>OX393550.1:50375132-50525132 GCA_947650365.1 Chamaelirium japonicum
GGCTCCACGGGTGTCTCTGCTGTAGGAAGAACTGCAGGAGGAGGTGTCTCATCTGTAAGCTCTGTGAAAGGTAGGAGAAGCCTCTCCATAGTCACTACCGGAGGAAGGGGCTCCTCTGTAGGCACTGCTGAAGGTGGAAGGAACTTCTCTGGAGTCACTGAAGGAGGTGGCACCTCTGTAGGCACTGGAGAAGGTGGAAGGAACTCCTCTGTAGTCCCTGACGAAAGAGGTGGGTCCTCCGTAGGCATTGGGCGAGGAAGCTCCACAGGAGGTGGATGCTCCAAAAGTGGTGTCACTGGTGGAACCGGGTGCTCCACAGAAGGTGGTGGCCTGCTGTATCTGGCAAGCCTCTGGTTCTGCTTCTCTCTCCATGACAACTCATCCTCAATATCGTCAAGTAAGAGCTGGGTTTCAATATAGCTAGCTTTCAAGGATGGCACTGAAGGACTCCGTAAAATCCATTGAACAAAAGGCTTGGAAGATAGCTCTAGGTCATGGGCTCGATCTCGAATCAAAGAGGAGTATCTATGTTCCATCGGAGATCTCGGGAAAAGGGTAGGACATGGCTCAAAAGATTTGTATAGCTTAACAAATTCTTTATAGGTGTGGGTATCTAGTGGATCAAGCGAATAATAGGATCGGACGCTATGATAGGACATGGCGTCAGATTGCTCTGATACCAACTTGATGCAGGCGCCGATAAGGTGCACTACAACCTTAAACCCTTTTAGGGTTCCCTTTGGTCAATAACTAAGATTTCGTTGTCAATATAGCGACATATAACTCAAAAGGACAGCAACTTAGATTATCTCACGCAGTTCTAAAAAGTCTATGCAATCAACATATAGCAGATTTAAGACTTAAACAAATAAAGATGCAATATTATCACAAAACTAATTTCAGCAAATAAAAGGTTAAATCGCAGCAATAGATATTGAAATTTAAAGAGAGGCTTGCATCAGAATTTTCACTAAAAATAGGTAAAGCATGCTTGCTAGGGTTACCGGCAGACTATAGATAGCAAAACTAGTAAATAGGCATACGTTAGGGCTTCAACTAGCGATAAAAAGGGACGATGACGGCTGCGTTGCAGAGCGGAGGCAATGGAAACAAAGAAAAACGATGCGGATGCGATGGGGAAATAAGATAAAAGATAGATACTGCCTGGGGTTTTCCGCCGTGGGTCGATTGCGAGGATGCGCCGATGATCCTGCACACGGAGCAAGGCCGGACGTCGGGAGAAGCCGGAACCTTCGGAAAATCAACACCAAAGCCTTCGCGAGGCGAAGTCGCGGATGCGGCGAGGATCGGGGCATGCGTCTCGCCCGGAAGCACTCACGAAGAGGCACCAATTTTCAGCAATGATCAAAACTGAATTCTTTTGTCTTTCTTCATCTTTTTGTAGGCTAGGGTTTTTGTTTTGATGGCCAAGATCAAAGGGGAATAAGGTTTAGATGGTGGGGATGCAAAGGCTAAGAAAGGCAAGGAAAAGAGAGAGAAACAAGGGAGAGAAGAGAGAAAGAAGATAGGGGACGGAAGAGGAAGGCCGGGTGGCTTCTTCCGTGCGGACAAGAGGGGGGGCCGGTCGGTGTTCACGGGAAAAAGAAAAGAAAGGGGCGGCATCACAATGGAATCCCTATTGGGCTTAAGATAAGCCCATTTAATCCCTACTGAAGCCCATAACTTGCCACGTCATCTAAATGGAGCTATTTTGCTATCTAACCGCCGGTTTCGAGATCTAATCTCGTCCGTCGGTACCCCGCAAACACACGCACCCAGAATTTTATTAATATCATGCAGAAACTCACCCGAGAAGACCCGGATTCAATCCGAAAAGCCCTCGGATGAGATCATGGACATCCCCCATGAATTGGGTAAAAACACAAATAATACTAAGTGCTGAAATTATGCCAAAAACATAGAAAATAGCCAAAAACTGAAATAAACGGCTAACAAGTCCCATACGGCTAATGTCCTCCAAGCATAAAATAAAAACGAATGTAAATAAAGATCTCTGGCGACGAATTGAAGATGCAGCGATGATCTGACGATGCTGATCAGGCCTGCATCACACACACACACACACACACACACACAAATAAAATGACCCATTTCTGACAAATTAAAAGTCCAACCACAAAAATAGGTACTAAAAGGCCAAAGTAGATCAAGAGTGAAAGCAAGAGGGTACAATTAGCACAATTCCACTGGCCCCTGGAATGAAAGATGGTCTCATTCTTATTAGGGCAAGCTGGATGGTCCACCTTCGGACAACCCCCATGGAGAAACAAGACAAGGAGACGTAGTGAGACCCTAGATTCCCAAACATAGGCGAATAGAAGATGAAAAACTAGCTCACCTACGGTCAGAGACACCAATATTGCCCCCATCGAAGCATAAAAAACATATTTTCACAATTCACAAAGAATAATAAATGAAAGAGGATATTCAACTAGCAACCATGATCAATCAACTACTAAGCATCAAGGGTCAATTATGATTAGACTAACATAAAAACAATCTTATTCCCGGCTCGATCTTCACCATTAATGACGGATCCGTAAAAGGGAGAGAGAGCACCTAGGATTGAGTGGAGACTACGGATGGTTCCCGACAGAGATCCCAGCGATGAGTGGCTCGGCTGCGGCGAGCGGACAAGGTTGGGGGTGGGGATAGGGATCGAGATGAGGATGATAGGGAGTGGGTAGGCCTATCAACGAGTCGGATTCGGACCGGATCAGGGTAGATCCGTATGTGATTCGTTTATATTTCAAATCAGGTCCCATTGTTTTTAATCGGGTGTTGCTATTTGCACCCCACAAATTACTAGTACCCCCAACTTAACAAGTAAAGAAATATGCTCCGTAGCATCCCAGACATATTGATATGCACACCGTGTTGGTCGCTCCCAAACGACATGTTGTCGGTTACTCCTGTCCAACATGGTATGGTTAGGGCTGGCAATTTTGGACCCGACACGAAATTAGCAGGTATGGGTCTAGGTTAAACGAGTTCGGGTCGTAAACGGGTCGACAAGACTAACCCATTTAGTAAACGGGTCAGGTCCGGGTTTTGTCTTCGACCCGTTTAAAAAACAATGGGTCGGGTCTACCCAACATCTGATCACAATGTGATGTAGTCGGTTATATGATTCACTAGTTTGTGATGGGTTCAACGGACGACTTTGATCAGGACAGCCATTATGGAGACTTGTAACGAAATATAAAATTTGAAAAAAATAAAGAATGAATATTTAAACGGGTCTAAGCAGGTCTACCAGTTATTAAACAGGTCAGGTACAGGTTTAGGGTCCCGACACGATTAGTTAAACGGATCGGGTCCGGGTTTAGGACACGACACAAAACCAGACACGACACAAAACCAGACACGACACTACCCAACCCATTGCCAGCCCTAGGTGTGGTCAAAGTAGTGGATCCCGATCGACATGATTTTAAACTTCAATTTCGTGTCTGATTTTAATCATCTAAACCGAAATTTCGACCGAAACGGTGGAAAGATTCGAAATGGCCCAGAAAGAGATACTTTGCTGGATTTTTTTTTTTGAAATTTTAAATTAAAGTCTTTTATAGTTGTACATACATATTTACTTGAATTGTTTGAAGAAAACGCATAACAAAGCTTAAATTATTTATATAAATTACATAAATTTACATTGTTTATTTCATGGATTGAAACGATGGAAGATAAAATCACTCATCTTTCCTCGTTCAAGTCAACTCTTCGCTCGTCCAACTGAACTTATAATTAGTCACTGATGCACCAGCACTATTGTAACCTCCGACTGACGGACCAGCCCACCGCCGCTGGGTCCAAATTACACCAGCATTTGGCCTCTCTCAGTCTCAGCTCGCTACCGTTGAGTCCGTCTCAAATCTAAGACCACCTGTCGATATTGAGCCCTCTCCTTTGTTGTGAGAAAAAATAACCCCCTCGAGTTCAGTGTCACCGTGAAGAGAGAGAAAGGAGGAAAGAGGGCCAAGTCTTTTCACGGGAAAAATTCTCGCGTACATATCGACAGATGCACGCACAGGGGGGGCAACGGTTATTATTTAGGCCTTATATGGGCACCTCAATGACGCAAAAGTAAACCCATTTTATGCTTTTATAATTGAGATAGGTCTTTTACCTTTTTATTTTGAATGAAGGTCAATCTCTGTTTCTTGTGACTTCTTCTGATGGAATCCCTCGCTCTGGCACGCAAACTTGACATTCGTAATTTCATCCCCATGACGTCTTTTATTCGAGGACCTAAAATGAATCGAATGATCTTTTTGTCGACCAAGCAGTCCAAGCTTGATATAGTAATTTTTGGCTACTTCGATGGAATTAACTCCATCCCCATAATTGGATTGTTCACATCCATGACTCATCAAATCATTAACCAATTGATTTTCTTCCACCTCAACTGACATTCCGATACTTTCAAAATTATAAGAATTCATTTGCACAATAATGCCTACAATGCAATAGTAAACACAAGATATAATGAACTAATATTTTCAATAATTTTTTTTCGAAGAGAGATTGATAAGCAATTACCTTTCAGAGAGCCTTCAGATAGATGATCCTCCGTTAGTTTGAAGTCTGCATGAAGGATTGGAATCAAGTTGCGAAACAAACTATATTCAGGTAAACAAATAAAACAGTCTGTAAGAATACTGATTGAATGAAATCAAGGCTCTAGTCCAAGAAAACTATTTGTTTTTTTACCAAGACACCAACCATTGATAGAGGTTAAAGAGGAAACTTTCACAAAAAAAAAGGGGGTAATGGGTGTTTAGTCCCATACAACAGATCCGGTTAATGAACAGGACACTGATAAGAGTCCTTTAACAGTAGGTCCCAAAATTAAACTTTAAATCCAAAATTACCCCCTCCCCCCCTTCTGCCATTTACCTCTGCTCTCTCGAGCAACCGGTGACAGCAGCGGCGAGCAATTGACGGCGGCAACAGCAGCGGGCGACGGCAAGCTGGGTTTAGGTTTCAGGATTAGGACTAGGGTTCATCCCCATGGCCTTTAGATTAGGTTTTAGGGTTTAGATTAGATTTTAGGGTTCGGACTAGGTTTAGGATTAGGTCTAGAGTTCTTCCCATGGCCTGTAGATCTTAGGTTTTAGGATTACGTTTAGGTTTAGGTTTTATGTTTAGTTTAGAGATGATGATATGCACATGAAAATTTGAAGTGTATGTAGGGGCAATTTCCTTCTTTGTCCTTGGGCTTAAAGGAAACTCTTGTTTTGGACTGTTCACTAAGTCCCCCCCCCCCCCCCCCCCCCCCCCCCAAAAAAAAAAAAAAACAGAGGTGAATGTGATGTAAATGTAGTTCAGGAAGAATGGCCAGTTACATGCCCAAAGGAGATCTTGATACGTTTTAAAAGCAATACGGGGAGTCAACTGATCATTAGGCCCTGATCTGTTCATGGTCAAATAGTTCAGTTGAGAGAAAGTAGAGAATAATTTGATAATGCATTAACATAGTTCATTTAGGTTCCTTGATAGAATGCAAAAAAAAAACCGAGGTCAAACTACACAATCTACAGTGTTCTACAGGGTCAATATAATATAATTGGGAGAGAAATTAAAAAAAACAGAGGTTAAGGATCCATCGCTGCACATGATTTTGAAAGAAAAAAAACGAACGGATCGAACTCACCGGATTTTTGGGCTGCTCCCGATCCGTTTCGCGGAAGAGTCTCTCTCTCTCTCTCTCTCTCTCTCTCTCTCTCTCTCTCTCTCTCTCTCTTAGCTGAAGAGGTGGTCACCTGATCTTCAAGAAGAAAAAAGATAACAGAGGGGTATAAGAAATCGATCTGGGTCACAGGATTTTGGGGGAAAACAAAAAATCGATCGAACTCACCTTGAGACCGATGGCGAACGAGATCGAAATCTCCTCCTCTCTTGGGGCTTCAGCAAAGAGATGGGACGGTGGGCTTCGAGATCCAGCTGCCGTCTCTGTTTCGGGGGCTAAACAACAAATATGGTAGCGACAGCTGTCAGGATCGAATGAACTCCACATGCGGCTTAGCGTCGGCTCAGCTGTGATTTTTTTTTTTTTCATTTTGCAATAAAAGTCAGCTGTGAATTCTTACAATCAATTTAACTTTAGGGCTAGTAGTTATTTTTATGTTTCTAGATTCAGCAAAACAAGTTTCTTTGAGAATGGCTCCACCTGCAGTAGGGGTGGCAAACCTTAAACCGACCCGAAGTTGGTGGGTTTGGGATTGGCCTAAACGGGTTCGGGTCACACACGGGTTGACCCGAGTGATCCATTTATTTAATGGGTCGGATTTGGATTTGTACATATAACCTGATCGACACGTTTACCAAGTAGGTCGTGTCAACACGACCCGACCCAACCGGATCAAACCGGACCTGTTTATATTGGTTCTATTGACCCAACTCGAACCAACCCGATCTGACTCGATCCGTTTATTAAATGGGTTAAATGGGTCGGGTCGGGTCAACTCATTTATCAAGCGGGTCATGTTTGGGTTTAAGTTTTGACCATTTTATTAAATGGGTCTGGTTCCGATTGGATGTTTTGCTCTAATACATAAATCTCAACCCGATCTCGACCCACCCATTGCCACCGCTAATTGTAACAGCAAATTCACAAATTTTTTGTTTTTAAGCTTTTGAGGATCATGGTGCATAATCAAAGCTTTGAAGGATCAAAACTCATACTCACATTGATTTTGTGATACATATACATTTAAAAAAATGTGTTTGTGGACACCTAAAGTGGATTTGCCATACATCCACCAAAAAAACTCAATTTAAAAGTGCAACATGGCGTCCACTAAACCTATGGAGTAGATAAATTTTATACTCTATATAGTAGGACAAATTTTTTGCTCTAGCGAGGGAATACTTTAGATGCTCATGATGCACTTTTTCCTAATGTAGAAGAAGAAAGGTGACATGCACGGAAAGTGGGTGGGTGTAAAGTTTAGATCGGATGGCTCCCTACACTTCAGTGAACGGTCCAGTTGCATCACCGAGCATGAGCAACAGTCCGCTGGAGCAAAAAAAATTCCCATGGAGTAGGCTACCCTTTCATAAAAACTTTGTACTACAGTAGATTAATATTATTTATATTTATTTAGAGTTTTTTCATCTTAGGCCTGAACTTGTCTTGGGTCAATTGGCAAGAAGCAAATAAGGTTTTTTTTTTTTTTTTCGATGGACCGACCTAACGGTCAAGGATAGAGCGCTAGATCATGGGCTCAAAGTGGTCCGCAGAGCAAAACTGGGGAAGGCAACATAAGTGTTATTTATTAAATTCCATAATCCTAGAACATGACATAAACGGCCACGATTTGCACGCGCAGACAAGGCACAGCGGCCTTGATGGAAAGTTCACCCCACGGTATCCAATATCCATACCGGGAGTCGAACAAATAACCTCTCCAACATGGGAGAGAGGAAGTACCACTAGGACAAGAGCCTCTCGGTAAGCAAAGAAGTTGGTACACAATTTTGCCACTTGTAAAACTTCAAAAAAAAAAAAACCTAACAGCATCAGAAACCGGAGCCGATCCGATCAGATTAAACAAACATTTCCATATAATTTTTTATACAATGCCTTTTATACATCCATCGAACAAACATTTCAATAAAATGCCCTGCATGTATGTTTGCACATGGAGGATCCTCAATTGCTTTAATATTACAAAATAACGCGATCAGCCTCTTTGATATGAGAGAGGACGATGGTTCGCTGGAATCATGCATCCGGTGATGGCACCCATACTAAAGCTTTCTGGATGCATTGAATTGATCCGTCGAAACGAGGCTCCGATGGGCCTGTCACCACATGGCGCGACTCGATCAAGAGACGACAGTCACGAACTGTCGTAACTAAGATTCTTCTTCTGGAGCTCGATGGTAAGCTCCCGAATGGTCTGGAGTCACCGATTTCGCGTTGTATTGCCCATAAAGAGCGTAAATTCCAACTGCAATGAAGCTGAGGACGACGAATCTCATCCATGCCTCTTCATGTAGCTGCAAGCAAAGAGAGATTTGTTTACAGGTAGATAGTCTTACAGATTAGTAGACACCGAGAGATTTGATATATCTACCTTTTCGAAAGAAAAAGAACTGATAGCATTTTTCAGTAAGTGTTTTCGTATATTTCTTACTGTGTGAAATATATTGCAGGTAAGCCATAAACCAATTCAATGCAGAGCCCCTATACAACTGTGGTGTTTTATTCATGAATGTAGAATGTGGGTTTCGAATTGCTACAATTGTGCTTACTTCTGAGGTAGGCAATTGACTCGGGCAACAACATGATCCTCGAGGCTTCACTACCGAATGATTAAATTACTGATAATCTTAAAAAGAGCCATGCTCAGACATCTGCTTCAATTGGAAACCAAAGCTCCAGGTGATAAAGGGCCGTCGGCACATGTCAGCTGGGAGCCAGATGCCCCCATTAGTGTACCCTCATTAGTGTATCGCACTAAATTAGTGTTGCCCCCATCTTATCTATCTCTTGGGGCCTGAAACCTCAGTAGAGAAGCCAAGTAGTGGTCTGAGATGGACATCTTAGACATCCCTACAGTAGAAGTTGGGATGACGCACTCCAGGCATTTTCACTCTTCCGGTTAAGAATCAATTACTTACCTACATGACATGTATCTGGTCGTGGCACCATTATTGTTTGGGCTGTTGTGTTCTAATTTTTCTATAATAAGCATTTTGTCAACTGCCCAATAGATGTTAGCTCTCTTAGTACCAGTTGTGTGGGAGGTCCGTGTTTGAAAATGTGTCGAGTGAAAATGTCACGAGTTTAGATGCGGTTTCAAATAAGAATCATGCATGATGTAGAAGAGCAAGTGAGGATAAGAATAAGTGCACTCCTGAAGAAGGGAAACAAGGTACTCGAAGATAAGAGGATCTTGCATGATGGAGAAAGAGCGGGAGAGGATATTTTTGTATAAAAAGGGGATGAAAAGGAGCGGGGAAAGCATAAGGCATGAAAGGAAGCATATGGGAGGCCAAGAGACCTAAAGATTCAGATTCGGAGAGCTAGCTCTCACGGCCAGAGAACGAAAATGAATCAAGACGATGTTAAAGAAAACAAGTTGGATAAGAAAATTCTGGAAGAAGCACATCTCTATGCTCGTTCTGTTGTTTAATAGTGATATGCACCATCTCTATTTTTCAAGTAACCATTATGGCATCATAGACCTTGAATGCCTCTTGGTTATTCAATTTTTTAATGTCGATATTTGCGTTAGTCAATATTTGGATTATCACATAAAATACAATTTTAAATTGAATTTATTTGATCAATAGTTTAAAGAATTATAATTTTTGGAACCAAAGAATCTTTGGAAGACAGATGTGTTTTGGGGAAATTATCGATCTTTTGGAAGATGAGATATATTATATGACATTATATGGAATACTTTGTTTTTTATCTGTTGCAAAAAAACATTTGCTGGTTTATAAAATTGCATTTTGAGTTTTCATTACATGTGAGTATTGTTCATTCTGTATTGGTTTTCCTAAACCATTCTAAAATTCCTTTGCTTTAGATATTTTTGAAATAGTTTAATAAAAAATAACCATTTAAAATTTTATTTTTACAATTATCCAAGTATTGACCAACAAGCATATTAGTCATTAAAGAATTGAACAATCAACCAGCATCCAAGGTCCTTGATACCTTACTTGAAAGATGGGTATGATGCATATCAAATTGAAAATTTGAATAATCATTTAGGCTCCATAATACCCAAGGACTTGAAAATTTTAAGAAATGATGCATATCAGCATACGAGAATTGAACCACCAAACAATGCATTAAGGCTTCATGATATCATTGATATCCTAGGGCATACTTGAAAAATCTAGGACATATGAATATTAGCCTTTAAGATCTCAATCCTTAAAGAACTACTAAATAACCATAATTCCCTAGGACTTAAAGCTTCCTCACAGTGATGAACTTCACATAGATCTTCTCATCTGTATCAGGAATGGATGTGACCTCTCTTGCCGGTTTGATTGCCTGCCCTCTTCGGTTTCACCTTCGAGATCTTCGAGTGACCTCCTTTTGGCAATCTCCAACCACTGATAATGGCACAAGAACTCGTATTTTTGACTAGATTTTTCGAATGCATTTCCACACTGATTGCAGACAAAGTCTGTAGGGTTGAATATGGTCTTCGGATGCATCATTTGATTGTGATCAGCATTCATCCCACGAAAAGAAATATCTGGCATGACACAAAATGTTGGAGTAAGAGCATTTCGACAGAGACTCCTGAATTAAAAGCGATGGTTTCCCTCCCATCAACGAACTCCGAAAGTTCGAGTTAAAAGCCAATGCAACATTTTGTGTATCTCGTGCCGAATCTTTCTCTTCGTAGAAAGACATCTCTTATCACAATCAGATGATACATCGAAGAATATCCAAGCATACAGACCTTGTCTGCAATCAATGCGGAAAAACGTTTGAAAACTCGATCCAAAAGGCTCTCCATGAATACAAGTCCTTGAGCTATCAAAGCGGCGAGAAAGACTAAATATGTTCCTGATGAGTGATGATAATGGGAAGATCTACATGAAGGTCATCACGGTGAGAAAACTTCGAGCCCTAGGGCATCATAGATCTAGACTAGCTCACTAATCATCGAGTTCTTGAAGCGTGGCATGTGTGTCTTATTTTCAAGTAAACCCTAGGGTATCATGGACCTTGATCAATTCTCGAATATTGGTCTGAATAATTTCTTAGAGATTTCAAGAATTCTAAATGTTTTTTTAGTTGTTCAGTTCATATGCATCATATCCGTTTATTAAGAAAACCCTACGGCATAAGCATCCTGACTGCTTTCTTGGTTTTCAATTCTTTAATGTTGATATACATGTTGGTCAATATTTGGATAATTGCATAAAAAAATTAAATTTATATTTTTATGATAAACAATTTCAAAGAAAATATGTCTTGGAAACAAAGAATTTTTGGAAAGACACGTGATTTTAGAAAAAAAAAATTGTTTTGCAAACCAAAACAATTGAATGAACAAAGTATTCCATAGTATTATACATCTCCTCTTTCAAGTGAGAGAACGTCCCAAAAACATACTTTCTAATTTATTTCTTTACTTTAACGTCTATGTGTCGCACGCTATAGTCTACAATTTTATTCATAACCATGTTTTCTGATTTACAAAATACTATTTAGAATTTCATTATGTGTGAACATTGTTCATTCAATTGTATTTGTTTACTGATCAATTATTGCCTTCCAAAACTTTTTTACTTTCCAAAAGTTCTTTGTTTTCAAAAAAAAAATATTTTCTAAATAATGTGTAACAAAAAACAAAAGGATATCAGCCATTTTAAAAAATATACATGATTTTGATGCAAGTATTCTAATTTCGACTAACAGACACATATTAAACACATGTGCAAAAAAATAACTAGACATCAACCCTCTAATAATGTGCAAGGTCTTCTCTAGGTTAGATCAGTCAAATAGGGACTTCTTCATAGTTTGAAAGTACATCAATTCGAAATTTAGTGATATGAGATCCAAATTCCATGGTTGAGCATTATTTGCAGTGACATGAGGTTTACAAGCAGCAGGCTTAAATAGTAAAGGACATTCTCGGTGATGCAGCTAAATGATCTCAAGTTATATCATTTTATAAACGATAAAAGTTGGAGTATTCATTGCTGTTTTGTAGCTTCAAAATAGAATTATTAAGTGCCTTACTAAATACAGGATAGATTGCAGTTGATTCAAATAAATTGAAGTAAAGAATTTTCTAAAAAATATAAGTTAACCTGTGCAAACAAGAAGATGTTAAAAAAAATGCTTGCGACTGGCACAATGGGAACTCCAGGACAAGAAAAACCAGGCGGGTCTGCATAAACCTGGGAAAGTAAAATGATAATAATTAGAGATATCCACAATAAATAATATATACAAAGTCATACCACAAATTGAGGTAATATATCACTAAATCATGTAGAAAGTTGACAATGAAATATTTCCGCATTTGCAACCATGCATGCGCGCATTTGCAACCATTTGAAACAAAGTTCTTTTGTTAGAAATACCTTTCCTTTAGGGTCAGTTTAGTTGCACGTTTTGCAATTCGGAGAAGATTTCAATATAAAAAAAAATTCATTAGGCATTTGGCAAAGGCATCTTGCAACCAACCCCTAAACACTACACACAGCCCATCCTATGTGTGTGTACGTTGTTATATGGAACTACTATAAAAGAAGTTATATGGAACCATTATAAAGCATATCACTATAAGACACTTCCAAACACTTGTTTTTCATGGAACCAAAGTTTGACTGCGTTAGGTGGTTCAACAAGTCAAGATCATTAGTTCTATTGAACAATCATTCTGGATCAAACCAAAGAAAAAAGAATTTATAACATGATTGTTGAGATAAAGACCACTTTGCATAGCTTCAGCTAGCAATTTGTTTTTAGGTTCATCAAGTGAGTAAAGATGCAATAATATAAATGCAGGATCATATTAGGCTGGCTACGTTCAAGGAACAAATATTTTAAATTAGCAATGGATTGGTCACATGGAGGGAGCAGATAATGCAAATGGAAGATCGTACAAAGGGCAGGAATAACAATGGAGGCTTGCATTAAATTTGTGGAATTAAAGATATTTGCATAGACAATGCAGTGTGTGGTGTAAAGAAGACATATGCAGTAGAAATGGTCAGTGTTTTAAAAAACTCGCGCTAGGGTACGCCCAAGGCGCACCCCAGGGCGGGACTGCCCTAAAACACCCGGAGCAGCTCCAGCTAGGACTTTTTTCCTATGGGGCTTACGCCCGAACCAATGGGGCGTACGCCCCGAACTCCCAGGCACGCCTTTTATGCCCCAATGGCTTGGGCTTACGCCCACTGGAGTTTGTCTGCATAGTTGAAAAAATATGATTTGATTGCTACCGTGTACCGTGTGATCTTTTGTATGTGTCTTACTCTCTTGGATGGCGATTATGATATTTTTGAAACTAAAGTTGTTTTAAATTGGTTTTATATCATGTATGGAATGATAGAATATATGGAATATAAACATTAATAGTTTGAATTTTGGTTAGAAACTTATAATTAGATCTTAAATGATATTGAAAGACAATGAAAAGTTCATTTTTATTATCGGTTTTTATATATTTGTGATTTATCAACCAAGTTTGTAGGCTTAAATGCTTTGTTTGCTAACTTTGCTCATAGTATTTTTATATTTTGTTTGTTTTTAATCTATTTTCACTCATATATATATATATATATATATATATATATATATATATATATATTTGTAAATTAAAAATTTTGAAATTCGTGGGCTTACGCCCCCACGCCCTGGGGCTTATGCCCCGCCCCACAGCAGGCAAAACTCTCCGCCTTACGTTGCCGCCTCTGAAAACACTGGAAATGGTGTAGGACAGGCTGTTGGATGCCTGGCCTAATGATATTTTTATGCTCTAAAAACAATCTAAGGCCAAGATTTCCCTATTTGAAGATAAAGACAAGTGGAAATTCCCTAGTCGGTTTTTTCCGACTTCCGACTTGGAACTATGCCTCCGGGTCCTTCGGTATCTTCGAAGTACTATTACCAGGTCGCTTCTTTTCTCATCGACCTCCTCCCTAGTTCTTCGTGCATATTATGATGCTAACTGGGCCAGTGACCCGACTACTCGTCGCTCTGCTACTGGCTATAGTCTGTTTCAGGGTGACTCTCTGATCTACTGGAAGATCAAGAAGCAGAGCTGCAGAAGGTTGTCTCTCTCTCCAGCACTGAGGCTGAATTTCGTGCTATGGCTACTACTACTAAGGAGGTTATTCATCTCCAGCGTCTTCTTTGTGATCTTGGTGTCGCTACCTTTGACCCTACAGCTCTTCATTGCGACAACAAGAGTGCTATTCAGATTGTCAGTAATCCGGTTTTTCACGAGCAGACAAAGCATATTGAGCTCGATTGTTACTTCTTTAGAGAGCAATATGAGCCTGACACCATCTCTCTGCCCTATGTGTCTTCTACCGAGCAGATTGCTGATTTTTTCACAAAATCTCATCCCTCTCCACGTTTTCGGTTTCTTACTAGCAAACTCTTATTGTTTGATCCACCATGAGTTTGAGGCAGTGTTCAAAAACCCGGAACTCGAACTCGACTCAAAAGTCCACCGAGTCAAGTAACTCGAAGACTCGACTCGGGCGACTCGGTAATTATATATATATATATATATATATATATATATATATATATATATATATATATATATATATGTGTGTGTGTGTGTGTGTGTGTGTGTGTGTGTGTATTTTTAAAAAACTCAAAATAGTAAATAGCCCAAGTCAGACCGAGTCGGAACGACTCGGACCGAGTCGGCCCGAGTCACAGCTAGTCCGAGTTTTGGTCCGAGTCAACCCGATTTTCGGCCGAGTCGAGTCGACTCAGGCGAGTCAAGTCGAGTCGGACCGAATTTTGGTACTATGGTTTGAGGGGGGTGTTAATGTATATTGTAGGTTATACATATGAGTTAGGTGTACAGGACTCATTCCCTACACATGTATGTGCCTACATATTCGTGGCTCTCTCTCTCTCTCTCTCTCTCTCTCTCTCTCTCTCTCTCTCTCTCTCTCTCTCTCCTAGGGTTGTGGTAACACAAACAATAAATATATAATTTATAGTGCCTATTATCTGATGCCACAGCATACTATCCTTGAGTAGCAGAACAGGCTTCAAAATACCCTTAAATATTTAGATATTCTAGAGGTATTTAAACTTTGTTACATAAATATCATACATAAATCAAGTAGTGGAATGGTCATTAATTAAGATATAATAAAAAGAGGTAAATATTCCTAGGTAGTTAAACAGTCATATTAACAATGGGAACAATACTTGGACTAGAGAACCTTGAGCAAATGCTTATTGGACTAATAAGTTGAGTTTAGATGGTCACATCAATTTTATAGGTATTAAATCATTTGCTACAATCTACATCCTGATCTCTTAAAAGAATGCTACATTGACTATCGGCAACCTAATCCCCACATTCCAAATATTTTTACTTTGCCTTCATTATCTTTTTGGTTACGTAGGGCATTATATGGAGCAAGCTTCTTGGTATGCCCTTCATGTGTTTGTTATGTCAAGCTTAATTGTCACTGCAATACAATGCCATTGCAGCAAGTCGCTTCTACGAAACATCCAACTCAGCCTTGCCATAGATATACATGATCAAATTATCAACGTGATCGCTTGTAAGAAATACTATCTTTTATCGTAAAGATATATGAATAGAATAGATATGAGATCACACAAATATATTGCATATCCCATTAAAATGTGAAGAAAATAACTGAATCAAACTCCAGACCAGTCAAAGCCGTGTAACCTCCTTTATGCCTAATCCAATTCCATTTTAGGTATTCACATAAAACAATAGCAATGCTATCCATGTAAAATGCATAATATCGGACTAAGGAAACTAAAATAATGAGAAAAATAGATGGCTTGTGAACATGATAATTTTAGCACTCACATGACGAAAATGAAGAGCAGCTGCAGCAAGGATTGCTATCAACACCGCAACTATCAAAAGGAAAAATGGGGCATCGAAGCGATAGCATAGTCCAGCTGAAAATCCGCAAAAAGCAACTAGAACAAGACATATAACACCTTCTCTCCAGCTCGAAACGCACCTTGCAGAAACTTGACTTGTAGCCTTATCTTTCCAGCGTAGGGTTATCACACAGGCTGAGACAACAGAATAGCCAGTCTGCACAACGAGCATTACATTCAAGTAATGGAAGAGGTAGCGCAAACCAACATATATATATATATATATGTGTGTGTGTGTGTGTGTGTGTGTGTGTGTGTGATGTGGACATCTACATCGAGCCAAGCCCGTGGCGCTTGTACCAGCACAGGAGGCGCCATTTGAGCTTGTGGTTGTGATCGGCTAAGCAGAGCCAACCCCAGTTATTTGCGTTTATTTTGTCTTTTTTTATTTCCTGCTTTGAGTTTAGTCCCACCTCGCCTATTGGCTATTTGGGTTAGTCATTGTAAGCCTAATAAAGGCCCCCCTTTGTTACTTTGTAAGCACTGAATAATGAAATAAAAAATTTGTTTCTCCACTATTGTGTTGAGTGACAACTGGGTGAGGTGTGTGAAAATGGCAGTACGTCTCCAATCATCTGGGCTCTTGGGTTGAGACAGGGCGCACCTGACGACTGACACAGTAGGAGAAGGCATCTGTCTAAGGCAACTCAAAACTGCCTCGTCATCATCGTCATCAAAGTCTCCATCTCCTTCAGCTTGGTAGATGAATTCTGCCTCTCCTGGGTCTACCGCTTCAATGGGGGTGCCATCAACAATGTTGACTTTGACAGGGTTTGGGCAGTTGGCAGCCACGTGACCATAGCCTTGGCGTTTATAGCACTTGATGAGAGGGCTGACTTTGGAGAAGTCCCTCTCGAAGCCTTTGCCTCGGGTGTCTTTATCATTGCCTCGACCCAGGGTATCAGCTCTTGATTGGAATTGGTTAGGGTAGGGCTGACTTGGGTGGTTGCTCGAGGAGGACCGAGGGACATTGCTTCAGGAATCTGGGCCCCGATGGGAGTGGTTGGACCTAATGCTATCGAGATCTTGAACTAAGGCGTAGGCTCTTTCTAGCTCTGTAACATCTCGTGCAAGGAGTTCATTCCTCAGGTCTTCTCTTAGACCTGACCGAAAACGTGATAGGATCTGGACAGGGGTTTCAGTCCCCAGGACATTGCAGCGAGTCAAAAATTCGTCGAACTTGGCGACGTAGTCCTTGGCGGACTTATTGCCTTGGGTGAACTGGTGCCATTGATCCAATAGACGGGCTTGATATGACGGGGGCACATATGTTCCCTTCAGTTCATTCTTCATTGCGACCCAAGTGTCAATGGGATCTTGGGTCCAAGCGACTCTTAAAGCTTCGACATTGGTCCAGTACTGGCTGGCAGGTCCACTAAGCTTCATGGCAGCGAATTGCACTTTCCGCGGTTCGATTAAAGGGTACCAGGCAAAGTATCGGTCCATGGACTGGAGCCAGTCCAAAAAGAATTGGGGATTGTGCCTGCCATCGAAAGAGGGCACCTCTAACTTGATGCTCCGGAGATACCGTTCATCCGGGCCTTGATTGTTCTGCCAAGGTGGCCGAAAATCTTGAGGGTCCAAGGGTGCTGGAGCTTGAGGTAGAGCTTAGTCCAAACGGTCAAAACGGGCGTTGGTGTCACGCTGACAAGCGGCGAGGTTCTGGTTCATAGTTGTTATTCCTTGGGCTAACTCGGCAAGTGCCCTAGTTAAGACCTCGGGATCCATATTGTCCGACTCACTCAACTCTCCTAACAGATAGGACCTACCTCTACGGGTTGGCATGCAAAGACAAACTCACAACATGATGCTTGTTGATTTTTTTTTTTAAAATCAAATGTAAAACTAAAGAAAATTTTCCTAGATGCAACACAACTAACAGTTCCTACCTACAACCATGCTCTGATACCAAAAATGATACAAAACGATGCAGGTGGACAGGAAATCAGTAATTTAATTGTACTGGCAGTGCGTCACTATAAATTAAAAGTTTCAGGTTGGAAATATTATTCAAGCCATCAGCAGGGAATAATGGATTTTAAAAGAAAACTACTAGCATCGGGCAGTCTGATCTCGGTTCCAAGAATTAAAATAAACAATGCTTAAATTAAAGTGGCAAGAGTCCGTCCCGCAATATCAAGAAACTACTGATTTAACAGGCAGGTGGGGACGCACAACCTCACGATGGTGGACAACAGTCGGCACAGATAAGATAATAAAGACCAGATTAATGGAATTACCGGGAATACCCTACTGGGAGGAGAAACTCACCTGCTGAGGACCATGCTTGGCCTCAGAAACTCGCATCGAACAAGAATCCGAAATTGGTGATCAAATATCCGGGGCGCCGTCAGCATCCTCAATCGAACCCGTGATCAGCGTCCGAGTCATCTGTCAGCTCTCTCAATCGAACCCACAGGTCCCAGGATCGAAACCTGGCTTTGATACCAAATGATGCAAAACGATGCACGTGGACAGGAAATCAGTAGTTCAATTGTACTAGCGGTGTTTCACTATAAGTTAAAAGTTTCAGGCAGGAAATTTTGTTCAAACCATCAGCAGGGAATAATGGGTTTTAAAAGAAAACTACTAGCATCGGAAAATCCTATCTTGATTCCAAGAATTAAAATAAACAATGCTTTAATTAAATGGCATGAGTCTGTCCCGCAATATCAAGAACTAATAAACTTAACAGCAGGTGAGGACGCACAACCTCGCGATGGTGGACAGCAGTCGGCACAGATAAGATACTGGAGATCCGATTAGTAGAATTACCGGGAATACCATACTGGGAGGAGACGTACCTACTGAGAATCACGCTTGGCCTCAGGAACCCGAATCGAACAGGAACTCCGAAAATGGTGATCAAATATCCGGGAACCATCAGCATCCTCACTTGAACCCGTGATCAGCGTCCTGGTCAGCCGTCATCGCCCTCTATCGAACCCATGATCAGCGTCCGGGTCAGCCGAGGATGATGGAATCGAGGTCACAGGTCGGAAAGGTGTGGGATCGGGTTGGTTGAGGGGCTGAGGGAGGGGTCGAGGTGGTGCGGGTCGAGTAGAGTAAAGGAGGCAGGGGTGGCGAGGGTTGTAGGGGTGGCACGGGCTGCGAAGAAGGAGGGACGGCTGGGGGGCTGCTGGGGATAGGGTCGGGCAGCCGGGGAGGGGGGGTGGAGAGGAGAGGAGGGAGCGGTGCGGGGGCGGCTGGGGTCGGGCTGCAGAGAAAGGGAAAGGCCGGGAGGGGTGGGGTGGGGTCGGGCTGCCGGAAAGAGGGGAGGAGATGAGGGGGGGAGAAGGAAGGGGAGGCGGGGCTGGGCGCAGGATCGCAGGGGAGGAGGGCCGGGCCGGGGTGGTGGCGTGGTGTCGCAGGGTGGAGGGGCGGGCCGGGTGATGAAGCGGCATCACCGGGAGGGGCGGGCCGGGGCAGTGGCGCGGCGTCGCCGGGAGGAGGGGCGGGCCGGGGCAGTGGCTCGGGATTGCAGGAAGAAGGGGAGACGGGCCGGCCTACGGGAAGAGAGGCAGAGGGAGAGGGAGGGAGGTCAGGAGGAGGATGAGAGGGGGAAGGGGTTGGGCTAGGGTTTCACACACCTAGCACAAACCTAGGGTTTCACACACCTAGGGTTTGGGGTCGGGTTTCATAAGCCTCACCCTGTTGTCACTCAACACAAAGTGGAGAAACAATTTTTTTTATTTCAGTATTCAGTGCCTACAAAGGAACAAGGGGGGGCCTTTATATAGGCTTACAATGACTAACCTAAATAGCCGACAGGTGAGGTGAGACTAAACTCAAAACAGGAAATAAAAAAAAGACAAAATAAACGCAAATAACAGGGTCGACTCTGCCTAGCCGATCACAACCTCAAGCTCAAATGGCGCCTCCTGTGCTGGTACAAGCGCCACGGGCTCGGCTCGATGTAGATGTCTGCATCATTCTCCCAGGGTGAGAGAACTCGACCCTGTTGAGTAAGGCTCGGTACGGCTCTCGTGCAGCTCCAGCAGGTCTGGGTCCATCTGCTGGGGTCCCTGACGCTCAATCCAAGCGTCCTCAGAAGGGGGCCTTCCTTTCTAGCAAACCAGGTATCATCGGATTCCACCGTCTCTATTAGAGACAATCTCATCATCCAGAATCTTATCAATGCCTTTTGTTGTATTATTTGGGGGAATTTCTGCGAGTGGAGGTAGGGAGGGACTCTCAGAGGCAGGGTCCAGGGTAGGCTCGTCTATCAGCGGATTTCTAATGTTAAAATATGGGTCATTATAAGCCATTAGATCTTCAATATTGAAGGTGGGACTGATGCCAAAACCCATAGGCAATTCAATAACATAAGCATTAACCATTATAATTCTTAGACCTCGAAAAGGAACTGCATTGTTTGCATGTAGCTTCTTAACAGCTCCCGAAGGAAACCGTTCCAGACGAATCCGGACCATCACGTAATCTCCCATGTTGAAGGTTTGAAGTCGTTTCTGGGCATCGGCTCGTAATTTATAGCCAGCATTGCTTTGTTCAATTCGGCTACTGATTTCCTTATATAGTTCATACATATGCGATGCAAATGCAAATGCAGACTCTAAGACTCTAAGATAATCAGTTATAGGAATGAGGCCTATAGGTTGACAAGATTTGAAACCATAACGACTTCATGCGGACTCATGCCAGTGATCCTATTGACATATGTATTACATGCAAACTTGGCTATGGACAGTTTGAGATCCCAACTCCCAACATGTTCATTGTTCACCTACTAGAGTTCGCAGGAGATTTTTCAGACTTCGATTGACAACTTTGGTCTGACCATTGGTTTGAGGATGGAGCGCGGTGAAAAATTGAAGCTTGATTCCCAATTTGTACCACAGGGTCTTCCAAAAGAAACTAGTGACTTTGACATCCCTGTCGGACACAACGGTCTTAAGCAGCTTAGGTAATCTGACGACACCGTCAAAGAATATCTTGGCGACTTGTGACACATCGGACGTTTTAGAGCAAGGTGGGAAATGAGGTATCTCAGAGAACCAGTCTACAACGGCTAGCGCCAAATCATGCTTTTTGAGAACCTCCCTGTCTAGGGTTGATTTTTGCTCGGTCTGACTACTATTAGGTTGAGAGGGAATCAGTTTGACTTTCTTACCCTCATACTCAAATAGACACATATTCGACTGGCCATAAATGAGGACATCATTGTCAAATAGCCAAGGTCGTCCCAGAAGGATCTGACCCACGTCCATGGTCAGGACATCACACCAGATTCTATCCTAGTAGATGTTGAACTTTATGAGCACTAGACACCTTTGCTTGACCTCCATAGTAGTGGAGTTGATCCAGGAACGCGGATGGGGAACGACTTTGAGTCCTGCTTTGGAGATCACGGTTGATGACACAACATTGATGCAACTGCCGCTGTCAGCGATGACCTTGCAGTTCTTATCCCCAATCTTAGTGAAAGTGTGAATAATGGCGGTACGTCTCCAGTCATCTGGACTCTTGGGTTGAGACAGGGTGCACCTGATGATTGACATAGTAGGAGAAGGCATCTGTCTAAGGCAACTCAGACCTGCCTCATCATCATCGTCATCAAAGTCTCCATCTCCTTCAGCTTGATAGATGTATTATGCCTCTCCTGGTTCTACCGCTTCAATGGAGGTGCCATAAACAATGTTCAATGGTTCCACACTTTCACTAAGATTGGGGATAAGAACTGCAAGGTCATTGTTGACAGCGGCAGTTGCATCAATGTTGTATCAACAACTGTGATCTCCAAAGCAGGACTCAAAGTCGTTCCCCATCCGTGTCCCTACCAAGTGTCATGGATCAACTCCACTGCTATGGAGGTCAAGCAAAGATGTCTAGTGCCCATAAAGTTCAACATATACCAGGACAAAATATGGTGTGATGTCCTGACCATGGACGTGGGTCAGATCCTTCTGGAACGACCTTGGCTATTTGACAATGATGTCCTCATTTATGGCCAGTCGAACATTTGTCTATTTGAGTATGAAGGTAAGAAAGTCAAACTGATTCCCTCCCAACCTAAGAGTAGTCAGACCGAGCAAAAATCAACCCTAGACAGGAAGGCTCTCAAAAAGAATGATTTGACCTTTCTCATTTTAGATTGGTTTCCCGAGATACCTTATTTCCTACCTTGCTCCAAAACGCCTGATACGTCTCGAGTCGCCAAGATATTTTTTGACGGTGTCGTCCGATTACCTAGGCAAATGAGTTTCTCCTCCCAGTAGATGAGTTTCTCCTCCCAGTAGGGTATTCCCGGTAATTCCATTAATTTGGTCTCCATTATCTTATCTGTGCCGACTGTTGTCCACAATCGTAAGGTTGTGCGTCCCCACCTGCCTGTTAAATCAGTAGTTTCTTGATATTGCGGGACGAACTCTTGCCGCTTTAATTTAAGCATTGTTTATTTTAATTCTAGGAACCGAGATCGAATTGCTCGATGCTAGTAGTTTTCTTTTAAAATTCATTATTCCCTGCTGATGGCTTGAACAATATTTCCAACCTGAAACTTTTAATTTATAGTGACGCACTGCTAGTATAATTAAGCTACTGATTTCCTGTCCACCTTCATCGTTTTGCATCAATATGACTGTTACGTTGAGCAGTGAACTACCGGGGGCACCTACGAGTTTTGGATTTTGATGAAATGGCAGATTTTGCTTCTACCATTTGATGACCCTAGAAGTTTTGGAATTTGATAAAAATTGGTGAGGATGATCATCTTACCCTAGGCAACATCCTCACCAAATTTCATCAAAATCCAAAACTTCTAGGGTGAGCAAATCAATCGCAGGTCATTTTTTAAACCGGCAGCTCACAGCTCACTGTAACATTCCTCTCTCTCTCTCTCTCTCTCTCTCTCTCTCTCTCTCTCTCTCTATATATATATATATATATATATATATATATATATATATATATATATATATATATATATATATATATATATATATATATATATATATAGGGGGCGGGGAGCCTGCACCCGAGGTGCAGCAAGAACGCTGCACCTCTAGCTTGTTTACCTACCTCGAAGTTTTGGAAGTTGATGAAATTTGGTGAGGGTGTTGTCTAGGGTAAGATGATCATCGTCACAAATTTTCATCAAATTCCAAAACTTCTAGGGGGGTCAAATGGTCGAAGCAAAATCTGCAGATTTTAACGGTGACTGCGGACGGCTGATTTTGCTTCGACCATTTGACCACCCTAGAAGTTTTGGAATTTGATGAAAATTGGTGAGTATGATCACCTTACCCTAGACAACACCCTCACCAAATTTCATCAAATTCCAAAATTTCTAGGTAGGTAAAATAATGCCTGAGGTGCAGCATTCTTGCTGCACCTCAGGTCCAGCATCCCCGCCCCCATATATATATATATATATATATATATATATATATATATATATATATATATATATATATATATAGGGCCCGGGAAGTTGAACTCGAGTTCACCATTCAAATGGTGAACTCAAATGAAGAAGCTGTCATGTGTCCTAAGAAAGTGTTCAACCCTCTTTAACTTTTTGCTTTATGTCTTTTTAGTGTTCAACTCTCTTAAATGTCTATCCCTTCTTACATGCTTTATGTTTTATCAGTGGACACATGGCGCAATATAAACCATGTTTCACCATTCATTTGTGAACTCAAGTTCACTAAACCCTTTCCCTATATATATATATATATATATATATATATATATATATATATATATATATATATATATATATATATATATATATATATATATATATATATATATATATATATGGGGAGGGATACTCTTACTCATGGCCTCTTACTCATATAGTTAACCTATGATCCGGGCCATCTATTAGATCCCGACGTACGGTTCGGATTAGATGGGGAGTTAAACCAATGGTGTCTGCATTAAATACCCGTATTAAAAGCCCGCATTTAATGCAGACACCATTACTTTAACTCCTCATCTAATCTGAACCGTACGTCAGGATTTAATGGACGGCTCGGATCATAGGTAATTATATGAGTAAGAGGTCATGAGTAAGAGTATCCCTCCCCTATATATATATATATATATATATATATATATATATATATATATATATATATATATATATATAGGGTCAGGATCGGATGACCCAGCAAATTTTGACCCATTAATAACCCAGCACCCTTTGAGGCACTTAGAGGTTATAGAATGGGCTGATTTTTTGTAGAGATGTTGTCTATGGTATGTTGATCATCCTCACAAAAAATCAGCCCATTCTAAAACCTCTAGGTGCATCAAATGCGCACTTCAAATCAACGGTTTTTGACTGTCAATTTTAACCGTTGATTTGAAGAGCACCCTTTGATGCACCTAGAGGTTTTAGAATGGGCTGATTTTTTGTGAGGATGATCAACATACCATAGACAACATCTCTACAAAAAATCAGCCCATTCTAAATCCTCTAGGTGCCTCAAAGGGTGCTGGGTTATTAATGGGTCAAAATTTTGATGGGTCATCCGATCCTGACCCATATATATATATATATGAGGGTATGAGGGCAGGGAGCCTGCACCTAAGGTGCATCATCGTTGCTGCACCTCTCACTTGTTTACCTACCTAGAAGTTTTAGAAAATGATGGTTTTTGGTGGGTGTGTTGTCTAGGGTAAGGTGATCATCCTCACCAAAAATCAGCAAATTCTAAAACTTCTAGGGTCATCAAATGAACTAGGCAAAATTAACGGTTACAGTGAATGGTCGATAAAGTTTCGAACATTTGATGACCCTAGAAGTTTTAGAATTTACTGATTTTCTATGAGGATGATCACCTTACCCTAGAGAACACATCCACCAAAAATCACCAAATTCTAAAACTTCTTAGAATCTTAGATGGCAAACAATGCCTGCGTGCAGCAACGATGCTTCACCTTTTATATATATATATATATATATATATATATATATATATGAGGGCTGGGTTCCTATGACATGTCATAGGGAGTACCCTATGACATATGGTGAATTAGTAATGCTAGAATGCTTGGAATGTGCTGAATTTTTTTTAGGGTGATCACCTTACCTTAGATAGAATGTCCACAAAAAATCAAAGCATTCTAAAACTTGTTGGGGCATTAAATGCTAGAAGCTTTATCGGCCATCCCTTTTAACCGTTAAATAGGAAATCATATTTGATGCCTCTAGAAGTTTTAGAATGAGCCGATTTTTTGCGGGGGTCCTATCTAAGATAGGGTGATCATCCTCATAAAAATTCAGAACATTCTAAATATTCTAGGGTTACTAACTCACCATATGTCATAGGGTACTCCCTATGACATGTCATAGGAACTCATTTCCCTATATATATATATATATATATATATATATATATATATATATATATATATATATATATATATATATGGCTGTTACGTTGAGCTGTGAGCTACGGTAGTAGAAAATAAGCTGCGGCTATTTTGACCCCTCTAGAAGTTTTGAAATTTGGTGAGGGTGTTGTCTAGGGTAAGATGATCATCCTCACCAATTTTCATCAAATTCCAAAACTTCTAGGGGGGGTCAAATGGTCGAAGTAAAATCTGCAGATTTTAACGGTGGCTGCGGACGGCAGATTTTGCTTCGACCATTTGACCCCCCTAGAAGTTTTGGAATTTGATGAAAATTGGTGAGGATGATCATCTAACCCTAGAGAACACCCTCACCAAATTTCATCAAATTCCAAAACTTATAGGGGGGTGAAAATACCCGCAGCTCACTTTCTAAAACCGCAGCTCACAACTCACTGTAACATTCCTCTCTCTCTCTCTCTCTCTCTCTCTCTCTCTCTCTCTCTCTCTATATATATATATATATATATATATATATATATATATATATATCAATCCTGATCTCTTTCTCAACTTATGGTGCTCATCACAGTGTTCACCAACCATTTTCGGGCCCCTACAAGATTTAGAATATGCTGATTTTTTGTGGATGTAATCATCTAACCTTAGATTGAACATCCAGAAAAAAACAGCCCGTTCCAAAACCTCTAGGTCGATCAACCTAAAGGTTTTGCAATGGGCTGAATTTTTGTGGATGTTCAATCTAAGGTTAGATGATTACATCCACAAAAAATCAGCATATTCTAAATCTTGTAGGGGCCCAAAAATGGTTGGTGAGCACGGAGATGTGCACCATAAGGTGGGCAAGAGATCGGGACTATATATATATATATATATATATATATATATATATATATATATATATATATATATATATATATATATATATATATATATATATATATATATATATATATATATATATATATATATGGGCATGCTATGTTGCGGCATGCGGTGCGTGCGGCACTGCACCGCAACCGTCTGATGCACGCGCTGCGTGCATCACATGCACGCAGCAGTGCATCAGACGGCTGCGGTACAGTGCCGCACTTACCGCATGCCGTATTATAGCATTTCTCTCTCTCTCTCTCTCTCTCTCTATATATATATATATATATATATATATATATATATAGGTCGATCAACCTAAAGGTTTTGCAATGGGCTGAATTTTTGTGGATGTTCAATCTAAGGTTAAATGATTACATCCACAAAAAATCAGCATATTCTAAATCTTGTAGGGGCCCAAAAATGGTTGGTGAGCACGGAGAGGAGCACCATAAGGTGAGCAAGAGATCGGGACTGTATATATATATATATATATATATATATATATATATATATATATATATATATATATATATATATATATAGTCCTATCAGGTTATGATAAAGCACCAACGACACTATTGCTCTATGAACACAATTAACATAAGGTCAGAAATCACAGAACTGTTAGGCTTGAGATAAACTAACGGCATACCAGTGAACCAACTGAGAGAATGTGTGAGAGCTCATGTACGTTAAAGAGTCCTGCCAAGACACCAGCAACTAAACCAGCCCAAACCTGAGAATGGATAGGAGTGTGCCGTGTTGGGTGCACTTTGGCAAAAACTGAAGGTAGCAAACCATCTCTTCCAAGCCCAAGATATAAACGGGACTGCGCATGGAAACAAGGATCTTAGAGTAAATAAACTAGACATTTTAAATGGGTGTATGCTAATCAGGTTGGAAGCTGAAGGCCTCACCTGAACGTACAAGCCGACAAGAAGGGTTGTAGTTAGGCCAGCAACAGCACCTATGCTGATCAAAATCGAAACAAATTTCAACCCTTTAGCAGTAAAAGCTTCAGCCAGTGGAGCATCTTCACCAAGTAACATGTATGGCACCATTCCAGTAATCACTAAGCAGACCCCGATATATAAAATTGCACATACAAGAAGGCTTCCTAGGATGCCAATGGGTAAATCTCTCTGAAAAACAATGAAAAGAAATAAAAACATGATTAGATGAGCCCACCAATCCGGCAATTTTGGAGTTCATCGCAAGGAGGAAAAACATACATTAACCGGCTGATAAGTTTGCAAAATGAACAGAATACCATTAACTGGCTGATAAGTTTGCAAAATGAACAGCATACCAAACAGTAAATTATACTAATCCAATAACTCTTCAGCAAAACTACCTGAGGTCTTTTTGATTCCTCAGCAGAGTTAGCAACTGCATCAAATCCAACATATGCAAAAAATACCACTGTCGCACCAGTGACAACAGCTTTAAAACCATTTGGAGCAAATGGTGACCAATTTGATACATCCACCTTAAAAGCACCAGCAAAAATGACAATAATGACAATGAGTACCTGCGGTATAATTGTCATCACATCAGTTACCGTTAAAATTAAAATGAGTTCAGACTTTGTTTTTCAGCCATACTGATAATGCACATAACAATTTTAACTAGATGAAGTAATCATTCCGAAGAATATGATGCTTACAATCAACAAAAAAATATGCAGATTGGTAAAAATAATTGTGACACTCAAGAGTATAAAATTGTTTAAATATCCTGGAAAAAATAGGAAGAGTGTCAGACATTATGCTGCCAGGTGTACTAATAAAGTAAAAAGCAATTAACTTCATCCACATACTAAGCAAAGAGAGGTGCATTTCATTAAAAAACATTGGTGTTAAAATCAAATCTATGGTGTCAATAGTCAAAGATGCCATCATTCATCAAACAAATTGATGAAAGCAGAGAAGACATCCTAAATCTCAACCAATGTCGTCGGTATCTTACAGAAGCCTTATTGAATAAAATTTATGAAATCTGAGTTCAAAGAAGAAAGTAAAATGTAGAATTAAAATAATTGATTAGACTTTGGTTTGACAAAATAATACAAATATGAGACTAGAATATGACTTTATGAATTGTAGACTAGATAAATGTCACTTGGCAGAGCTGTGACAGCACTTGCTGGGATATAATAAGTTCCCAAAAAATTAATAGTTCAAACTTCATATGTAGTACAAGTACATGGTTGATTTGCTCATAGTATTTTCCCAAACATTGTGATGCAAAAAAAAAATAACCAGCCATTCAACACTTTGAGACACCTAGCACTCAAAAAACTTCCTAACTTGATGATTTCTCCCAAAACTTCTGGCATGCCCTTAGCTCTCTTAATCTATAAGATTGCAAGGAGACCACAAAGTAAACGCGCTTAATGCTCGTGCTTCCTGAAACATCTAATAGCAACAGTTCGCTTTAAACACATTTCTATCAGAAGGCATCTGTTGGTGTCATCTAATGGCAATGAGAGCATCCCCATCATCGCAGTTATGCTTTTTTCTCTCTTTTTGGATCAAAAGTCCCCATGTTGCAATACAAATGATATAGCCATATAGCCATGATCCCACACTGCATCAATAGAAGGACGACTACAACGCACTAAATCAGAATTTGACCGACCATAATACAACAATAACAATAAAAGAAAAGGCATGTTAATATGCTAACTAACACGTATCTATGCATGTTTCTATAGGTGCGATAGTGATAGAAAGGGACTTTCCCTTGGTCAAAAAGAAGAACCCTTTAGGGTGCCGTAGGCGCAAAAGGATGGGTCGTCTTATTGCTAGAACCGTACGAGATTACAACCACATCCGGGGGCTCAGGGGGTGGTGAGGCGGATCGGAGAAGATGTATCAGGAGATTGTGGGAGAGACACTCTGTGGTCCTTTGATCCTCGGTCTCCTTGGATATTCGTTCGAGACTTCGGATAGAATGTCCAAATCAGAGTTTTTATAAGAGTTTAGGGTTTTTAGAGAGATAGAGGAGTTCCATCGTGCTTTGGCCCTTTTGTGCTTCGCGCTTCACCAGCTAGGGCGTATGTTGCTTCGCTCATCGATCTTTGTGTCTCCTTCGGCTCTTGGTCTTCCTCGATCTTTAGTTTCGATTTTGCATTAAGCTTTTTGGCTTTTGGATTTACTTGCCTTTGGCTTTGTGTTAGAGACGAGAGGCTTGCGTTGCTTTTCTCCTTCCGGGATTCACGCTTTATCGGCTAGGACGTGTGTTGCTTTGCTCGTCGTTATTCGCAATTCATCGACTTTGACGCATACCTTACTTTGGCTTATGCTTTTGCTTTCGACTTTTCCTTTGGCTTTTGTTGATCTTGGCGTTTGATGGTGACGGGTATGTTCCTAAATCTTCTTCTCCAAGCGTTCTCCTTCATGAACGAAGTGAAGAGGTGATGACAACAGGTGTGGCATCGCTTCTTTGCTTCCTTCTCCGAGCTTTCTTCTTCGTGGGCGGAGCTGAACTTTATCTCGATTCAAGTCTATTGCTTTGAGATGAGGACTTTGAGAGGACTAGGTAGAAATTCCCTTGAGGGATGTGCTTGCCCGAGTCTTGTGAAGCCTTCGGTCTTCGAGCGTTGAATCTTGCTTTCTCCAGAGCCTCATTCTCTCTCATTTTTTTGGCTATGGGTTTATGAACCTTCTTGATGGCGACGGGTGTAACGTCGTCTTTTACTTCCTTCCCCGGGCTTCCTTTCCCGTGAACAGAGCGGAGCTTTCTTTGGCTTTAATGATGACGGATGTAGCATCGGCTTTGACTTACTTTTCCGGGCTTTCTTCTTCGTGGATTGAGTGGAACTTTCTTTGGCTTTAATGGCAATAGGTGTAACGTCAGCTTTGGCTTCCTTCTCCGGGTTTTCTTCTTCGTGGGCGGAGCTGAGTTTTATTGATCTTCAAGTGCTTGCTTCATGGCGGAGGGATAATAAACTCAAGCAGGAATTCCTTCTAGGGTGGATATGCTTGACCGACCTCCTGAAGCCTTTGGTTCTCCAAGTGTTGGAGCCTCTCCTTCTGGGCAGAGCTTCTTCTCTTCATGTGGGAACCTTTTGTTTCTTCCCCCTGCCCCATTATTTATAGACTAGGGAAAGGTAGGTAGAAATATGGTAGGATCTTTATTGTTTCCTAAATACATTTTCCCTCCAATCTACTCATACCCACTGAAATTTATCTCCTTATTTATCTCGGGTGGTTATGAATTTTGATTTGATTTTGGCCTACCTTTTTATGGCTTTAACCATTTTCGTACTTGGTCGATGACGATCCGATCTTTTGTTTTGATCGTTGGATCGGCATGAATCCACGTTTGAGTAGACATCCGTGCTACCACCTCCTTTTCTTTTCTTTTTTTTTTTTTTCTTTTTCTTTTCTTTATCTTTTTTTTCCTTTTTTTCTTGGCCGATCTCCTCTGGCATGGGTGCCGTACGGCCCTATTGTAGGGGTCGATGGGCCCCCATGTTGGCAGGGCCCGGCCGGTCCTATTTGCAAGGATGGGTCAGGTTGGGTTTTGTCTGTGAGCAAGGCCCTTGTGTGGGCCTTTTGGTCTTGGAATGCCTAGCCTAGTTTGGCTATGAAAATTCGTTGCTACATGTGCTATCTTCGAATAGATATAAGAACTTGAACTAGAAACCTTTGAAGTTTACTTGGATTACATGCTATTTTCCTCACCCCTTGATAAGAAGCTGTTTATTACAGAACTGTTGCCTAACACACGTGTAGAAATCCTACCATATTTAACCCTAAAAAAAAAAAGAAACCCTACCATATCGGACCTCTAAAAAAAGGCCAAGCCACATAACAGATCAAATACTTACAAGAAAATTTATGGGAAAAGGAGAAGCATATAGCTTAAAAAGATCTACCTTTGTTGCGGTCATAAATGAGTTCACTGCAGATGATTCTCTAACACCATAGCAAAGAATTATGGTTAAGATAATCAAAAGAATTGGAGCCAATATGTTGATGGACACAACTCCACCAAAAAACTCTTTGCCACCATGTCCTATCCAGCTAGGGAAGTGTCCCTTCAAAACAGGAAAGAGTTCAAAAAGAGACACCACATAACTAGCTAAGCTGCGGGCAATGCTTGCTGCACCAATATGGTAGTCCAGCATAAGTTGGGTGAAAACAAGAAAGGCTGTGAGCTCGTTGAATGCAGCATACGAGTACAGGTATGCTCCGCCAACCACCGCAGGAAAACGTGACGATAGCTCAGCATAGCACAAAGCATTTAATCCACATGCAGCTCCGGCAAGAATGAAACTAATCGTAACACCTGCATCAGAACCAATGATGAATAAGTAGCATAAACAAATACATGTGATGAGAACTCCAAATAGTGTGACCTTCAACTCTGCATTATCCAAGGCATATCAGTGAGTTGCCTTTTAGCTTGGGTAATTTGGGATTTTCTAAATAACTTTCTACCAAGAACTCGAACGTTTAAAAAGAACAGAACTCTATATGCTAAAGCTATAGAGAAACTATGATCATTTCTCTTTGAAAGCTTTAACAGAGAACAGATAAGTCAAAATATACACACTTTAGAGTTTGTTAAAGCAATTAGTACACAACTGTTCAGAAGAAGTTAATTTAGGGAAGAAATTTACATCTTGGGGGAAGTGATAATCCTTTTATTCTCTTCCAACAAGGTTGTGTGGTGGGGATGGTGGATATTTCTCTGTATCTGAACAGGTCGTGAATATGTGCAGGGATGCCAGATACCCCACCTCGAGGGATTAGGTCTTTGTGCCCCAATAACATTGGGCATTCAGAACGTCTGTTATCAACTTCCGCCCAAAAGCCAACCAACATTATGAGCCGCACGGTCAGGTGACTTAAGAGGCTGACCCTGATCCTTTCTTGCTTGCATTCAACCGGAGACCATTTATGTACCATGTAGCCAAAAGTATCCCATTTCAGTTATTATCTAAAAGTAGAAGAACAGGGGTCCTTTATGTACCATACTACCATGTAGCCAAAAGTTTCCCCTATCAGCTACTATCTAAAAGCAGAAGTTGAGACATATATTGCTAAGGTGGAATAAGAAAGGTTGCAAAAGAAGTGCAAAAAGAAAAGAGCACTTCAAGGGTTAAAGATAACGCACTAATGCAGGAAAACCACATAATGCTGGAGAATTAAACATAAAGCTAAATTACAAAGCATGGAATTATAGGATATTGTTGGACAGAGGCTAGAGCTAGACACAGCTTAAAGAACATGGTAGAAAGTAGAAAGTAGAAAGTAAAGGTAATGTAATCCCATGGGACAGTGATGATTGATTTGATGATGCTTAGACTGCTGTTTATGGATATTCATAGTTAACTTCCCCCACCAAAAATATGATTTGAAGCTTTTATACCAGGCTACTTAAGCCACTTGTCCCATGTTCTAGATGGTGGGTTTGGTGCTTTTTCCATATCATGACAGTGATGACATATGATCTCATAATTAATTAGTGTCTTCCGATGTGACAATGTATTAATTTCTAATATTGTCAGATATTCTGAGCTGGGTCCATTGAACCCTCCAAATCAGAGGTTCTGTAGTTACCACAGCTTATTTTTGGGGTTCTTCTTTACACTTTTCTTGGGGATTTTTTAAGATCTTCAGCATTTTTTTGATACTCTTTTAAATTAATTTCAAAAAAACACAATTGGTTGTTCAATCAAACAATCGCTATGCAATTGGGACCATAATTGCACAATCCACATAATTAGAGTTGACAATAATGCGGACAATGGTCATGCATCGACGATGCACCATTAAGGCATTAACGAACACTGAAAACAGACTTTTTCCAGCATAACTTTCGCAGGATGTGGGAAGGAACAAGTACCAACGAAGCAAGTACACTATCTAAACATGCTTTCCTTAGCAAGTCTACGACCACCAAGGAATTGCTCATCTGTTAGTGTTGCGAGACCAACTCATTTTTCTTCGGGCACACTATGGTAGCCCATTTTCTCATAATTGATTTTCGGAATTTCTTGGCCAAGGAATTAGGGTTCCGAATGAAGAAAAGTTGTTGCTGGTCAAAAAAATTGCATTAGAGATTTTGACTGAGGAGATATGGAAGGGTTTTTAAGTGAGTTCATGAATCATGAAGGATGATTAGAAAAGGTGCAGAAGTCAGAAGGATAAAATTAGGGATTTGATGTTGTTCCGAGGTCTATTCACAGGTATGCTAGCAGCAAACAATACAATCTCTTCAGCAAGTATATATACTATGCAGAAACCAAGATCGTTATAGATTATTTATGCATGCGCAGCAGCCAATTAATATTGCAGCAGAAACTATTCATTAAACCATTGGACGACAGATCAAAGAAGTAAATGAATTGAAGCACAGCAAAAATCAATGCAGAAATTCTATTCGGAGTTAATAAAATTCAAGAACGACATAAATATGGCATCCCAATTAACTTACTGCAGGAAATTATGTAAATTGCAGCAACAACACTAACATGAAAGTAGATTTATGGGAATAAGACGGAAAAGAATGAACGAGAGAATAAATAGATAGTAGGAGAATTGAAGAAGAAATTTGATGAAATTCATCAAAAACCCAACCTTAATTCATAAAACCATCTCCATGTCTTTTGGGTGACCTAACCCTAGAAGGATACAGGTCATCACTTAAACCTAAGATCTCTACATTAAACCGAACCATTGATCTAGCAAAACCAACTCTATTCTTTAAACCAATAGAAACAAAAAACAATATGTGCCCCGATCCTTCACCAACACTTGCAAACCACGAACGATAGCTAGCTTGGTCAAGACAGACTCATTTTCTATCTCTAACAGGTCCAAATTATGTGTCCCGTCAAGGCACCGCAAAAGCACATGATATAAACCGAGACGGACTCCCGGAACTAAAGTTGTGGTGCAATGGGATCCAGAAACAAGAGATGATCAATCACACAAAAATACCATTTTCACAAAAATTTATTGTTTCATCCCAATAAACTTATATTTGCATCAGCAGAAAAATTTTGTTGTGTGAAAAATACATTCATTCCCAATGAAAAAACCACATGATGATGACAGACTAGTACACCTTGGCATCAAGTGGGCATAAAAGCAGAAGCACGCCTATATTTTCACCATGCCCTTTCAAATCAAATCAAGAAATGTGATGCATTATCACTTGCAAGCAACATCTAGCGCTGCACCCACTCTACAAGATAGGTGGATCAGAATTGGAAATTTGACCTATAGGTTCCCAAACGAAGGAAGAGAACTCACCAGGTCCAGCATCACGGGCGACAGTCCCGGTGACGACGAAGATCCCAGCGCCGATTGAGGCGCCGATCCCGAGGAGGATGAGCTCGAAGACGCCGAGGTGGCGGACGAGGGTCTCGCCGTGCGCCCGGGAATCCGAGGGGGGCTGTAGGTTCTTCCTACGGAGAGCGGAAGACCGGAAACGGGAGAGGCATGAAGTGGTGGTGGAGGAGGAGGAGGCGGCGGCGGCGCGGGTGGTGCTATTCTGCTCTTCCATTTCGTGAAGAGTGAGCCGGTTAGGAACAGCCCAGCGGTTTCCCCGTTTATGTAGGACAACGTCCCTAGTATTATTTTTCTTTCTTTTTTTTTTTTGTTGAGTCGCTACAGGACTCAACCCACTGATTTGCTACGGTGATTTCACTGTAGCATTTTTTGGGGAGGGACACAATTTAACAAAAAATATAATTGCTACAGTTTTTTCACTGTAGCAAAAGAGTAACAATCCGTGCAGATTGTTACTCAACCTGCAAATATTGTTACTCTTTTGCTACAGTGATTTCACTATAGCAAAAGAGTAACAATTTGCACAAATTGTTACTCAACAAGATTGTTACTCAATCTATGCCAATTGTTACTCTTTTGCTATAGTGATTTCACTGTAGCAAAAAAAATTGACAAGATTTCACCCAAAAAAAAATGCTACAGATTTCACTGTAGCAAAAGAGTAATAATTTGCGAAGATTGTTACTCTTTTTGCTAGAGTGCTTTCCTCGGATCGGGGCCCACATGTACAGCTAGGTAGGATTCTTACTCACGTGTACAGCTAACTGCAGGGATAAAATAGACATTTTCTATCGGAAGGACCCTACGCTAATTATCCATGTTAGTTGTCTTTATCACTAAAATCGATATGTTAGAGGGACTTATCACTAGGGGACTTAATGAGAGGTCCTTGACAAGAGATCGGTTTAACAGAAAGGACAGCCAACAAGATTATGTTGCATCAGGTCCCTCTCGAAAAAGATGCAACATTGAGCAAGTCCCACACATATCTATTATCCCTTTTTAAAGACTAAACTGCCCTTTAGTCCTGCCAATTGCTGCGGCCTTCTGCCTAGCTGCTTTGTGGTCCTAGCCGCTCATGAACATGTCTGCAATTGGTGGCTGCGGAGACTTTTTGCTCGTCTTCGGTCAGCACCTCATTTGTTCGATCAACACCTATCTTCGGAGGGTTGGTGCTAGCCTTCACCATCGAGTGTGTTGATGTCAGCGTGATGAAATCGTTGAAATTGACTTGAAGAAGGACTTGTGGTTCGTCACCACAAGTTTAATAGGAGTCAGTAGAGGTGTCGGTAAGACCTGTAACGATATCCCACAGATGACACCAAAGATTGTGGGGGAAAATTTTCGTGCCACCTTGATCGGGAATCTCGCTCCACAATTCTTGATTGAATTATATGGTTTGTAGAGTTAGAGAGATGGGAGAGTAGATAGAGAGAGTAAAGAGTGATGACATAAGGATTGGTGACGTAGCTCGGTCTTACGATCTACGTCTCCGGGCGAAAGGTGCCACCTGATCTTTACTATCACTCGAGAACAATGAAGGGTTGAGCATTCTCTCGATAGGCCGAGAGAAGCTTTGTACAGTGGGGTTGCACGGAGCAACTAAAAGAGAATAAGAATGGGAGAATTGAGCTCTAGCACTTACTCTGGAAAATCCTCATTCTTTGATCGAATGACCAACCCCCTTCTGAATGACATGAGAGTCCTTTTATAGCATAGGCATGTACCCGATATGACGGTAATGAAGAGACATTGTTTTCTGGACCTTCTTGCTGGGCTCTTTTATTGGGCCATTGTTCGGACCCAACAAGGGAGAGGGCTTGATCTGCGGACCCTGCAGAGTGGACCCATGAGCCCCGACGGGCTTACTCACTTGAGCCGTTGCATTGGTCCATGCGGCTCTGATCCGGTCCGGTACAATTTTTGCATTCACACCGACGACATTCGTAGCTGATGACCACCTCCGATTACTTCTAGCATTTCTCTCGATTGTGAGTTCGAATGATATTTGTGATCGTTTATAACTTTGATTGCCACTGGCGAACTGTAGCATCGTGTTTGTCTAAATATAAATAGTTATTTTCTGTCGACCTCTCCGTTTTCTTGATAGAGGGAGAGAAAGTGAGGCGGATCGATTTTGCTCAGTGTTCTACCTCTGCCCCCCCCTCCCTCCCTCCCTCCCTCCCCCTCTCTCCATCCCTCCCTTCTCTTCTCCCTCACTCTCACTCTCCTACCAGTAGCGGGATCCATAGAGCTCTTCAGTTGACGAAACCAAGAATCTACTACTAGAGACCATAAAATCCTTCAGTTGATTAAACCATGACTCTGGAGAAATCGAACGCCTTTCACTCCCACAACTCCGGAGTAGTTCTCACCGCCAAAATCTCCCGATTCTTCGCTCTTTTTCTCCGATAATTCTCCCAAGAAACCCTAGAACAGACCTGATTCGGGCCGCCCCGGAAGAACCCTATTCATCCGAGGAATCACTCACTACCTCAGATGGTCTTCATGGCTCCGCCGAATCCCTGAATCGTGAATCCTTCGAGCTCCCGTCGCCCCTTTCCCCACTTAGGGTTTTGCCGACATGAGCCGGAGGGTGAGGCGCCGGGGCTCTCAGTCCAAGGACAAGGAGAAGGCCATCATCGCCTCCCCGGTCTACCCCGAGACCTCAGAGTACTACGATATCCCCCGCCCCGGCGGCTGCTGCTCCTCGAGCCAGGGCTCGGAGGTGGACTGGACCAGCCTCCCGGACGACACCGTGGTCCAGCTCTTCTCCTACCTCCACTACCGCGACCGCGCCAGCCTCGCCTCCACCTGCCGCACCTGGCGCCTCCTCGGCGCCTCACCCTGCCTCTGGACCGCACTGGACCTCCGAGCCCATCGCTGCGACCCCGACACCGCGACCTCCCTCGCCTCACGCTGCACCAACCTCCGCCGCCTCCGGATCCGCGGCCCTGAATCTGCCGCGGCCGTCATCCACCTCCAGGCCCGTGGCCTGCGTGAGATCACCGGGGACTGGTGCCGCGACATCACTGATGCCACCCTTTCCGTGCTTGCTGCTCGCCACGAGTCCCTAGAGTGCCTCCAGATTGGCCCCGACCCGTGCGAGAAGATAAGCAGCGATGCCATCCACCATGTCGCAATGTGCTGCTCACGCCTGCGGAGTCTGCGCCTCTCTGGCATCCGCGAGGTTGATGGGGATGCTATCAGTGCGCTTGCAAGGTACTGCACCCAGCTGGAGGAGATTGCATTTGTGGATTGCGGGAGTGTAGACGAGAGCGCCCTCGGGAAGGTGGCATCCGTCCGGTTCTTGTCGGTTGCGGGATCACGCAACTTGAAATGGGCTTCGGCATCCCTGGCATGGAGCAAGCTCCCGAACCTGGTTGGTGTCGATGTTTCTAGGACCGACGTGTCCCCGATCGCCGTCTCGAGACTTCTCTCATCCTCAAAGAGCTTGAAGGTGCTGTTTGCTATCAACTGCAAGGCACTCGAGGAAGAAGGGAATCACAATCCTACAGCCTTCAGTAACACCAGGGGAAAGCTGCTTCTTGCTCTCTTCACTGATATGTTCAAAGGGATTGCTTCTTTGTTTCCCAACTCTATGGTTAAAGAACAGGCTATCTTTGGGGAATGGAGAAGTTGGAACAACAACGATATGAAATTGACCGACATCATGACCTGGCTCGAGTGGGTCCTCTCTCTATCGCTTCTGCGTATAGCGGAGACCAACTCGAATGGCATGGGCGAATTATGGTCAAGGCAGGGCACAGCTCTGTTGCTCAGCTTGGTGAGGAGTTCTCAAGAGGATGTCCAAGAGAGAGCGGCAACTGGACTTGCCACCTTTGTGCTGATTGATGATGAGAATGCGGCGGAGCACACCGCGAGGGCCGAGGAAGTAATGAAACATGGTGGGATACCTTTGCTCTTGCACCTTGCGAGATCTTGTAGAGAGGGTGTACAATCTGAAGCTGCAAAGGTGAATTTTTGTGTCAAAAGCCATTTCATCCTCAGCAGAGTTTGGAGCTTAATTTTGTAGGATAAGGTCCCTTTCAATGTGCAGGCCATAGCAAACTTGTCCGTGAATGCGAAAGTTGCTAAAGCAGTTGCTGATGAAGGGGGTATTAGTATCCTGGCTGAGCTGGCAAGGTCGATGAACAGGTTGGTTGCTGAAGAGGCTGCTGGAGGTCTTTGGAACCTTTCCGTAGGAGAAGAACACAAGGTTTGCACATAGGAGGATGCAACTTAGATGAGTGTTTGTTCATGCTGTTGGCGTTCGTAACCAAATAAGATGTTTGCAGGCGGCCATCGCCGAGGCTGGTGGGGTGAAAGCTCTGGTGGATCTTATCTTCAAATGGCCATCCGGGATAGATGGAGTTCTTGTATGGATACATACTTCACATGATAATAAACTCTCTCTGGAATAGAAGGGTATTGTGTTATGAGATCCTGCCCCTTTCTAAATTCTTAAACAGGAACGTGCTGCTGGTGCACTTGCAAATCTGGCTGCCGATGACAAATGCAGCATGGAGGTTGCGGTGGCAGGTGGCGTACACGCTTTAGTGATGCTTGCTCGATCGTGCAAGGTTGAGGGGGTGCAAGAGCAGGTCTAACTGACATATTGCTGCGTCCTTTAGTTTCCCTATGTTCATACTCGGTTGCATTTATTTCATCTAATACTGAGCCATTGAGAAATGTATCAGTGCACTATTATAGGTCCAAGGCGCAGAGTAATTAAGCAATACATGCTCTTGACCCACTTCTTTTCCATTTGTCATACTATTACATAAAGGTAGCGTTCAGAAAGTTATTTTCCTTGCCCCGACACAGGGAGTTGTTTTATATTTTATTATCTCCCTGAATTGTTTACTAAATTGAGTAGCATTGGCAAGGACGCCAATACAAAGCTAACTTCTAAGCTCTCTTATACTTCATTGGTACCTTAAGGTGTTGTTCTGGGCCTCTGGAACATTAGTTCACATATTCTCTTCTGTAAGAGTTATCTCATCAGTTTGATGGCTATGTTATTTTGAATCATTTTTCACCCAAAAATTTTAATTCATGAACTTGTAATCATGGGGATGTATAACATTAGCACCTACAGATGTAAGAAGCGGTACATTTTCAACAAGTAGTAGTTATGGCCAAGGTTCGAAATCTCCATTTCGGTGGAAATTTCGACCTTCTGGATATGGAAATATTTCGTGGAAATATTTCGACAGTGTGGAAATATTGCAATTTTGTAGAAATGGTGGAAATATTGATTTTTTGATGGAAATTTTAATGAAACTCCGGATAGTCATAAACCAAGTATAGATACACACTTTGGAACACTCACATAATATGTGTACCCTATCAAGGGGTGTAGAGCTTCACATAACATGTATTCAATGTATTAAGTCTGTGAGTGTTGTGCAATCTTATTTAGTTCGGTTTTGATATATTTTTTTCAAATATTTTTTAATCCTTTTTTTGGATAACAATATTTTTGAAATAAAGATTAGTTGATTGTTAAAATAATGTTTCAAACGATTTTGAAAGCGGACTTAAAACAAGAAAGTTATGCAAATTTGAAATTGTGCAAAAATTATGTTGAAATGTGAAACACTGTTTTTTTACTAAGTCTGAAAAAACGAGTTTTTATATAGAAAAGTTTTTATACATTCAAAATTTCCTAAGACGGACCATGGTTTTCTAGATGTACTCGTACTTCTACATCTTGTGGAATTTTTTGAGCTAAAAAGGAGTTGATTTAATCACTTTTCTCACCATGTAGATTTTATAAAAATCCATAAAAATTGTTTTCTCCTACTAAAATTGAATGTTTACTTTTTGATTCCTTTGTTTTTTGATTTTTTTGATATTTTTATTGAAACCAAATGGGGGGGTATTTGCTTATTTACATATAATAACTTAAAGTAAATGGAGAAAATAAAAATTAAGTAAAACGACATTTACTTAAATGTTATTATATGTAAATAAGCTGCTGAGAACCAGGCCCCCCAGTCCCCTTTTATAACCAGTCAGTCACAGAATTTCGGATAAATTTCGCGAGATTCTTCGAAATTTTCGCGAAATTTCGATAAAATATCGCGATATTTCGTGGAGATGGAAATATTTCGTGGAAATATTGCGATATTTCGTGGAGATGGAAATATTTCGTGGAAATATCGCGATATTTCGCGAAATTGCTCGATATTTTGACATTTTCAATTATGCTCGAGATTGCAGGTGATATTTCGTATCGGGGTTTCATTTTTCCGATATATTTCGCGATATTTCGCGAAATATATCGATTTTTTGTTCCATGGTTATGGCTGCTGTTGAAGGAGGGGGAAATGGATCTTCTTAACCGTATAAAATTTGTTTTGTGTAGGAGGATGCATAGAATAGTATCAATTTGGGTACATTATTAGAATAAGTGGCTTGCATCTCAAGAAACTTAATATTTGAATATTGAGGTCTAAAATGCATCACATGGAGAGGAATGACAGATTTAGAAGATAGAGGAAGGTATTAGTAAGGCTTAGGATGTTGGCGAAATCCGGTGACTTCGGCGAGGTCCAACATTGGATTCTGACTATTCCAGCAAACTCCGGCGACTCTGGCGGTGAGATCTGGCGAGGTTTCGATGATTTTGGTCAAAATCTGACGAAGTTGGGTGGTTTTGACCGATATTCGATAGTTTCGATTGAAACCAGAACCCCCTCATTTAAAGTCCCCAAGGTTCCTGAAACAAGCCCACATGTTTTGCGAATTCCGTGTGCTGGGTTCGGTCGAAATTATGAAAATTCTGTGAGATAAAAAATGCATCGAAGTCGATCAAAATTCTGGCTTTCGTGCTTTCACACCTATATTTTGTTTCAGTCTCGATCGAAACTAAAATATTTTACCCAAATATTGGTATTTTGATAGAAATTTTAATTCATACCTCTGATGCTCCTGTTGAGGTGCTCCGAGCTCAACTCGAGTGGTAGAACCCGCAACAGAATCCAACTCGACCCCCAACCTGAGAATAAATTTCCAAGCTCAGGTTAAAGCTTAGGTTGGTACAAGTTGGTGGGTTTGGTCAGGTTGGGAGGTTTTGAGTTATGCTTATTGTGTCACTTGTCAAAAGTTCAAAATTTTAAAAAGCAAAATACTCGGAAAAAACTCTAGTTAACCTGAATTCTTACCAATAAGGCATCTCTTAGTATCTCCATTGTTTGGTGATTTGTGACCGTTTGGGTTGGAAATTGGAATAAGAGTTATAAGACCATGCAGGTCTAGGAATAAGATTCGTGCGACCTATAAGGTAGCTGTTATACCAAACTTCGGTTCAGGTTGGGTCCGACTGCTCGTACTGAGCCCAACCCAAATGTAGTTCGGGTTGACTTTTTCCAACCCGAACCCAACTTGATCTTCAAATAAATGAGCCGAGACCTGGCCAAAGTCGAGTTAGGCTTGGATTGAGTCGAGTTTAACCCACCCAAGTTGCTGCCACATCTCCTGGGACCCTACGGCCAAGCTGGCCGAGGAGTCGCGGACATGACCTTGGTTCACGCCTTCTAACCTGACTGGGGCCGAATGATCCCGATTGGCGTTGCTTGGGTCAACTGAGGCGAGCGAAAGCATTTCCTAACCTTCAGGAAACTTCTTCCTGCTCGCACTCTGGTTGGCCGTTCCGCACCTTGAATTGACGGAAGAGGGATGCTATTTTTGCTAATTCGCAATCGAGTATGTGATTGCCGTGGCCGAATTATTGATTGTCGGTTGGGGGATAGTTTATGTATGGACTCTCACTGGTACTTAAATTCTTCGGGTTCAACCGACAGCCCAGCTCGTAATTCTTCATTCTCTCGTTGCATGGCCTCTAACCTGACCAGGACGTTTGCTTCTGGGCAATCAATGCCTTTAGGAGAGCTTCTTGTGAGGTAGGAGCAACGACTTTGGGAGAGGAGCTTGTGAGGTAGGAGCAAGAAGTTGCGGACGACGAGACAATCCTTTGGTCTCTGGGCTATGCTATCAAATTCGGGACTAGTCGGCGACTAGTCTCCAAGCGGCATTTTGCCGACCGACTAATTCCGATTCTTTCATAGCTGGGCGGAATCCCGACTAGACCCGAGTCACCCGACTAGACTCGACTAACGACTGGGACTAGTCCTCAAGCGGCATTTTGCAAGCAAATTTTTTTTTTGCAAGGAGTCTCTACAAGCAATTTTGTTTGAATTTTTTTTGTATTGCCTCGAAGTCTTGAGTCACAACTATGGTTCTTCTCTATAATCATCAATTGAGAACCTAAGAATCTGAGATAACATCATAGACAAATAATAATTGTTTATTTGTTGATATCTATATAACCCTATAATAAAAATTAGGGTTGTCTACAGATTAAACTTTAGCTAACAAATATTGTGATGAATTTTTAGTTCTGAGTCTTCTGACATGGGCATGAAGCCAATACAACTGTGTTGGGTTACTTATGTATTTATATCCATGCTGTGAAGTATGAAGGCATGCATTGTTATTGACCGACTAATATCATATAATTATTGATATTTATGCTAGTTCATATATCATAAATGTTTAGGGAGGGGGGATGTGTTAGTCCTGAATTAGTCCTGACTAGTCCTAGTCGGCCCTTTGCGGACTAGGGACCGACTACCGACTTTGACTGCATAGTCTCCGGGTGCTAAGGAGGTTGTTCCGTCGCCTGATGGGAGGTGTTGTTGCCCTTCTAGACTTCTAGTTTTGTTTTGGAGTCACCATGGTTTCATGGGAGAGGAGCAAAGGGAAGGGTTTCTGGAGATCAAATATCAGTGGGAGCTTCTTCAAGAGCTTTACATAGACGACGTCGAAAAGCGTGTGGGGAACTTCATGGTTCCACCACCTCTCCCAAGTCTATAGTTCAAAGAGGTATTCATCCTTCACTCCTGTTGCGCTCGAATATGACCACCCTTTAGTGGACCGGTCCATGGTGTTAGGACGAAGGATCCTTGATCTTGGAATTAATATTGCTGTCTGAGAGCAAATGAGCAAGAATTGAAGAGTGTTCAGGGTTCAGTCCCCATACATGTGGCCTTTAGGCGGCTTATAATACGGGAGAAGGATCTTAATGTCTGTACGCACGTTACAGCTTATCATGGTTGATCATTAGTACCTACTGCACTTCTTTGGGATCATGTCTCTCTGCTGTTACTAGTCAATCAAAGCGTGATCTCTGGGACCACCATGCGGGTGTCACTTTCGTTTTACATATGAACCTTTCCTTTATGTAGGGTGTAACCATCGTGATCATCCATCACGCTATGCCTTTCCTCCACGATCTAGCCTTTTTCCACGTTTGGAGAGATGTTCCTAGGTGAGGAGGCCGACCGAGCAGCCGAGCAGGTCCAAGTTAGTCTGACTCGGTTATTGACGAACTAGTGCAATGTTGCGGACTTGAGAGATCTCAGCCTAGACTCTCATTTGGAGCTGACTAACCCTCAGTTGGTCTGTGGTCTCTGGAAAGTCAGACTTTGACTTGAGGTCAGCCAACCCGCTTATAGAGTAAATTGGTTCGCAAGCTTGTCTCTGGTGTACTTTGTCAATGCCACATGTGGTACTGTTGTTTGCTCACGTGTTCAACTTGGATATGCGCATATTGTAGCAACCACACTGGCCGTTGCACGATAGTCTCCTTCAGAGAATGGGTTGTTCCTGATGATCACTCCTCCTCCGGGTTCGTCGACTCGGACATTTGACCTTGGTCATAGCTTTTGAGGTTGTATCGGTAATGTTTAGATGTAGCTGAACTATCTCTGGCCACGATCGATGTGTCTGTATCCTGAATTGACCATCTGTACCTCTGTCATTGTGTCCTCGTTGGCGATTCTCATTGTGCTGAGTGGTCGGTGACGCCACACAATAAGATCCGATTTTGCCACGTGCCCTAATAGGTTGGATCGTATTCTTATCTCCCACACTTGGCAGCCCTTAGAATAAAAAGTTGGATGGTGGGGGGGAGGGGGGGGGGGGGGGGGGGTTAGTTTTGGTAAAATTGGACATGACTTGCTTTATACTATGCAGTTGCGACGAGGCTTCACATAAGCAAATTTAATTAGAAACTTATGTTCTGATAAAGCGCATCTATTCACTGTATGCATGATTTTGGTGTGATTTTCTCATTGTGATTTCTAATCAAATGTATGCATTATGGTCTCTCAAAACTGTGATAATATGAGATAATGTATGCACCAATGACCAATGACACTGTTGGAATATTTCCCCCATGCTTACACTGTGCTTGTGTAATTTGTATGTGACCTACATAATTGGACAAGTGTTTGTATGCACTGTGGTCCATGAATTCACTAATTTATGGTAAGATGTTACAACTAGCATATCTTTGCCAGCTATGTTCTTAGGCACAACTGGAATACTACAAATCAGTCAAATTTGGGAATGAATATCACCGTGCATATGTGTTAGATGTCAGCTTAATATGGATTGAATTTGTTGCAATGACATTTATGATTTATGTTGCTTATCTCCCTCCTAATTCTTCCTCTTCTCATTTCAGGCCGCTCGTGCCTTGGCCAATTTGGCTGCTCATGGAGATAGCAATAGCAACAATGCTGCTGTTGGTCAAGAGGCAGGTGCTCTTGAGGCACTGGTACAGCTTACTTGTTCTCAGAATGAAGGTGTAAGGTAAAAATTTAATTAGTGTAAATGTGCACTAGTTACCATCGTTAACATGTAAAAGTCATGAGTTTTGATAATGCAGATAAATTTTAAATTTTGTAACATAGATTGTTGCCTTGTCATGCTGTATCAAAGCATATTTGAATTGCAACGAGAAATCTTGCTTGTTCCATAATTTCTAATTTGCATGAGAATAGTTGCAAGAATCCGCAAACTTGCAGAACATTTTGTACGTTCAGTTCTAATGTTGAATTTGCAATAGATCTTTTTTGAATTATATACGCTAAGTGAATTGAGTAATAATATGCATATTAGCTAATTAGCTGATTTAAATTTTGCCATTCATACTTATTTAACAGACAAGAGGCTGCTGGTGCACTGTGGAACTTATCTTTTGATGATAGAAATCGAGAAGCAATTGCTGCAGCTGGTGGGGTTGAAGCATTGGTATGTCTTTTCATTTTATCTACTGATTTCCCTTTGCATGACCAATTTGTCATTCTTTACATTTTACTTTTTGTGTCTACTAGCATGCTATTTTATCTCGAGAAAGTTCCTCTATTGATTAGGTGTATGTTTTCATTCGTAGTATTTCTATATTGTAAAGCGTAATGTTTTTGGACATACAGGAGGGCAAGGTTCGAAGTCCCCCCCCATCCCCTCTCTCTCTCTCTCTCTCCATGCCCGCCCACCCCACCCCACCCCACCTCCCTAAAAGGCAATTGCGTTTTGGACATTTTTTTTTTTTGCTGTTTGGTAGTTTCTGCTTGACTTTCGATGTTTTGATTTCAGGATTTTTGGGAAAATTACCGAAAGGTATGAAATGATAGGACAAATGGAAACTTTAGAAAGATTCTTTAATTCAAACAAACAAATATCATATACTCTTTTATCCTATAACATATGATTTACTGATAGCCTGATAATATAGGTGATTTATGGTGCAAGGTGTGTATGTCGAGTAATGCCGAGAGTTTGAACTCTAGATTTTACATCAATCAATTACAAAGCATACTAATAATAACCACCATCAGCTGCCATCTCCCAAGCATGAAGTATCAACAATGAAGTAGTTTAACGACTAACACGCAAATTCAAATTTTTAATGCAAAATTCCAACTTACAAGAGTGTATTATCTAGTGAGTCGAAATCACAAGCTACTAAGTGTGAGTTATCTATGAACTCTAGTAAATTATGAAATTTAATTAGTTATTACTAACAATCAACAACTAATAACATTGCTACGTTTTATTCAAATATGAAACATTATTAATGATCTATAACAACAATTACAACCTTTATTGTTTCTGTTTTGAATATTTGCTATTATTATTAGTTTTTTACTCAATATATAGTATACCTCATATCATGGATCTGGTTGTTGATAAACTATTAGGTAGAAAATTTGGGGCAGGAATCTCTTTATTTTTAGGATCCTCATTTTAGGGAATGGGGGATCATAGTCATACCGGCAGAAGTTGCTGGAAGGAGTAATACTTTTATTTTCAAAATTTAAAGTACATTTTATTAAACATATTATAAATAAAAGTTAAATTGTCTAGACAAATTAACCAAAGATTTGCCATACCAGACCTCTCCCAAATGAAAAGAAAAAGGAAAGGAATTTTGATTGGTTTCATTTGAAATTGGTTGAAACTAGTGGTGGCAATGGGTCGGGCTTATTGTGTTTTGTTGAGTCATAGCTATAAGGACAAAACAGCCGATCCAAACCTGACCCATTCTGAGTTGAGATGTTAAACCCGAACCACCTGACCTACTTAATAATCATGTAACCCGAACGTGGTTTAATAAACTATTAGACGGGTCGTGACGGATTATATTTGGGTCGACAAGCCTAAATAGGTCGAAGACCTTTATGACTCCTATAACCCGTTTATTACTCATGTAATCTGGAAACATGCATGATCATTGGGGCTACCTCTGCTACCATAGTTTCCATTGCCTTGCTCTTTTGAAGTAGCCATACTGAATTCTGGCTGAATGTCCCATAATTGAAAAAACAAATACGTAAATGTCAGGAGAAACTTGATACTTGACTAAATGATGGAACACTGTTTTGAATATGTTAAGATCCAAAATACACACACACTAACTATGGAAAAGAACTTGGCTATCGGTTTATTTCCTGAATTTCAACACCAATGGAAAGGGGCTGATAATAAATACCAATTAGGGATCTGTAATAGGGGACACAACTTTTGTATATGAAATTGATGTCGGTATTAGTTAAAGTATATGAAATAAACTATTCTTTATATCTTATAGACATGTAACTCTTCAAGTCCTTGCATGGGAGGGGCCTATGCATATGGACCTAGAATCCCATCCATCATCATCCCTTATCAAGTAATTATATCCCATCAAGATAGGCTTGACTACAGGGAAGATTGGCAAGAATTTTCCGATCAGCTGTCAATGAAACATCAATCCTCTAAGATTGGCGCCAAAAAGCTAGACAGAGATCCTACCGACAGTAACTATGTTACAAACCATTTCAAATAGAAAGTAAATATAGTAGGGACCAAAGGGAAAGTAGAAAGGAAAATTTGGGATCATATATGCCCATATAAGACACATTGATGTGGACGGAGATGGAGAGAGGAAAAAGAAGAGGAAGTAATCAGTGAACAAAAGATCTATTGATGAGCAAATTGTTCAACACTGAATTAGCTACTTCATGCAGTATCTATTTTTTTTGTTTTGTGGCATTCCTCTCCGAGGGGGAGAGGATGGGTACTTCATGCAGTATCTATTCTGTTGTTAAATGTCAAATTCATTACTTGAAGCTATATCTGTGGAATATTCTCATGTTATGCCTGCTGAATATCTAATGAAAAAATGCATCACATTCACCAAAATGAGTAAAAGTAAGGAAGGAAAATTGAAATAAATTATCTGATGATCTGTTCGATTGTAAAACTTGATTTCCTGGACTGAACTATATAACTAGTTGATCAGGACTTGTATCGAATGCTGAGTCTCAATATTGTAGGAGTTGGAAGAATTTTTACTGTCAGAATGCTTTGAAGTTAGAAGATCATGCTACTTATCTTGAAGAAGGTTCTTATTGCCTTTTCAAAACACCATACATTCTGTTGCCCATGGCATATGACATTCTAATTTAGTATCCTCTTCATTTCGGATGATGATTCTCCCCTCTCCCTTTGGCTATCAAGAAAACAAGTCTGGAACGCTGCATTACTTGTGTACCCATTTGATCATCATTATTTTTTATTTGAAAGGGCCCTCATTTATCGTAGCTTAAACTTCTCAAGCCCCAAATCTATAAGTTACTTTCTTCTATGATGTAAGCTTGCAATCTCCTCACCTGCTTATTCCATGAACATACTTGATATATGCTTATGCTGTTTGAACTGGCAATAGCGGCAGATCATGGAAGTAGATGTATCATAGTTTACTTGATGAAACTTTTTTCTGTCCTCGGGATTTATTGCTCACCATGCATCCACTCATGCAAAACTGAACACAACACACTCCCTTTTAATCTTTTTCGTGTCTGGATAGTTTGGTTGAAGAAAGTATAAGTGTCAGATTTAATGTGATTTCAAGTGTTTTTTTCTTCATAAAGCATGACCTTTTTTTTGCGGTCCTTTTTTTTTTTTTTGTGTCAGCGGGTACAATACTTTGACAGGGATCCTGGTTAATATGCTTGCTAAGGAGAGGATGACTAAACAATGTTTTATTCTTGGTGATTTCTGCATTAAGGGCTTTAGCGGCCTGTTCAGATTGCTCTTGTTTCTTGGTGTTATGTTATCATAGATTCATAAGTCACACTTTGACTTGATTATTCAGGTTGCTCTTGCACGAGCGTGTCCGAATACTTCTCAGGGTCTTCAAGAGAGGGCTGCGGGCGCTTTGTGGGGATTGTCAGTATCAGAAGCAAATAGGTAATTTAAATCACATTTGCTTTGCTTTTTGAGATGGTGTCGTGACACTTGGAGCTTGTCACAATAAATAATGGCGATTGTCAGATTTAGCTGTTTGTGATGACTGACTACCGGCTCAGCTCTATGCGATGACTGTCGGAAGATCTAAAGTTAAATCATGGACTCTTTCAAACTGAACTCATGCTTTGTACTGGTGATCGTAACAATTCCTAAGATCACAAAACTCTTTCATACTGGGTTCGTGTTTTAAATAAAGTAGCGCTACAAAACTCATCACATGTGAAAATGGATAACATGAATTAGGACTTTGAGATGAGACCCACTGTAAGTTATTGAAGTCGACCACATGTTTTAAGCCATATACTTTTAAGCTAGGAATTGATTCTCTAAAAGTTCTTGATCAATTTCATAAATGACAAAAGATTCTTTTTGTCATGATGATTTGATGCACTGGTTCATTGAGTAAAATGCGTGATTGGATTGAAAGTATATTTGTGTTGCATTTTCAAAACTATCCAGCTGGAAGAACAGGAAAACCAAATCATTTCTCAGTATTTTCTTCTTTTCGATCTTCAGAATTTAAAATGCTTTCAATCAAGCAATAAAACTAAAATCAAGGAAAATGCTATATAGCCAACTCGCTTGCCAACTTTTGGTTGCTAACATGATGTGGCAAGATCACAGCCGTTAGTTGCACATAGCCCCAACCGATGAATTCACACTTAGCCCCAACTGTTAGGCAAACAGACCACAATGATCGGAGTGCCAAGTCTAGGTGGCAAACGAGTTGGCTATATTGCATTACTCAAAATCAAATGCATAAAGAACTTCACATTCAATTTATTGAAGAACTAAGCCCAATATATGTATACAACATAGAACCCGACCCGACTGTACATAGAACCCGACCCATCTATACATTAACATTAATACTCCCCCTCAAACTCCCGGTGGATCATAAACCGAGAGTTTGCTGATAAAATACCGGAAGCGATCATTAGTCGAGGGTTTCGTGAGGAAGTCAGCAGTCTGCTCCATCGAGTGAATGAACGGTAAGGAGATGGTATGGGCGAGAAACTCTTGATGAATATAGTGACAGTGAACTTCAATATGTTTGGTGCGCTCATGAAAGACCTGGTTGCTAGCAATCTGAATAGCACTTCGGTAGTTATAAAAGAGAGGAGTAGGCTCGGAGATCACAACGCCCAAATCAAAAAGGAGGTGGCGTCGCCAAACAATCTTTACGGTGGTGGAAGCTATAGCCTTGTATTTGACTTTGGAGCTGGAGCGAGCAATAGAATCCTGTTTCTTACTGCGCCAAGAAATGAGGGAGTCACCAAGAAATACACATTAGCCGTAGTGGAACGGCAAGTAGCAACATCTTCTGCCCAATCTGTATCGGAGTAAGCACACAATATCAGCGGAGAGGTGGAGGGGAAAAGCAGAGAACGGGTGATGATGCCTTGAAGATAACGGATGATCCGAAGGACCACTGCATACTTGCATAGTGAACAGAGCGAGGAGCTTGAACGAGCTGGCTGACAATGCCAACAGATGGGCAATGTCCGCCCTAGTCATGGTGAGATAAACTAGCATCCTAACCAACCGTTGGTATCGGGAGAGATCCTGAAGAGACTCACCATCTGTAGAAAGGAGCTTCAAGTTGAGCTCCATGGGTGTGCCAGCAGTGCGAGAGTCAATGAGAGCAGCATCAGTAAATATGTCGAAGATATACTTCTACTGGGAGATCAACAATCCATGAGCAGATCGGGCAATCTCAAGGGCAATAAAGTAGCAAAAAGGGTCCAGATCCTTCACCTCGAACAGACTCTGGAGGTGACTAGTGTTACCGAAATCGTCGATTTTTTGAAAAAGTTGTGTTTTAATGGCGACTTATTCCCTAAACGTTTGCTACGGGAATAAGTCGTGACGTCTTCAAAAAGTCATGATTTTTTTAATAAATCTCGAATTACGCATATTAATTGTGAATTACGTGTTTTTTCTTTCTTTTTTCCAAATGATATATACATGATATATTGATAAAATAAATGTTACCGATTTTTAAATAATTTATCGATTTTTTCCTGACTTTTTTTTTTTGATTTTTTCTCATTTTTTGTTTTTCCTTGCCGACTTTTTTCCGACTTCTGACTTGGTGACATTAGAGGTGATACTGAAGGGACGCTTTGGTGACACTGTCGTCCCCGGTAATGATCATATCATCCACGTAAAGAAGCAAAACAATAATACCTTGATTGGAGGAGCGGGTGAACAAGACATAATCATAGTGTCGCTCTACAAACCTAGTTGCCAGAATTGCAATGCGGAATTGCTCAAACCAGGCACGAGGGGCCTGCTTAAATCCATAGATGGACCGACGCAGACAACAAACGTGGCCAGGAGCAGTGATGCCCGACAGAAGAGCCATGTACACCTCCTCTGAGAGGTCACCGTGGAGAAAGGCATTAGTGATGTCCATCTGATGGAGAGGCTACCTTTGAGCAGTTGTCATAGCTAAAAGAGTATGAATGGTGGTCATCTAAGCAACTGCAACAAACGTCCCATCGTAATCAATCCTATACTCCTGTGAGAAGCCACGAGCAACAAAGCGAGCCATGTGTCGCTCGATGAAACCATCAAGTCGAGTCTTGACATTGAAGATCCATTTGCAGCTGACAAATACCACACCATAGGGACAAGGAATCAAGTCCCACGTCTGAGTCCATTGAAATGCCTCAAACTCCGTTGTCATGGCCTGTCGCCACTCTGGGTGCAAAACTGCCTTAGGTATGACTGGGCTCCCGATGGGTGTGGAGAGCAGTAAGAAAGGTCTGGTAGGACGGAGAATAGGAAGCAACAACGGAGTGTCCAGTGGTGTCAGGAGAGGCAGAGGTAAAAGCAGAGTAACCAAACCTATCAGGAGAGTGGTTATATCTGTCAGAAGGGTGATGTTCGCGCGTAGGGTAGTACCGAACATGACCAGGATCTGTGACCGGAGAGGAGGGAGCAGCTGCAAGCAGAGGAGTACCAGTGGAGATAGTCTCGGTGGGAGGGACTATGGAGCGACGAATTTAGATACGCGTGACAAGCGGGGAGGTGGAGATGGATAAGGCGGGGAAGGTGGGGGTGGCGAGAGAGGTGGCGGTGAAGGTGAAGAAGGTGATGGAGATAGGGAAGGAGCCTAGGAGGGGAAGGTGGGTGGACGGGAGAGACGGTGAAAATAACAGAATTGAAAGTAGTGGTGGGGGCGAAGATTGAGATAAAAGAGGTGGGGAAAGACCTTGCGATTCAGTGGAGAAGAACAGGACATCCTCAACAAATGAAACATGGCGGGAGACACGAATCATGCGAGCTAAGGGATTATAGCACCTATTCCCTTTGTGTTCCTGACTGAGACCCAAGTGAATATATTTGACAGACCTGGCGGAAAGTTTGTTATGTTTATAAGGAGGGAGAATGATAAAGCACGTACATCCAAACGTGCGAAGACGCCGAAGAGGAGAATAGTCAGGCGGACTGGAGTAGAGACGCTCGTACGAAGTGGCTCCAGAGAGAGCCGAGGATGGAGTGATATTGATGAGGTGAACGACTGTCATAACAGCTTTAACGCAGTAGGAATGAGGGACAGAGGCAGAGAGAAGTAAAGCTTGTGCTGTCTCGAGGATATGACAATGCTTGTGTTCGACAATTTTGTTCTGCTCATGAGTGTGGGGACAAAACTGCTAGTGCCGTGAGATTGAAGAATCTCACGCATCTTGGAGGAGAGATACTCCTTGGCAAAATCAGACCGAAAGGTCTTAATGCGTCAACCAAACTGAGTATGAATCATAGTGGTGAATATCCGATAAATGTGGGAATCTTAGACCGGTGATGCTTAAGATAAACCCAAGTGCATCGAGAGTAGTCATCGATAAAACATACATAATACATAAAACAAGAAATAGATGCAACAGACGTATGATCCCAAATGTCAGAATGCACTAAATCAAAAGAGGGCGACAAATCGGAAAGCACTAGCAGAAAATGGAAGAGCTAGATGCTTTACCAATCTGCAACCCGTACAGACAGAGAGGGGGGGGGGGGGGGGGGGAGGACACACGACCCAAAGCGTCCGAACGAAAAATGCTTTTGAGTCGATCACTAGATAAATGATCTAACCTTCTGTGCTACAAGTCGGCATCAGAGGTAACAAACACGGCAGACGCAACAGGAATAGGAAAAATATGGAGATGGTCCAACTGGTACAGTCCTCCTGCTCTACGGTCCAGTCTAATCCTCTGACTCGTCCGTGAATCCTGCACAACACAAGCAGAAGAGGTAAATGTGACAGTCAGTCATGAGTCGCAAAAAGAGTTGATAGAATTAGATTAATGTGAAAAAGAGGTGCATGATGGATAATGGATAATGCTAGGCGACCAATAGGATCTAAGGTGGTACCGTGGGAGTAATGGATCCACATTGCGGAATAGGGACGAGAGTCATATCTGCAGTGCGGACCTCCAAGTGGGCGAGGTCAGGAGAATAGTCGGTGAGCACGGTAGACTCACAGTTGAGGTGACAGGAGGCACCCGAATCGAAAATCCATAGTGCAGCAGTGCCAGAGGCGGCAGACAAGCCGTGAGCAGGCGAGGATCCAATGGAGAGGTGGCGAAGACGTAGCTTCTCGAGGTGCTGAAGACGATCTGACTCAGACGGAGACGGTGCAGTGGTAGCGACGGAAGAAGCCGGAGTCGCTGTAGCAGCAGCTGCAGTACCACTGACGTGACAGTAGGAGGACTGACCACGTCCACGGCTCCGTCACCTCGACCGCCATGTTGACCGTCACGAGAACCAGTAGCCCAATGTGATTCCCACTTGTCTGGTCCCCAGTGGGGGTTGTGAGGAGGACGTGTGGGACATTCACGCTTTATATGATCGACTTTCTTGCAGTAATGACAGAAAATAGGCCTGTCAGGGAAGCTGACGGCCAGGGCACTGTCTGGTCCAGGAGCAGGCGGAGGAGGACGAGAACCCTGAGTCTGGAGCAAGGTTCAAAGTCATAGTATCGGTTGGTCTCGAACCGATATGTATCGACCGATACATACCGTTATCGGCCGATACGGATTGATACTGGTTGAGGAAAAAAAAAACACCTGTAGGTACCAGCCGTATCAGTCGGTACCGTTTTGAATCGACCGGTATGGGCTAGACATCGGGATCGGGTGCTGTATCGGTCTCGAACCGGGCAAAATCGGTATGTACCGATCGGTGTGTTCTGGTATCGGCTGAGATTTCAAACCCTGGTCTGGAGGCAAGTTTTCTCGTCAACCAAGGCTAGCTAGGTATCCTCTAACCGAGGGAGAGGCTCATGGTGAAGGAGCTGAGTAGTAATAAGAGCAAACTCCAGCTTAAACGTGGCTAGGAACTAGTAGAGGTGGCCCTCGTCAAGGTAGTGTTGGAAGTCCCTGGAGCACGAGCAAGCACACCGCTCGGGGATCAGAGAGGTGAGCTCATGCCAAAATGCACTCATCAGGTTGGAAGTCCTGAATCGTACGATCCCCCTGACGAGTGGACTGGGAGTCATAGATAAGTTGATGTCGGCGTGCATCATCGTATTGAAGGAACCGGTCCCGGAGATACTCCCACATCGTGCGCGCCGTGGGACGACAATTGATGGGTGCAAGGAGTGGACGAGCAACATAACTCAGGAGATAGGCCCGGATGGCCTGGTCGTGACGACGCCACGTAAGGACAGACAAGCAGCGTTCTAAAAAACGATCAAGCTCCCAGGTGGAGCTAGATAGGGCAAGGCGGCCGCCTAGGCGGTCTAGGCGGGCTCAGACTGGCCAAGCGGACCAAGCAGGCTGAGGCTGGCCAGGCGGCCCAGGCGGGCTGAGACTAGCTAGGCGGACCAGGCGGGCTGAGGCTGGCCAGGCGGACCATGTTTGCTTTTGTTCTTGTTATTCACTCAATTTTGAATTATGGTTATATACTTGTTCTTTAAAATAATGGTTTGGATAATCTTGAACTTATATTAATTTTTAAACATATATATATATATATTATAATATCAAAATAATAATTAAAATAATTTAAAAAAAGACAAAACGTTTAGGCGCCGCATAGGCCACCTAGGTGCTAGGTGGCCCCCCACCGCCCGACTAGCGCCTAGCGCTTTTTAGAACCTTGTAGACGAGGCAGCAACGGTAACATGCTACACACTGCTGTCAATAGTGCTACTGGTAATCGAGGAGGAGCCAGTGGAGTCAGCCGGAGGTGAGTCCTCACAGGTGATGTGACTTCAGAGATTGCGATTGGAGAGCGTGGTTTTGATTGTGAGCGACCAATCAGGCCAGTCGCTGGCTGAGGCCAACTAAAAAAGAGCCGCCTTCAGCGGTGGTGAGATCGCGACGACGGATGGCACAATGGAAGACGCCATGGAGATGGATGATCAATCGGGATCGGGGCTAGGAGATGATGGGGATCGGGTGGGGGTCGGATGGAGAGGAGGGGGGGTTGGGTGGAGAGGGGGGTCGGTTGGAGGGTCGGGGAGGAGGCCGGGTGGGGGGAGAGGAGGTCGAGTTGAGTAGGGGGGTTGGGAAGGAGACCGGGGAGGGGGGGGGGTATCGGGTGTAAGGGAGGGGTGGGGTAACTGAGGGGAGGTCAGGGGGGGGGGGAGTGGAGGGGAGGAGGCCGGGTAGAGTAGGGGGATCGGGGAGGAGACCGGGTGGGGGTCGGGTGGACAGGAGAGAGGCAGGAGGAGATGCGGTGACCGGAGGAGGTGCCGGAAGAGGTGTCGTCGTTGTCGCCTTCGCGGCAGGAGAAATCCTAAAATTCTGATACCATGTTAGGAGATGATGACTAGGGTTTGAAGAGAATGGAATGCCTCTACATTGAGAAACTAAGCCCAATATATATGTATAACATAGAACCTGATCCGATTGTACATAGAACTCGACCCATCTATACATTAACATTAACATGGAGTAAATGAAGTTTTCTCTTGTTGATATTTTCCTATGTTGCTTATCCTCGTTGTCGTAAGGAAATCTCACTTAGATTGTGGGTATCATCGAACCTGCTCCAATTTAGTTATTGTAAGCTACATTAAATGATATATTTTTGAAGTAATTGATATATGTTATAATTCAACTTGAATTCTTTACACTAACATTTACTAAAAGATTTCTGTTTATGCCTAATAGCAATTTGACAAGAGAAGAGGAAACCTTCCCTTTTGTTGGTCACTGATTGGGGCATTACTTCAGGGGAGTTGTTGGTTCTTGTCAAATTTTCCTCTTTCATGCAGCCCCTCGTGTTTACTTCGTGTTAAATGAATTGGTTATCATTATCAAGGTTCACAATCGTGGCATCGGTCGGTCCCGAACCGGTACGTACCGGTACCGGCCGATACGGACCGATACCGGTTGAGGAAAAAAAACCAAAAAAAAAAAAAAAAAACTGTCGGTACCGGTCCGTATTGGCCTGAACCGGCCGATACGGACCGGTACCGGCCGGTACAGCCAAGTATCAGGATTGGGTGCAATACTGGTCTCGAACTGAGCAAAACCGGTACGTACCGGTATCGGTCGAGATTTCGAACCAAGCAAAATTCTGATACCATGTTAGGAGATGATGGCTAGGGTTTGAAGAGAATGGAATGCCTCTACATTGAGAAACTAAGCCCAATATATATGTATAACATAGAACCTGACCCGATTGTACATAGAACTCGACCCATCTATACATTAACATTAACATGGAGTAAATGAAGTTTTCTCTTGTTGATATTTTCCTATGTTGCTTATCCTTGTTGTCGTAAGAAAATCTCACTTAGATTGTGGGTATCATCGAACCTGCTCCAATTTAGTTATTGTAAGCTACATTAAATGATATATGTTTGAAGTAATTGATATATGTTATAATTCAACTTGAATTCTTTACACTAACATTTGCTAAAAGATTTCTGTTTATGCCTAATAGCAATTTGACAAGAGAAGAGGAAACCTTCCTTTTTGTTGGTCACTGATTGGGGCATTACTTCAGGGGAGTTGTTGGTTCTTGTCAAATTTCCCTCTTTCATGCAGCCCCTCGTGTTTACTTCGTGTTAAATGAATTGGTTATCATTATCAAGGTTCACAATCGCGGCATCGGTCGGTCCCGAACCGGTACGTACCGGTACCGGCCGATACGGACCGATACCGGTACGGCCAAGTATCGGGATTGGGTGCAATACTGGTCTCGAACCGAGCAAAACCGGTACGTACCGGTATCGGCCGAGATTTCAAACCCTAGTCATATATATCAAATCTGCTATTAGTTTTAATGTAGCAATTTTTAGATTTAGTAAACAAAAGCATGTAATACCAGATTATTCAACATGTGGCCTATTTTCTTTTATGTGACACCCTTGTGTTTTATTTGTAGCACTTTCTGAAAAGGCATATGTGAGGTTCACCTTGTAGGTGGTAGTCTCATTAGTCATTACCAAAATTCTGCAAAGCATAGTAAGCAAGGTGTTTTAGTGGCATATGCCTCATGCCATGTTTGCTGATTATTTTGGAGTTATGCACCAAAACAATATGTTAATTGCAAATAGTTTTAATTAAGAGAACAAAAAAAGAGAACAAAAACTATGAAGTTATGGACGTTATGGTTGAAACTCAATTAAGAGGGTCTGTGAATGATTTCTTAAAAGGGTCTAATCTAGGAAATCAACTAAAAACCATTATTAGTTTTTGAATTTTAGGATATCAAGCACTCAAATAGGCAAGAGAGTTAATGAAGAAGGGACAAAAGAAGGGAGGGAGGGAGAGCATTTTGCTTACATGATTCTTCATGCAATCCTTTTGCTTCCAAGATCTAACTTCATTGCATAATATATTGTGTCCTGTAGTTCCATTTTAGCTTTCTTCTTTGACAATAGCTTCATTCTCTTCAAGCAAAACATGGCGATATCCTCTTCAATCAAACAAATATGATTGACAAAGCTCAGCCCTTGTCTATTGCAATCCCATGCACCTTTATGTTTTCTATGTGCTTAAAGGCTGGGCATTCCTTTTAATAGGATCTAATGGTTTGAGATGATTTTAGGGATTGCCGTTTGTTTCTCTTTTGTTTCTAATCTTGAAAGAGAACATGGAGGGACTTTCTTTATTAAAACTGAGAGGAGGTAATGACTTCCCATTTCTCTGATTTATGTTTCTATTGTTACCTGTCACGAAGACTTGGGCGTCATGCATTTTTCTTGGCACCTTGCTCTATTGACTATTGTCCATTTTTGTAATTGGACTTTTCCTATCATGGTGGAAAATATCGAACTTCATAATGTGCGCCACAAAGATGAATGCAATTCCTTCCATCAAATATTGTCTGCTACCCTCTTTGTTTAGACTCCTTCACTGTCTAACAAAACCTTGGATGATTGCTCCTTGGTTGGATGAGTTATGCATAACCAACGATTTATGTCTCCTTAACCGGTTTTTTCTGAAGGCTTTGTTTTACCAAGACATTTAAGCACCAATCTTAATGGGTTGATATTCGGTTGACTGTTGTGGAAAATTCTTGTCAATCCTTTATGGACCTTCATGATTGGAGTTGTTCTCTATAATTGACCCCAGCTCGACGCAATAAGACTTGGATCTTGATGATGATTATGACGGGTGGAAGGGATCAAACATGAGTCTCTTCAAGAGATGCCCTCATCAATAAAACAACATGGGGTATTATAAATTTTTGTTATTGTGAGTTATGTGTTTTGAGTATTCTTACATTACTCATCATTGGTGAAGTTAATCAATTATTTGTTCACCTTAATCATGACTCGGCACCACATGTGCACTTCGCATTTCCATGCTTGGGTTACATCGACTTATACAACTTTATCAAGAATACTCTATGAAACTATGAAGATACACTAGGTTTTTTTTTTTCCCTTATGTCGGTTTTGTATATAAAATAGTATATGTGGAACCTCTAAAATCATTTAAGGTAGACTTTTTTGGGCTACTTGATCTCAAATTCCATTGAGTAGCCTACATGGGAGAGGCTTGGGTTGACTTTTACTTGCATAGATGCCAATTACCTCACCATTTGGGGAGAGTGGGATATACATGGTGGTAAGTTACCATGCCACAGCCCTATTCCAGGTTGCTTGTGTATCTAATTGTCTCCTAGAGCAGATGGGAGAGAGTGAAGTACATGAGGATGCTGAAGGTTCAACCTGGCTTACAACTGCTACAAGAAACCTTACATTAGAAGGGGGAATACATTTTCTAGAACAGGATAACCTAATTGTCTCCTAGAGTAGATGGGAGAGATGATTGAAGTACATGAGGATGCTGAAGGTCCAACCTGGCTTATAGCTGGTGAATTGGATATATTTTTATTTTTTTAGAATGTCATAACCATGCTTTTTCTTTGTTTTTCAAGGTTTCCTATGATAGTTACAGTTGCTGAATTTTTTTATTGGTTCTTATGATAATGCTTTGCTCAATGAACAGAATGCTTACACTTATGATGTATATTGTTGTATGAATAGGTAAAGTACACACGTGTGCCTAAATGGCTTGGTTGCTAATCTCAAGCTTACAAATCTATATCTAGCTTATGTTTCTCTCACCTATGAATTGTTTTGTCAATTCTTTCTTTGCAATTATTTATTGACACACTGAGTTTTGTTAATGTTATGCAGCATCGCTATTGGACGAGAAGGTGGTGTTGCTCCTTTAATTGCGTTAGCACGCTCGGATGCTGAAGTAAGTTGTAATTTGTGTTTTCCCATATTTCATGCCTTCTTTTTATTTGATTAGTGGTTTAGTGTATTCGACAAATATAGTGGCTGTACCTTAGAAATGGATAAGCATGGTAGAGCTCTTAAAACATTTACAGGTGTGACCTTTTCCCGACTCCATCCTTTCTCATAACCTTTGTAGATCTTTTTTTTTTCTGAAAACCTGGAGGATCTTCATTTTTATCTTTAGCTATATCACTAGAATATGTCTGTCCTCGACCTCCTAACTTGTTACATTTGGCACTTTTCACTGCTCTTATTAAGCTGAATATATGTTCTATTTGAAATTAGGTGTCAGCATTGACATAGTCTGAATCACTTGCTTAAGATTTGGTGTGGAAGGTATGGAGCACTAGATACTTGTTGCCTGGATATCCATGACATCGAAACAATGAAATATAGTAGTTCCTCACAAAGCCCCGCAGTTTGCCTCTTTGATACCGTTTAAAGTTTTGAAAACCTTTTTCACACCCTTGTTAAGATACTGGAAGTGTCCTATGTAGGTAGCAGTTAGTTGTAGGGTCATCATTTCATAAACTTCAGAGCTAGATAAGTATCTTAATTAAGTTATAATATACCATTTTACCATGATTTAGCTATATGCTTTTCTCACTTCTCATTTTGTCTGTACTAGGAAACCTGATTATCAGATGATGCACGTTACTTTCCAAGACACAAAAGAAGGAGCTCTACATATCAATCACTTTATATGGCTAAACATTGCCATTTAAATTGACCGCTAAATCAGATCATAAATTTTTTACGTGGCTTTCAAAGTTAATAGAGACATGATTTGGTATATGTTGTTAACATTGAGCAAGGCTCTGTATTTGGTAAGCTAACGTGCTAGATGTTACTCATCAGACTTGAATAATAATGAATCCGGAAGTATATTTTTGCTAGTAATAAACTGGTGGGGTCAAGGCTGATCCCCTCATGACACCTGACGGATTTCTCACAAAAAACAAATATATTTATTCTGGTCATGGTTGAGTCCTACCTTTACACAGCTGCAATGGTATCGTTGATTGACGTTTCTTGTAACTTGTTGCACGCTAACTGTTGTCAGCATTACAGATGATGCCATGTTAAAACTATTTCGGGTTTTCAAAATTTTAATAAAAGAGTCACTTTTGCTTATGTAGGATGTACATTCATGCTTGACATGCCCGGCATCTCATTTCTGATTGTTAAATATAGATAAATCTATCTTTGAGTGTCCAACGACATTTGTCGGTTCCTAGGTTTCTATGCATACCTCGCCTCTTTGCGAACTTATTTGAATCTATGCTTTAAACTCTGAGTTACATGTAGCTTAATAATGAATCTAATGTGATTTAACATAATGAAAAAGAAATGTATTGTGGCCTTACAGGATGTTCATGAGACTGCAGCGGGAGCACTTTGGAATCTTGCTTTTAATTCTAGTAATGCTCTTCGTATAGTTGAAGAAGGGGGAGTTCCTGCCCTTGTACACCTTTGTTCATCATCTGGATCAAAAATGGCTCGCTTCATGGCTGCATTGGCCCTTGCTTATATGTTTGATGGAAGGTAAACGATGCTATTTGTCATCCTCGATCATTTTTCCTTATGTGCATTCGCTCATTCTTCCAGGTATTTTCTGATTGTAGTGATTTTCGATTGTTATTTAAATCCAATCTTCATCATGGCACTATCTCTGATAAAAATCAGTAGTCTTCGCTTGACATACATGAGCTAACATGGCCGTATATGTCCTTTAGGTATAAAATTTTAAATAAGCTAGGTGCTCAAAAGCTCTGATTTATGTTTGTACTGAATGGCCATAAATTTTACTTTTTCCATGGTTTTTAATTCTCTCTTATGAGCCATATATATGTTCTCCTTTTGGGACAGGGACTTGTGTCAAAAGTAGGTTGTGCTGAGCCCTCACTTTTCTTATTTTATTTTTTTTCTCCTTGCTCAAAAGCTCTGATTTATGTTTGTACTTAATGGCCATAGGTTTTACTTATGCCATGGTTTTTAATTATCTCTTATGCGCCATATATATGTTATCCTTTTGGGACAGGGACTTTTGTCAAAGTAGGTTGTGCTGAGCCCTCCCTTTCTTTTTGTATCTCCTTCGGTATATGCCTGTTATAGGTGTTGGGTTGATGGGCAAGATTTGTCATGTGCAATATTTTTTTGGGTGCCTTGGATGATTGGCTTATTTTAATCTATGCAGTTAAAAGCGCGCCTAGGTGCACTTGGGCAGTCTTGCCTAGGCTAGGCGCAGGCCGCCTAGGCGTGCTTTTGTGGACGCCTTTTGTGCCTTCGGTCAGTCGCGAGGTGTGCCTAGGCATTTTCTTCTTCCTCTTCCTCCTCGTCCACTTATACTTCCCAGTTACTAGATATATTGTTTTTTTTTTAAATTAATGGCTTTGCTTAAATTATTAAATTGATTCCAAGCAATGTTTTTGGTGGTGTTATTGTTGTTAGTATTGCCAAGTAGCTCGGAGGAAAAATTGGTATTTTTTCGCTTATTCATCGCCGTTGTCGCTACAAATTGAGGAAAAGAGGGGATAAAGGAGGAAAAATGGGCCGAATAAATTTTTTTTTTGGGATTTTTTTAATTTATTCCCTTAAGATGTTAGATACACCATTCTGATGGCAATGTACAAAAAATAATAGCTATTTCAAGGCAACACTCAATTGAGGCTCTATAGGAGTATGTATTGTCAAATACTTTGTCAGCTGTGAGGCGCTTCCTAACACAATCTATGAGTTTATGAATAACGAATGTAAATATGAATTAAGCAGACATAATAAGATAACAAACACTCTGAAACATGATAAACATCTCACAAATGACATAATTCATAACTCAATCTCATAAAAGTTTTTGATGACATATGATATAAATATCATAACTCATATAATAAACATCTCATTGTAGACTACATGACATAACAAACACGTTGAAAGCCACCCAACTACATCCAAAAAGTCTGTTGTGTCGGCTCGAAACTCCCCCTCTTCATAGTAGAATCAATACTACTGCAAATTCATTATGCAACAAACCCGCAAAAAATAGTACAAAAATCCGCCAAAAACACAATGCAGATAGCTTAGATTTGGTATAGAAACTTCAATCTCAAAAATAGGGATGAAACCTTTAAAATCATTCAAAAAATTGGCTCTCTTAAGAGATTTTGGCGCTGACGGGAAAAAATTGGGCAACACGAGCAACTTTTCCCCATTGTCGGCCAGCTTTTATACGGGACTTTGATCACTTTTTCGGTGATAGGGCGATAAATTACAGATAAGTCGCCAATATGTTGTTGATAAGTCTCCGATTTCCCTAAAAAGGGGAATACTTGTTTGTTATCGTGTTGCTGACTAGCAATAGGGGGACTATCAGTGATTTATTGCGAATGTTTGAACAATGATTCCAACTTCTGTTTTTTGTCATACATTTTATGCCGCAAGTTGGTCTTTTTTTTCTTGTACATATGATCTTTCAACATTTGATTTGTATGTTAATATTTAACTGTAGATGAATCATGAAAGATAATGTTGATTTTGTTTCTAATTATCGTCTTGGTATGCTTATTATTTAATCAACCATATTTGTAGGCCTAGTATGCTATATTTATTTATTTTATTTTTTGTAATTGATATTTCACTATTTTTATATAGGTTGTATATATCTTTAGTTTCAAGTTTTGAGAATTCATTGGGTTTATGGCTCACACCCTTGAACTTAAGCCCCGTCTCACGACACGCCTCACCTTATTCTTTCTCCTTTGAAACTTTGTAGGTGAGTGGTGGTTTTCTATTTGTAATTCATTTTTTAACAGGGATGGGGGAGCAAATTTAACTGGAGCCTTGGAAGGTTTTATAAGCTAGGAAGTACGAACACTCTTCCGGAGGTCCCTTATCCGTGTCGGACACGGACACGCACCGGACACGTGTCAGGCTATATATTTTTTAAAATTTTAATATTATTTGGGTCACGGATATGTTCCGGATATATTTCGGACACGCTACGGATACGGACATGTTGCGGACACGTTCCGGACATGGATATGCAGTGGACACGTTCCGTACACGCTGTGGACACGTTTCGGACACGCTGCAAAAGAGACTGGACGCGATTCATTTAACGGACTGGGTGCAACGCATGACTGTGATCTGGATTTTGCACTAAACGTTTAGCCTGGATGGTCAGCCCGATTGGTAAATGACTAAATTCTCGAAGGTCATCTTAGATCAACTAATTGAAAACTTTCAATGATTTAAAGCCTAAGCATGCATTGTATTTCTTTGTTAGTAGGCTTATAGCAAACGCTAAAGCAAAATAAGTGAGGCAATGTCAAAGGATCATTATTGTTTGTGTAGGAGGAAAAGAGTGACAAATCCTTTATTTACATGCCTCTCTTATCCTACGCACTGAATCATAATGTTAGACATGTTAGTTTCATATATATATATATATATATATATATATATATATATATATATATATATATATATATATATATATATATATATATATATATATATATATATAGGGTCAGGATCGGATGACCCAGCAAATAAACCACCACCCTAATCATTGGATTCCGGTTTCAGAATGTGCTGATTTTTTGTAGACATGTTGTTTATGGTATGTCGATCATCCTTACAAAAAATCAACGCATTCTAAAACCTCTAGGTGCATCGAACGTGCTCTTCAAATCAACGGTTAAAATTGACGTCCGAAAACCGTTGATTTGAAGAGCACATTTGATGCACCTAGAGGTTTTAGAATGTGCTGATTTTTTATGAGGATGATCAACATACCATAGACAACATGTCTACAAAAAATCAGCACATTCTGAAACCGGAATCCAACGATTAGGGTGCTGGGTAACATATGGGACAAAATTTGCTGGGTCATCTGATCCTGACCCATATATATATATATATATATATATATATATATATATATATATATATATATATATATAGAGAGAGAGAGAGAGAGAGAGAGAGAGAGAGAGAGAGAGAGGGCTGTTACGTTGAGCTGTGAGCTACGGGTGGAGAAAATGAGCTGCCCTCATTTTGATCCCCCTAGGAGTTTTAGAATGATGAAATTTGGTGAGGGTGTTATCTAGGATAAGATTATCATCCTCACCAACTTTCATCAAATTCCAAAACTTCTAGGGTCATCAAATGGTAGAAGCATTATCAACCGTCCGCAGTCACCGTTAATTTTGCTTCTACCATTTGATGACCCTAGAAGTTTTGGAATTTGATGAAAATTGGTGAGGATGATCATCTTATCCTAGATAAGACCCTCACCAAATTTCATCAAATTCCAAAACTCCTAGGTGGATCAAAATGAGGGCAGCTCATTTTCTCCACCCGTAGCTCACAGTTCACTGTAACATTCCTCTTTCTCTCTCTCTCTCTCTCTCTATATATATATATAGTAGGCCGGGTAACGTGCGGCCACCCCCTTCGGGGGTATTTTCGGAATTTTTTATTTTTGGGGATTGATCACCCACCCTTGGATTGGACACATAAAAAATTTCAGCCCGATCCAAGACTTGTAGGCCGTCCAAATGTGTTGATCTTTTATCGGTCGTTCATTTTTTTTGCCATTTTGATCAACACATTTGGACGGCCTACAGGTCTTGGATCGGGCTGAAATTTTTTGTGTGTCCAATCCAAGGGTAGGTGATCAATCCCAAAAAAAAAAATCCGAAAATACCCCCGAAGGGGGTGCCGCACGTTACCCGGCCGCAATGTATCACTACTATATATATATATATATATATATATATATATATATATATATATATATATATATATATATATAGAGAGAGAGAGAGAGAGAGAGAGAGAGAGAGAGAGGAAACGGGAAATGAGCTACCAATCTATTTCGGCAAAATGGGTAGCCACCCATTTGAAGCTCTTAGGAGTTTTAGAATGTGTTGAGTTTTTGTGTGCATAAGCACCTTATCTTTTAGATAGAACACCCACAAAAAATCTGCACATTCTAAAACTCCTAGGGGTATCAAATGTTCGAAGTTTGATTGAGCGTCCGTTGTAATCGTTAATCTGAAATATAACATTTGATGCCCCTAAAAGTTTTAGAATGTGCAGAGTTTTTGTGGGTGTTCTATCTAAGGTAGGATCCTTATGATCACAAAAAATCAGCACATTCTACGAGCTTTAGAATGTGCTGATTTTTTGTAAGCATAAGCATCCTACCTTAGATAGAACACCCACAAAAACTTCGCACATTCTAAAACTTTTAGGGGCAACAAATATTATATTTCAGATTAATGGTTACAACGAATGTTCGATAAAACTTCTAACATTTGATGCTCCTAGGAGTTTTATAATGTGCTGATTTTTTGTTGGTGTTCTATACTTCTATCTAAGATAGGGTGCTTATGCTAAAAAAAAATCAACACATTGTAAAATTCCAAAGGGCTTCAAATGGGTGGTAGCTCATTTCGCCGGGTAGCTCATTTCCCGTTCTCTCTCTCTCTCTCTCTCTCTCTATATATATATATATATATATATATATATATATATATATATATATATGGAATAGGGAACACAGTCCTCTCGACCACCCAACACGCTAGTCCTCCCTTCAATTTGGGTGCCACATGACACTTTTTAACCGGGGTTAGGGGTTGGTCATGGTGGGTACATCTCTTCTAACAATGATCATGAAAAAAAATTTGGAAAAAAAATATGTTAAGTGGCATTTTTAAATTAACCATAGCAAGGGCTATTTGCACGCTACAGTTTACCGTTAAATTTGTTGACCGTTGATTGGGTTGTTTTAAGTTTTTTTTTTAGAATTTTTTTTTTAAAATCTTGATCTAAGTGGAGTGGATTGACCATCCATAAAAAGAAATATGATTAAAAATTATCATGTGGCACCCAAATTGAAGGGAGGACTAGCGTGTTGGGTGGTCGGGAGGACCGTGTTCCCTATTCCCATATATATATATATATATATATATATATATATATATATATATATATATATATATATATATATATATATATAGGGCTGTTACGTTGAGCTGTGAGCTGCGGTAGGATAAAATGAGCTGCGGGTATTTTGACCCCCTTAGAAGTTTTCGAATTTGATGGAATTTGGTGAGGGTGTTGTCTAGGGTAAGATGATCATCCTCACCAATTTTTATCAAATTTTAAAACTTTTGGGGGGTCAAATGGTCGAAGCAAAATCCGCACCCACAGATTTTGCTTCGACCATTTGACCCCCCTAGAAGGTTTGGAATTTGATGAAAATTGGTGAGGATGATTATCTTACCCTAGACAACACCCTCAACAAATTTTATCAAATTCCAAAATTCCTAGGGGGGTCAAAATACCCGCAGCTCACTTTCTAAACCGACAGCTCACAGCTCACTGTAACATTCCTATATATATATATATATATATATATATATATATATATATATATATATATATATATATATATATATATATATATATATATATATATATATATATATATATATATATATATATATGGGAAATGGGAGCCTGGACCTGAGGTGCAGCATCGTTACTGCACCTCAGGCATTGTTTTACCATCCTAGAAGTTTTGGAATTTGATGAAATTTGGTGAGGGTGTTGTCTAGGGTAAGATGATCATCCTCACCAATTTTCATCAAATTCCAAAACTTCTAGGGGGGGTCAAATGGTTGAAGCAAAATCAGTCGTCCGCAGTCATCGTTAAAATCTGCAGATTTTGCTTCGACCATTTGATCCCCCTAGAAGTTTTGGAATTTGATGAAAATTGGTGAGGATGATCATCTTACCCTAGACAATACCCTCACCAAATTTCATCAAATTGCAAAACTTCTAGGGAGGTAAACAAGCGAGAGGTGCAACGTCGTTGCTGCACCTCGGGTGCAGGCTCCCCACCCCCTATATATATATATCTATATATATATATATATATATATATATATATATATATATATAATTAATTTAGCGTGTCCCCCAATGTGTCCATGTCCTGATTTTTTGAAAAATGCCGTGCCCGCGTGTCGTGTTGTGTCCGTGTCCGTGCTTCTTAGTTTATAAGTTGATGAATGTGAACTTTCAATATTTGCTATTGAATATCCAATATTGCTTTCCATGTTGCATTTAGAATATATTTCCGAGGAATTATGGGTTGTTTGAGGTTACTTTCTCGTACAATGAAAGGGGTTCATTTGAGATTGATCTTTGACCATACTTTTACTTCACTGGAGGGTTTGGAATATGGCATAATGAGAAACTCATTTTTGAGAATGTAGAAGTTGTAGGCTTTGGGAAGTTGCCTGGATTTACGAGGTTACACAATTGGGATTTCAAAGCCCCAAAACCAGGTTTAATCGAATCATAGCGAAAGGTTAACATTCAATTCAGAAATTTCAGCACTGTACGATTGAGGAAATTGGCAATATACTTAAAAGTGACCAATTTCAGTAACAATCACTATAATTTACATAGAATTTTTTAAAACAATAATAGTAAAAAATAGTATTGTATGCAACCGAAGTGAATGATAGTCATATAATACCATATTAAGGCTATATTCATGCATATTGGACACTATTGTCATGAGAGAACTATCTGCAGCAATAAATTGGAAAAACATTAGCTGGAAATCAATGGATGTAGACAGAAGATTAAGAATTCTGCATCCATTCCTGCTTCAATATGTAATCAATTTCAAATTCCAGCAAATTTACTTGCTAGGGTGATTCAATATCTCAGCTTGTGCAGAATCTTACTGTTTTGATATTGTAACAGGCTAATAAATGACCTGGTTTAATATTGCAGCAGCTAGATGCAATATTTGAGACTTAAAATCAATGTATCGTTTTTCTTCTCCATCTACCTTTCTTATAAGAGTCAAATAATGGTTCATTCATTCACACTTTGTAATCTAGACCTAATATCTTGTGAACGTGGTTCATTTGCACCAGAAGCCTCTGCAGTCCCATGTCAAGTCATCCACATACAGCGAGTGCTCTTGCAAATTCTAGTGAGCCATTCATTGCATTCATTAATATCCCACAATGGGATAGGATCTAAAGAATCATTTCTTTTATATTGCTCTACTCGCTTCTGGTTGTAAACTTGTAATGAACTGCTCTAATAGCTGATTCTAGGGTTTGTATGAGGCCTCACTCTCAGCATATATGTGTCGTGAATCTTTTTTTTTTTTGGTAAGGTAGGTGTGATGAATCTACAGGTAATGTAAACACTGTCCATTGTTATCAAGCCGAACATGAAATTTTTTCTGTATTGATCTGATCTCTAACAATTGTTTTTTTGGATTTTTTCTTTGTATGAACAGAATGGATGAAGTTGCTTTGGTTGGATCTTCTTCAGAAGGTGCTTCGAAGTGTGTTAACTTTGATGGTGCTAGAAGGATGGCATTGAAGCATGTAGAAGCTTTTGTGCTGACATTTTCCGATCCACATGTTTTCCTTGTTGCTGCTGCTTCGTCAGCTCCTGCATCCTTGTCACTAGTGGTCGAAGCAGCACGTATACAAGAAGCAGGCCATCTGAGATGCAGGTGTTCATTTTGTTTCCTGTTATCAAATTTATCAAGTGTTTCACACTAAGAAAAAGGATTAATATATACTTTCAAGCATTGATAATTTGGAATGGCGTCTATTTGGTATAAGACTGCACACTTGACAACTGCAGATTTGAAACTATAGAACGTTCTTTCTGATTCTATGCATGTTAGATTTGTTCACCCTTTTGCAATTTCAATTTTTGTCAACTCTGATTTTGTGTCATTCATTATAAACCGACACCTGATCATATTTCTTAGCCTACTTTTTCGCATATGACAGGTATTGATTCTGTCTCTGCATTTTACAGTAGTTGTTATGCATGCTCGACTCCGTTTGTCTTGTGCAAACGAAGGGAACTCAAGTTGTGCTCTTATAATTTTCTCTTATATTTTCTTTACAGTGGAGCTGAGATTGGGAGATTTGTAGCTATGCTTCGAAATACCTCTTCAATTCTTCGAGCCTGTGCCTCCTTTGCCCTGCTTCAGGTAGATAGGATATCCATGCTCCTCTTGCACTGATGCCAATAATGATTAATCTTCTTGCTCTGCATGCACAGAGATAACCTCTGTTTATGATTTCCCCCTGTTTATTCCAAGTACACAATCATGTATGTTTTACCTTTATGGCTGAAGCACAGTTTTAAAACTCGACCAACTTGACTCGACTTGGCGAGATTTCGAGCTGAATTATTTGGCCGAATCGAACCGAGTTGTTGGATAAAACATGGGCGAGTCGGACCGAGTTGACTCGACTCGGCTGGCTTTCGAGTCCGAGTTTTGAGTTTTTGAACACTGGCCTGAAGATATACCTGGCATCTCTAAAAGATCCAGGTCACTGATTTGCATGCATTCCCTCGGTAACTGTTTATTTCTTTAAGCGATGCTATGCTAAATCTGTCGGTGCCTTTCTTGTCGGATTCTTGCGCCAATGTTCTGTTTTAACCTCATGTTTTGCTATTGGGTGCTTGAAACTTGAAAGATGAAATGATGCCTCCAAAACTTAAGTCAAGCGACACAACCAATTTCAATCCTATAGAATTTAACTGTTCAGACCTGTACAGTGTTGATATGTTCTGTGAAATTTGTTGGGTTCATCAATAACCTATTCATGCAACACTGAAGTCGGGAGTTGTACCCGGCTACTTGTAATTCCCACATTTTTTTGATTACTAGTTACTTGTAAATGCAGTTCACCATCCCAGGAGGCCGGCACGCGATGCACCACGCCGGTCTTCTGCAGAAAGCCGGAGCCGCACGGGTCCTACGCGCCGCCGCCGCGGCTGCAACGGCCCCTATCGAAGCCAAAATCTTCGCTCGGGTAGTGCTTAGGAATCTTGAACACCACCAACTCGAAGCCTCGATGTAGAACATGTCAAACGATTCAAACGGGCACAAACCTCCTCTGTAGAGATTCACACTGGAGGCTGAACCAATCTTCTGCCCTTGCGCACGCTCGCATGCGTTACATACATATATATATATATTATGTGGCCAGTGAAGCTTCCCTTCCCCTCTGGTCTCCTCCATCGAACTATTTCATCATACATCGGAGACCTAGGTCCTTAACCGGCTTGGACTCGGTGTGCTATATCGTGTCTATTAGCTATTAATTGTGGTTTGGCTGTGTGAGGATGAGGTTGTGGGTGCAATTTTTTTCCCCCTCTATTTGTTTGGCATGTAAAAAAAAGGTGCTGGCTGTTATAAAGAAACCGGCATCTTGTCAGTTTTGCACTGTTGTATTTTTAATCATTTATGGTGCTATTTTTACAATTGCCATCAGACTGTATGAGACAGTAACTTTTACGACACAAGCCGTCGGTTGCTTCGCAGTATTAATGGATATGCTCTACTGTTGCTGATTACTGTAATTGTAACCGTCGCCAGCTTGCTTGTCAGTTAATTGTATAGTTGGCCTTGTTGCTCACAGGATTGCGTCGATAAGGGCCCCACTCTGTTTCCTTGGCCTAGGTTGCCAGGTCATCATAATTTTGCAGCAGCTGGGGTTTTGAATCTTTAGATCACAGCCAATGTGATCTGAAGTTGCCTGGCTTATTATATATGTCCTTTTGAGGGGTTTCATTGGTTTGTGTTTGGTTGTGATTAGGGTTGGAGCCGAGCCGAGCTTAAACGAATGATTGAACAGATTCGAACGATCCCTTATTGAGCTTGTTCGTGAACTCCAGATTCAGTCAAAAGCTTAGGCTTCGTATGTTAGGTCTATGCAAACCTTTTATGAGCCTACTCATGAGCTTGCGTATGAGCATGTTCATGAAGTGAACTGAGCCGAGTCTTGGTCTGCTTGAGCTTGGATTGTTTATTAAAACTCTAGGCTTTGGCTTGGTTCTATGGAACTTGTTTGTGATCTGCTCATGAACAGCTTGGCTTGTTTGCAGCTCTAGTTGTGATGCATATCTACATCTAGACCACATAGTGTCTTGATATTATGTAAATCTTTAATATTACCCGACTATTTTCATTCTTCTTGTCTGTGACAAGATGTTAGGGCAAATTACAAAAACCTCCCTGAACTATACACCTTGGGTCATATTGGACCCTCAAACTTTTTTTTTTGAACAATTTGACCCCTGAACTATGCTCCGTCTGCATTTAGCCCCCTCCATCAACTTTTATTCCCAAAATACCCTTATTTCGTTTCAATAATACTCAAATCTATTTGTGAAATATTTGACTTATGCTTACCAGGACATGGGCATTTTTGGAATAAAATTTGATAGAGGGGGTCTAAATACAGACGTAGCATAGTTCAGGGGTCAAATTGTTCGAAAAAATAAACAAATAAATTGAGGGACCAAATATGAAACGGGATTGGTTCAGGGGATGTTTTTGTAATTTGCCCTAGATTTTTAAATAACTCAGACTACTTGCCAACCTTTCAATGCTTCCTGTACTTTGCGAGTATTTGAAGAAATTATTGCCAAATATTCATCAATTATTAAAAAAGTGGTGATTATTGTTGCTCCTATCTGTTGTTAGTTTTGCCTCTACCATGCTTGTTGATCTTGATGCACTTGAACATGGATGTGTCAATTGCATTGCAGCAATTCTTCTACATTTTGTCCCCCCCCCCCAGTTTGTTTCTTATTAATTGGTGCTTTATTTGCCATTATCATCCAATTCCTTTTTTTTTTTAATCCCCACTACAATTATGAGGGCTCCATAAATGATAGATGGAAGTTTAAGCCTCTTTGCTATTAATATGATGTCAGCTATCGAAAATTTTATTCTGAAAATACCTTTGTCTTAGTAAAAATAAGGTAAGATTTTCAAAATTAAAATGATTATGGTATTTCCAGGATAAAAAGTTGATGGAAGGGGGGCCTGCAGATGGAGGAGCATGGTTCAGGATTCAAATAGTTCAAAAAAAAAAAAAAAGGATCGAGGGACCAATATGAAACGAAGTGCATAGTTCAGGGGGGGTTTCATAATTTACCCATTCTCCATCATCCATTCTCTAATGCCAAATTTGTGACTACCACATAAACCATGCACCTTCAACAATTCAGTTTGTCTAGCCTTCAATTGTGGCAGATCATTGCTCCAATTTCTATGTTTTCATATTATGGCAGCGGATCGAAGGGTTCGGTGGTTCGTTTTCTTGCCCCTATGTTTTCGTGATGGTTTCCGGCTTGGAACCCTTCTAAACAAATTTCCAAGTTTATAAGATGCAGACTGTTAATTCCTACGGCTGAAGTTGATCAGCATCCATACATTTTACATCTAACCTCTCTGGCTCCTGGAAGGCGATATGAGAGGGGCTCGACCCATCACAGCATCCCAAGCTGCTGAAAACCACCGTGGTGGTACAGGCGATCCTCGCGCGTGCTCTGACAGAGATCTGTCCATGAGGTAAGGCACGACATGCTTCTTCGTATCGCTCGGAGAGATTTTAAGATGGCCTCCTGGCACCTCAACGAACTTAACTCGCCCAGCATCGTCCAAGGTCTTCAAGCCAATCCAGTCCTCGATGTACAGGGCGGTCTGCCATGTCAGCACAGTTTGAACTATTACAAAACAGCAGAACAAAACAAGAAGGAAAGCCTACTGAAAGTGCTGCAAATATGAAGGTATGAAGTCGAACGTAGATTCCGGTACACACCATGTACTGTGATAATACTAACTTTACGGTAACAAGCTTGATCGAGGAAAGCGGGATCACTGGGATTTTTATATAGTGATGATGAAGATGATGATCAACAGATTTACAACTTAAATACCTGATTTGGAGGCAAAACTGGATCAAAGGCACCATCAGGATAATATCCAAACCATGATGTCTCACGAGGAATCAAAACCGTGTCATGCTCGAACTAATCACCATTGTAAAAAAATACAAGTATCAATTTTTGTTTATGATGATACGAACCCCAAAGAATATAGAAGCCATGCGGGATGGTCCTAGCACTGCAGTCTGTCCTCTTTTGCGATGAGAATACAATTAATAAAATCAAGATATGAAAGAAAAGAAAAACAGGAGCTTTCTTCAGCTTACCATGATAAGAACCAAATTCTGCAATCGACTGAACCTTTCCTTATAAGTGGAATTCCTTTCTTTAGGAAGTTCATTGTTAAGCTTTGGGAGAAACCTGCATCCTTCCAAGTATTGAGAGATTTCCTAGGGGGGAAAAATAAACTCTTATCACCATTACAAGGAGAATCAAATATCAGTTGAACAAAGCATCATCTCAGGGTCGACAGAAGCATATACATTGTTCATTAAAACACAGTAACACTGTAGATGATACAGTGTAGGATGATACGTAAACTGTCCTAAAAGGGTCTTGATCGACTAAAACAAAGCTCTGATATTTGAAAATTATGATAAACCCTATAGGAAAAGCAAACTTCATGCTTAGGCTGATTATGTACCAAAAAAATACCAACGGGTTCAGCATTTTTGGAGTGCACCAATGTAATTCTACTCATTTACGGCCGAGGAGTATGAACAAATTGTTCGTTTCCATAGCAGGTACAATATAGGTTAATTAGGTCATAAATAACTTGCAGGTGGAAAGGGAATCTGGATAACCTGTCATGAGCTATATCATATCTATATAACATGGCACGGCGGTCGACAAGCTGACTAGACAAAAGAAACAAGATGACTAGACAAAAATTGACAAATCCGGCCGTGGATCAAGATTCAATTATTCACTTTTATATTTTTAAAATTTTATAATTTTAGAAAAAAAGAAAGATCATAAAGAGAGAGAGAGAGAGAGAGAGCAAATCCCATAAATTGATCTCTCTCTCGGGCCCTCGGCCCGACCCATACCCATACTTATTCGAGTATAGCAGGGTCCATACCCGACCCATACTCATTCAGATAGAAGAGGGTCCATACCCGATCCATACCCAATCCAGTTTCAGTTTTGGTTCGGGTTTCGGGTATGAATTGGGTATAATTTTCTCATTTTATCCATTATTTATGCAATTACATGAGAAAAAAATGAATTAATGTGTGAGAGGTTTCTGAAAATAGATCCACCGCATGAACATGACACCTAAAAGTTTCATTTAGCTTAAGATCCCTGTCTTTTTTGTTAAACCCAAAACTACCCCCGACTTCTTCTCCCATCTCTCCCGAGTAGCTTTGGCAGCGGCAACGAACATTGGAGGTGGTGGGGGGAGAGGCGACGGCAGCAGCGAGCAACAGAGGCGGTGATGGCGGCGAGCAACATACCATAGGCTAGGCTCAGGCCGCCGCCATCTTGAGCTCGAAGCCCGGCCTGAAAGGAAGTCTGAAAGACCGGTCGGGGTTTGTCTTGCTGTCAAAGGCGGCCCGCTGCAGTGCCGACAGGTGTTTTGCCGCCGATGGCGGCCCGCTGCTGTGCCAACAGGCATGGGCATTCACCAGTGCTGCAACATAACATAAAAAAATTGTGGCATTGTGCTATATGTCACCTTTGAACTACTATTTAATCATAAAATCTCCTCCAAATCTTCCGGATGAGACCATTTTCAAACCATGCATTCTGAACCAGGCATGAGATAGTATCTGATGACTTCAAGAGGGTGTGGGAATGAACTCAAATCTCATTCACCGTGAAAACAACAGACTTGCACCACAACGAGGCTATATACCACAACAGGGTTGGAAGTATCATAGTGGATCATACATGCTGCACAGGACGTGCACCGTCACTAAAGTATCATATATAATACGGTATCTTAGCCATACTAAACTAAGTTGAGTCAGTGTGTTACTGATGATTTTAATAGATAATCAACTACTTGGACTCTTTATATGACTGCTAGCCTTAAAAAAACATTTTAAACCTTGGAACAACCCCAAACCAGCAGACCTTCAGAGAAATTGTTCAGATTCGTTGAAGTTGACCACTAGGGCAACCCGATTAGTGAGCCATCGGGAAGAAAACAAAGCCTTCAATGTATCCATTCCGCCAATTATGTCGCTCCTAGTCAAATATTTGTCACGTTAGCTAGGAAAATAATTTCATGGTAGAAAAAGACCAGATTGAGGTCAATTTCAAGTGGAAAAGCCATTACCATCAAGCCGTGCCTCATCTATAGGGGCCAGCTTTATGAATACTTCTTTGCTAGTCATTCTTGTTAAGGCTCTCTATTGTCACTGCCACGTTTTCCATATCTTTTCTAACATATTGCACCCATGGTTTTAGGTCATTCCTTGTTATTTTAGGTCTTCCCCTCTCTTTTTCTTGACTTGTCACAATAATCCAAAACCCTTTCCTTACTGGACCCGCCTCTGTTCTTCAGTGTACATGCTCATACCTCAAATTTTTCTCCATTACTTTACCTTAATAGGCCCCACTCATACACTTCCTCGAATATATTATAGCTCACCCTATCGTCGTATAACTTGTATCGAATAATTTGTCGTTTTGGAACGTGGAAGTCAGAGCTTTAATGATGGAACTATTGTTGCATTTGGTCTTGATTCATATCTATAATGATATTATACAAAAATTATAAAAAAATATTTTTTTATATAGATACCCCGCCTACCCGGACCCTACTTTTTTAAGGTTTTGTCGTATCGGTGTATCTGCATCGTACCTCGTACCCATACCAGTGCTTCTTAGACTAGCATAAGCATTCACAAAGTCCAAAAAACCATATGAAGATCATTTCTTCTCTATAAATCTATTCATTAGTTGCCCAATCATAAAATAGCCTCCATTGTTGACCTTTCCATAATAAATTCAAAATGATCCTCCAATTTCTTGTCATTTTTCTTAATTAACGTTCCATCACCTTCTTCCATAACAAAATAGTGCACATCACATTTATTCTTTACAAAGATACAATAATACTTCTCCAATCATTTGACATCCTCCTTTTCAAGATTTCACTAAATAAACCAGTTAAACAAATTAACCAAGTTCCTCTAAAGATTTTCCAAACTTCAATTGGTATCCATTAGGGCCTAGCGACTTACCCTTTGATCATTTCCAAAGCTGCCAACACTTAAAGTTATTTTGATTAAGCAATCGTAAACATGTCAACGCCTTAATTGTGGCTCTTTTAAATGAACTCTTCTAGTAGATTTGTCATTAAATAATAAAAAAAGAGCCTTTCCATTTCTCTTTAATCGCACCATTTTTCACCAAAATAGTATTGCCTTGATGCACCTAACTTTATCTATATCTCCGCAATTTTGTTCCCTCACCTTAGGAAATTTATATATTTCTTGCTCTTCTTCTATAGAAGCCCAACCTAAAATTAGACTTGTTTCTTAGTATCCATATCTTTTTATACCTTTCTGAGTCCTTGATGTCATTTGTCCCATGATGTTCCCTTAAGCAAGACCTCATTGCCTTAATTGCCTTTTGGATCTCATCATTCCACAACCAGGTCTCCCATTCACGTGTTGTTTACTTCTAGAAGAACTTCTCTAGAGATTTCTTGACATAATTGGCCATATGATCCCATATTATACTTGTGTGGCCCACCCCATGCAAGTAGGGCCCACTGGACACCCCAAAGTCAAAAAGGGGCTGGGTGAGCCCACCCGCAAGTGGGGTCCACACGGCCCCCTTTTGTGAACCGTGGCCCCCTCCCCTCGGGGAGGTGCGGTCGGTCAAAAAGAAAATAAAAAAAGGGAAAGGAAAGAAAAGGAAAGAAAAGGAAAGAAAAGAAAAATCTCCATGCATGGGGGAGGTTACGTGGACGTTTACTCAAACGTGAATCCGAATCGATCCAACGATTCGACGGACAAAACAAGAGATCGGGTTGCCATCGATCGATGTGCAAAATCAGCTCAAATCCCAAAAGATAGAGCTCAATCTAACTCATAACTACTTCAAACAAAAAAGGAAAGAGATAATTGTCGATTTCTCTAATAAAGAAAGATCCTAAGTAGTTATAGGGAGAGATCCAAGGGATTCAAAAAATTCTTCCCATCGAGGATCGGTTTCGGTCTGCCCACCGAGGATTGGTTTCGATCGGTTTTGGAGTTTCGGATCGGAGTTTCGGATCGAATTTTTGGTGGTTTCGGTTTCTTTTTTTAAGTTTAAAATAATTACAAAATATAAAAATAATATAAAATAATTACATCGGTACCCACTTCATAGTGGTCTTGTTTTCAAAAGAGCGGGGCTTTTGCTTTACCCCGATTTTTTATCAAAAAGCGGAAAAATCGTGATTCTGAATTTTGGCCAAGTCTGAAGAAAAAAAGAGTTCGTGTGAAAGAATTTTTTTTATAGATTCAAAATATTTTATTGGACTTTGGGTTTTTAAGTTGATCTTATACTTTTAGATTTTTGAGATTTTTTCGGGTCCAAAATACTGTGTTTTTTTTCACCGAATTTTCTTTTTTAGCCAAAAGCTGTAAAGTCTGATTTTGTATAGGAACTGAAAAATTACACTTTGATTCCTTTGGATTTTGATTGTTCTGATATTTTTATTAAATCCAAATGGGGGGTATTTGCTTATTTACATAAAATAACTTCAAGTAAATGGAGAAAATAAAGATCATGTCCTACTTTTATTGAGTGCTGAGTTTCAAAACCCGAAACTAGAGGGTTTCGGGACCGGTTCTGGTCGAAACCGATCCGAAATGGCCGAAACGGATCGGTTTCGACCGAAACTCCAAACCTTGTTCCGCTCGAAGCACGTAAGGGACAAAAGCAATGGAAAAGACTCCTTAGCCTCCAAGAAATCTCGAAACCTTATAAAAACCTCTGTCCTGAACAATCCCTTTAGAGTCTTGCACGAATAACCGTAGAGACGAGGATCAAAGGGACTCTCCAGAGGATCTCTCCCATAATCTCCTGATAACATCTTCACCGCCCTGACTCATCACCCCCAAGACCCGGGAGGGCTATAATCTTGTGAGGAGCAATAAAGACGAACCATCTTTTCCGCTCGCCACAAAGGATTCCCTGAAGAAGTCCTTAAGTAGTCTAGAATTGTTTCTAGTTTATTATTCTTGTAGTTTTCGGACCTCTTATCTGGTAAAGTTTTAGAAGAGTTCTAATCCAGTAGTATATTGGATAAGGGAATTTTCAAGTCAATTAAAACTGAATTTAGGGTTTGCTTGAGGGTATCTATACTTGTAAGGGGATTTATAAACCATGAATGAATTATGAATAAAATTTCAGTGGTATCTCATCTTTTTTGAGAGAAAGTGCGACTCTTTCTTCAAAACTTTCTTGATGTGATGCCTCAGACTACCTTGGTGAGACTCTTGTTCCCATATGCGACGTCATAGAACATCTTGGTGAGATGCCTTGATACCTGTTCAAACTTCAAAGTCGGCACTTCTAAAACTCATTTTCCTTAACCTATTGTTTTGATTTTAATTTATGCATCATTAAATTACTTTCGGCCTAATACTTTATTAATCTTTCAATAGGAGGCTTAGATCCCAACCTAATAGCCCTCATCAGTCATCATCATTCAAAAATTATGCCACAGAAATGTTCGACAGTGAGCCTTTAATATTTCAATTTGGCCAACAACTATGCATCTGATCGCAAAACCCTTTTAAACCAACATAACCACCACCACTAGACTTCATCCCATCTAGAAAGATTTCACTTTGGCCCACATTCACTTTGGTCAACAACTAAACAGCCAACTTTTTTTTTTTCCCCGTACGAGGTCATTTTTGCCCAAAACATGGGGGTTTGGTTGGCCATAACCTGCAATGGATGCTCGACATGCAATGCATAATAAATCATCGATGCATGACTTGGCACACATTTCACTCACTCTGTAGAGTAATATGAATAATCTTTAAGGGACTAAACATTTGAGGTCAATAACATTGTCAATGAGAGGAAATAGATTGATATGTATTAAACGGGTGATTGTGGATCTTTAGCTACATGAGTCTGATGCTCATTATTATTTTCCTTTCGCGGCATTGATCGGCCAGGCTTAGATGCAAATAAACAACTAAACAAAGTTATGAAATGTTGACAAACAAGAAGCAAAAAAACAAAAATCTACAATACTTACTGTTGGAATTTTGAGATAGCCACTAGGAGTCAAGTGGGCCTGCAATTCGTAAAAGAAAAATTAGAAGTATCCCATATACTTGGTCTCCTATCATTAACTTGAAGAAATTTGCAAAAGCAAAGGAGGAATCCTATTCCAGGAGAAAAAACAATAAGATGTTAGTTGCAAGCTAGAATCAGGACAATGAGTAATGAAATCCAAACCTGCACATAATTGGAGTAGATCGCTGCTTTGATGAGGCCATCGACGAGTTTGCACAAGATTCCTGACTGCCACGAGGCAACATTGCAAGAATGATATTAGCCATCATTACAAACAAAGATTATTTCCTATTAAAACTCTTCCAAAATTTCAAACATAAACTGGAACCAACATCAAGCTTCCCATCAAGATATTTGTTGCAACTATTCTGTCCATGCACGATTCTCAAATTGTATGCCTCCACCGACTTAGGAGTCTATGGAACTTTGACAATTTTGTGACAAAGATCAAGGCTACGTGACGATAATTATCAGGGATGAATTACCTATATGAATGTTAGCTACTGGAACTATCTATTTGGTGACACTATAGTAGCCTTCATGTGTAGTGCAATATAATTAGTTTATGAAATGAGATGTATGAGGCTACAGATTGATTAAATCCAAAGAAGTTTCCTTCCATCTTACAGTAATTGTACGAGATACCAACAGGTAGACCACACTTCAGAGTGCAAACAGGACAAATATGAACCAGATATAGCTATGTCCCCATTCATATCTGTTTTTGTCTTTGATGGATATCAATGTAGTCAAAGCGCCGCCTAGGTGGGCACCTAGGCGGTTGAAGGCCCTAGCACCTAGGTCGTCCCCTTGTCAGGCGGTTTTTACTAGGCAGGTGCTAGGCGGGGAGCTTTAAATTGATGTTTTTCTTTGTTTTTGTTTTCCAGTTAATCCTTGATATGTTCCCTCCTTTGGTGATGTTGTTTATTATCTTCTATTCTCTAACTTTTTTCTTAATTAGCATCACATACTTTTGTTGTGAATCGAAGTTATTTCGAAAGTAGACAACCACAAACACTTGAAGATGAGGAAGACCTTTTTGAACACTCCCAAGATTCGGATGAATAAATTGAAGTTGGTGGTGATTTTAACGAGGTCATTTTCCAGATGAAATAAACCTTCCTTGAAATAACGATGATGATTTTTGACGTAGAAACATAGAGTTTTGGCATTTTCTTTTTTCATGAAAATATCTTTTATTATTGTTTATAGGGATTCAGGAATCAAACCTAATTTCATTTAATGAGATTTTAGAAAATTTGTGGGGAGTCACAAAACTTGCTTACATTGACAACTTTCATTTCCATATTTGTTGTAATATTCAATAACTTCATTTACTTGAGCATTTAAAATTATTATCTTTTTTTTTGTCATGCTTAAGTTCTTGTATGTAAGAACAGTATAGAATATCATTTTATAATAAGGAAACTCACTTTCTCTCTCTCTCTCTCTCTCTCTCTCTCTCACACACACACACACACACACACACGCACAAAGTGTCCTTGACTATATTGACCAATACTAAGACGATTACGAATATTAGTTTGATCTTGATTTTATGTCCATTGTTCTTTCAGACTGATGCAATTGAGATGGGACATTTTTTTGATTTTGCCCTTCCGGACAAAATTAACTTTTGACTCTGATATTTTAACATTTTTCTACCCTTGGGTGTTTAGGTTTTTTCATTATTTTTCCAACGCTTGTCTCAGAGCCTCGATCGACTCCAAGATGAGCATTTACTATTAACCGAGATGCGGGAGTCATCCTCAAGGTTATAAATGTCATTTTTGATATCAATTTCGGTCAATCAATAATAGGATTTTTTTTTTCTGAATTTTGAAAAAATGTCAGGAAATTTTGGATTTTGGAAGAAATAAATTCGGTGGAAAGTTAGAAACATATCGATAGATTTCAAAATTTGTCGATTGATCTCGATAAAATGTCGGTCGATTATGAATCACAAACAATACATATTTGAAGCATACAAGGTCAGAAATTTATAATGTTTAAGTATAATGAGAGACAACATCTCTATTAAACATGAAAATAATTGGAATATTTTTCATATAGCTTGCTCTTTTTATTAGTATCACGTTGACAAGATTGACATTCCAAAAGGGATGTCTGGGACCTTAAACATTTAAATATCCTACAACTTAACCACTTAAAGTGATAGTTATAGGAGATCCGTCTCAGCAATAACCTACTAAATTCCAGTCACCAGATTCATCACTACACTACTTCTTATACCATCTCCTTGATGGCATGAGTAGAAGCTCAAACCAAGTCATCCGGTTTTATATAAGAGATAGTGCTTAGCAATAACGGTTTGAACCAACAAATGTCAACGGATGTCGACAATGTTGACCACTTAGGCCGAAACAATAGACAGATTGAGAAATCAGCATCAACTTTTACCAAATAATCAACAAGGACAGACATTCGACGCATCTGTTAGTCAACAACCTATCGCATCGGCATTACCCCCCCAATTTCCTTGTCGGTTCCCTGAAAAGCTTAATTTTGGTCGACATTTGTTGATATTTGAGTCCATGGTTGTCCCACCAATATGACCACAGTGCATCTACGTGTGAACTGTGAACCCATTAGGTTAGGTTTGATCGCTTTTTACCCGACCCTAGTTGGTCTCATTTTGGGTCTGTGACAAACCCTAGAGGAGAGGGTGACAGACAACTAGGGGGGAGAGAATAGAATGAATCTCTCATTAGGCCAATGAGCCAATATAAAGACAATACAATATGAGGCCTCTATACACTAGGTGTATGTATATCTTAACCCCCCCCCCTCAAACTCAAGGTGGATCCTGCACCAAGAGTTTGCCAATCAAAAACCGAAAACGTGGCATAAGATGTGACTTCGTAAAGAAGTCTGTTATTTGCCCTATTGAGGAAACGAGGGGAGTGAAATAATCTTGGCATCATACTCCTGTTTGACAAAGTAAGTCAATCTCAATATACTTAGTCCTCTCATGAAAAACCGGATTACTGGCTATCTGAATGGCACTTTGGTTATTACAATGAAGTGGAGTAGGTCTAGAGAAAACGACACCGAGATCATGGAGAAGGTGTCAAAGGTGAACTATCTCCTCAGTCGTGGAGGCCAAGGACCTATACTCAGCCTCAGTGCTGGAAAGAGACTACTTTCTACTTCTAACCACGTCGGGATATTAGCGAATTCCCAAGAAATATGCAGTAACCTCTGGTGGAGCGACGCGTAGTTTCCTTCATTTGAAACTGAGCTCATCAGGCCACGCCACTGAGGAAACTGAGCTGTCTCAGAGTAGGACCGGAGCTCCCGATCTGTGTGGACAACGATAAGAAAGGCAGCGAACTACGGTGAGTAGCTGCAAACAAAAGCAAAGCCAAAGCAATCATGGGGCCAAGTATCATGGCTAAAGCGGTCAAGTGGGTGGCGCCGATGTTGAGGGTAGCGAAGCGGGCATAGATCCACGACAGGAAAAGACGGAGCAGGCACAGTAGGCAGAGTACCAGGAGTAGTCTCCATACAAGAAGAATCGACATCCAGCGAAAGAGAAGAAAACACAGATTCGACCGACGAGAATAGACCTAAGGAAAGGGCGAGAAAACCCGCGGAGGCAAAAGAGGCACAGACGTAGAAGAGGAAACCTCGTAGGAGTCCCCTAGTGAGAGGGAAGTGGACAAGAAAACTGGTGGAGCTGACGAAGAAGAAGGTGCTAGTTGAGCCAGCAAAGTTGAATCCGGAGGAGGCGAAGCCAGCCCAGGAGAGGAGACCTTGAGAAAGGTGAGATCCTGAGCCTCAGGAGAGTAGTAGGGTGTATCCTCGATAAAGGAGACGTGTCGAGAGATACACAGATGATGAGCAAGAGGGTCATAGTGGTAATACCCTTTATGCTCAGTGCTGATCCTCAGAAGAATGCACTTAGCTGCCTGAGCGGACAACTTTGTGAGCTCATGGGGAGGAAAAAGAACGAAACAGGCGCACCCGAACGTACGAAGAGGATTGTAGTCGGGAGTGGTAGAAAGAAGACGCTCATGATGGGACACCTCATCTGGAAGGATCGACGAATGAGTGATGTTGATGAGCTCAATAGAGGTCAGAAGGGCCTCAGCCTCGTAGCGCTAAGGGACAGAACCTGAAAGGAGAACGGCACGAGTAGTCGCTAGAATATGGTGATGCTTCCTTTCAGCAACGCTATTCTGCTCATGGATGTGAGGACACGAGTACTGAAAAATCGTCCCATGGTACTGAATAAGACTGCGCATAGCGGTAGAGCGATAGTCAAGAGCACAATCAGATCAAAGACCTTGATGCGCCAACAAACTGAGTGTGAATCATGGATGTAAAATCCTCATAGACTTGGAGGATATCCGAATGACGACGAAGAAAGTAGACCCCACGTGTAACGACTGTAATCATCCACAAAAGAGACATAATACAAATAACCATTTATAAAGGGGAGAGGAGAAGGTCCCCAAATATCTAAGTGAACAAGATCAAAAGGAGTAGAGTTCTGAGAATTACTAAATGAAAAGGAAAGAGCTGCAACTTTTGCGAGCTTATAGCCGATACAAGTAGACAAAGATGAAAAATGACGACGACCTAGAGCTCCAGAATGAAGTAATTTATTAAGTTGTGGTTCCGACCACATGACCCAGTCTCCTGTGTCACAGGCAAGAATCAAAATACCAGCCAGTACGAACCGTATCGGCCGGTTCAAACCGGGAACCAGACTGAACCGCATTGGTATTCAGTCGATGCCGGTCGTGAGGATCAAATTGCGTAAAAACCGACCGGTCGACCAAATACCGGTTCGAACCGGTTTGAACCGGTCCGGGTATTAAGCATAGTTTTGGGTGTTTTCGTCATTCCGGTTTCATTTTTTTTGGGCATCTTTCTTCATTCCCACATGAGCTGAAGCTCCATACTAGCTGGATTTGCAAGATTTGAAGCCAAAAACTCGGATTTGCAAGATCAAAATCACATTTGAAGGTATGTTTTCATAATTTTTTTTATTTTTCTTTTGTTTTGTTGCATTTATTTTGAAAAAAATCAAATAATTGTGGTGAAAATATTGAAATGGGCTAGATCTATGCCATCAAAGCTTAGATCTATAGATCTATAAGTATCATCTCCAAATTGCATGATCGGTTCATGCAAATTTGGGGGGTTTTCAATTTTCCTTTCTTTTTTTGCATTTTTTTTGAAAATAAACCAATTAATTGTGGTGAAAATGTTGATATGGGCCAGATCTATGCCATCAAAGCTTAGATCTATAGATATGGATATGCATTTTATTTGCTAAACATGTTAGGAGTCTTAGGACTATGAATTTGTGTTTATTATGTGAAATTGTAAAATATGACTCATGATCGTGTTAGTTCTGTAACTCATGTTTGTGCAATGGTCATTAATTGTGTTTTGTAATCCCTAAGCATAATACTAGGCTAATCTAACACGTACAATTTAATAACTATATCAAATTCCACAATTTGGAATCATATAGTGAATACAGTGACTTTATAACTTAAAATGATCGATTCATACCTATAACTAGTTTACTAATAAAAAAAACATCGCAAACCAATATTTTAGATTATTCTGGATTTTTTGGTTATTTTTTCAAAATTTTTTGAAATCAAAAAACAATTCACACCGGTATGGACCGGTTTAGACCGATACCGGTTCGTATCACCCGGTTCGAACCGTTTTTCCGACCGGCCGATAATTTGTCCGCGACCGGTATTTTTATACATGGTCACAGGTCGGCATTAGGAGAGAACTCCGTAGAAACCATTAGATGACAGAGTCGGAGAGTGAAGAAACTCCTGAGGAAGCTCGTCTGTCCTATGACCTACTCCAATCGGTCGACCAGTACGTAAATCCTGCACAAAACAAAAAGATGAGGTAAACGTTATAGAATAGTCGAAATCACACAAAACACTAACAGAATAAGGTGCATGTGAAGTATGGGAGCGTGAAGCACAGATCAAGGTTTAAAGTTTTATCCGAAACCGATCTGGATCGGCCGGAACGGATCGGTTTCGGTTCGGTCCGGTTCGGAATCTGTCGGGTTTCAACAAATAGCTTTGGATAAAAGGGAATCGGAGCAGATCGACACAAGATCAAGCGAAACCGTATGATTTCGGACGAAAACAAAGAAAAAAAAGAGAAGGGAGAGGAGGAGAAGAGAAGAGTGGATATGTAGATCCGCCGGCGTTGCCTCGCCGGTGCCGCCTCACTAGTTCCGCCGCCATCACCTTGCCAGTGCAGTCGCCGTCGAAGCCAGGTGCTCCCCCTCCCCCCCCCCCCCCCCCCTCGCGTGCACGCACTCAAACCCTAACCCAGGCGAGACCATTGGGATCTTTTTTTTTTTTTGATATCAGGCTCTCTTATAACCCTCGTCACTTACTTTATAGGGTAAATTGCACTTTCCCCCCTGAAGTTTAGCTAAAAAACTCTTAACCCCCCATAGTTTATTTTGTTCCAAATTGATCCCTAAAGTTTTAAATGTTAGCACAATATCCCTTTTGTCAACTACTTAATGTCCTCATTTGGAAATTTTTATCTGATCAAAACTGAATTGAAGGGGCAAAATGTAGTTTTTAAACTACAGGGGGGTTAACTGTTTTTGAGCTAAACTTCCGGGAGGGCAAAGTGTAATTTACCCTAATTTATAAGTTATAAATTATATAACTTATATTACTTATAAGTTATATAACTTATTAAATATACTTATATTTATAACTTATAATCATAACTTTTATAAGTTATAAATATATATGTATATAATATTATATAAATTAAAAAAAATTGAAAAAAAAACCAAAAAATCAAAAAATCAAAATAAGAATAATTATATTTTTAAATTTATTATATTTTAATTTTTTTAAAAAAATCCGAAACCGAAACCACCGTAACTCCAGCCGAAACCGATCCTCGGGAGTTCGACTTAAACCGAGTTCTCAAACCTTGGCACAAATGGTAAGGAAAGATGGCTAGTAAGAGCGGAGGCTGTAGTGATATATCCAAACTATAAGATGGCTAAACGAAAACCATCCGCAGTGTGGATTGGTGATAGGTGCGTTGCAGGCTGACAGACAGTGAGTAGGGAGACATCTGGAGTCATATGGTGCGATGCACCAAAGTCAAGTATTCAAACAGTAGAACTACCGGGAGAGGCAGAGAAGGCCAAAGCGCTGAAAGATCTAGGAGGAGTGCCAGACTGCTAAGAGAGTCTAAGCTAAGCTAGTTCCTCATAAATGGATTGAAGATCATCAGCAAAGACTGAAGAGGCGATAACTGTAGCAATAGAACGTGCTCGACCATGGACCCATCTTTGGTAAATCGGATGCTTTTCTCGATGAAGCGAGTAGCAGGAGTCCACGACATGACCCGGCTTCTGACAATGGCTGCAGAATGTCTTGCCGCGGGAGGCAGTGGCAGTCAGAGGAGGCCCATAAGCACTCAGTGGACAGGTAGAGGGGCCACGTCCATGGTTGACAAGGTCACTACAGATGTAGATTAAGACATCGCTAAAGGCCGACGATGCAGGCTGCGAAAAGGAGAGATCGCAGTGACGAGGCCGGCGACATCGGGATCGAGGAGGCTGCGGGTTGCAAACATAGGAGGCGACAATGATCATATCCGGCTACAGGTTGGAGGTACAACGGCAACGGGCAGAGGAGACCCAATCGGTCGCAAGAAGAGCAACATGCGACTGGACCGCATGCAAGGCGCCACTACGGCATTGATAGGAGAGGATGCATGAGGTGTTTGCGGTAGGCTCATATGTCTCTGTGAGCATAGTTACCAAATCGGGCGTTTTTTTTTTTGAAAAAAACACGTATCGATCCGAAGTAGTAGTAAACAGGAAAAAAACTTGTTTTATTGAAAAAAAACGTCCGTACGCATTTTATACGCGTTTGAAACGGAAAAAACGCGTATAAAACACGTCGGGTTTGGTTCAGGTTTAAATTGGGTTCGGGTTTTATTTTGTTCGTGCTTAATAAACGCATATGCTATATGTTTTGAACTTTTGATCACTTAATGTTGGAAAATGACATGTATACATACTTGGTATAATTTTTAAGATTTTTTTTGTTTTTTTCTGATGTTTTCACTTTTTTTTTTTCGTTTTTTCCGTTTTCATCGTACCTTGCCGTTTTTTTTCCCGTTTTCCGACTTTGTAACTATGTCTGTGAGGATCTGATCGCACAGGATCTGCATAGCTCGAGAGGAGATCACACGGTATTTGCAGTAGATCGGAGCATATCTAGCCTGAGGGGTGCGGGCTGCAGCTGCGAGCTGATCGCAGGTGGCTCGAACGGAGGCAAGGTGAGACTGGTGCGATAAAGACGGATGCAGGAGGCAGACGACCAACGGTTGAAGGCTGGATCACACTCAAGAGGGCGACACGGGGATCGTAGGAGGCTGGCGACTGGCGGCTAGAGGCAGACGGGCAGCGTGGGGCTTGCAGAAGGCAGGTGGCCAGCAGTTGGAGGCCGGGCCGCGTGCAGGAAGGCGATTTAGGGCTCGCAGGAGGCGGGTGACCGGCAGGCACAAAGACTGATGTGAGCTTGAGCATCACACAGAAAGAGGGTGCCGATCATAGAGGGTCGGAAGGGGCAAGATGGCATAGACGGTCCGACGAGGCGATGGTCTGGCAAGGCGATCAGATCTGTAGATCAGCCGGACAGAGACTATTAGATCTACAGGATGTAGGCTCTGTTGTCGATGCAAATGGAAACGAAGGCCGGATCGGCTGAGGGCCTGATTTGTAGCGCTCGAGAGGATAGGCAGTGAGGACGACTGCCAGTATGAGGCGATGGCGGATCGAGCAGCGACTGCTGGCACGAGGACGGGCGCTGATGGGAGCTCCGATCGGAGAAGGCCTGATCAATTGACGAGGCCGGATTGGCGAGGATCAGTAGAGGGGAAGGGAGCCGGTGGTGGCGGTGATCAACCTTGCTCTGATATCATGTGACAAACCCTAGAGGAGAGGGAGAGAGAGAGACAGAGGAGAGAGACGGCTAGAGTTTGGGGAGAGAATAAAATGAATCTCTCACTAGGCCAATGGGCCAATATAAAGGCAATACAATATGTGGCCACACTAGGTGTATGTATATACACATGTATATCTTAAAAGGGTTAGATCTTAACCTCCTTAGGTTTTATTCTTATTTGGCTAAAGTTGGGACTTTATTGGATGTCTTACATAAGTTATATAGGTCCCAACTTAAGTTATTTATAGATCTAGACTCATTTAGAAGCCCTGAATTGATTCCAATCATGCATCCATTGCAATATAGCCATCCACCCATCCTCCCTTCTCTCTCTATGGTGCATTTAGCTGACTGCACCCCCTCCATTTTTCTGTTCATGAGTCATGACTTATGTAATTCCGATCATGCAATTTATCCCCTCTTCTCCAATGAAACACATCGTCCAGCTTCTAACCTTATTCTTCTTTGTCACCATCTATCCCTCCGCCTTTTCATCTATTATTTGAGACTGCTTGAAGGCTAAAAGCTTCTCACGACAGCACTTGAGCGGCCATGAGTTAACTTCGATGCTTCAGTTTCTACTTATTGCATGGGAAATCTTCATCCTTGTACTTGAGTTTTCATTTTCTCTAGCTGCAATCCTTATCAGACCTGTATGTTACCTTGTTTGAGCCCTTTATTTTTAATCTGAGCCCACCGAGAGCAACTTGCCATAACCTTTTGGATATCACCTTTGTGTTTGCTAAATTGTGGACTGATTAGCATTGATTTATGCTGAATTTCGATGCTTCAAAACTAAATCTTAAAACAAAGTAAAGAATCAAGTTTTGACCAAAACCTTCCTGTCTTTCTTGCTGTCCTGTTCTGGATAGTAAACAAATACTTGGCATTTGCCTCCAAATACGTGCCTAAAGCCTCAAAACTTGCAAGGCACAAGCACCCGCTCATAGTCATATCATTTCACCTCCAATTTCTTCATATTTAGTGAGCAAATTGCATCCATAAACTGAACCTAGAGCTTAAAATCAGCAATCTGTATAAAGAATTCAATTCTACGCAAGTCTAATTCTTATCAGAAACAAATCTAGATACAGATGGAACATAAGCAAACAGGAATATAGATCGGATAATAATATACACATTCAATAAATAAAAATCAAAATAAATATAGAATATTCGGTATATAAAAAGCATCCATCAAAGAATATAGATCCAGATATTGAAATATGGAGATGAATATTCAATATGGCGTGTGAATACAATTTCTTTCAAATTTATTAAAATTCCGTGAATATTTGATATGTAAATAACATATGACAAAAGGGGAATAAGTCAAATATAGATCAAGATATTGAAATATGGAGATGAATATTCAAATATACAGCCTAACATGAATATGAGTACAAAATAAGGTTGGATATATTCATATCCGTTTGTGTAGCTACCAACACTCCATTGATGACACCTGAAACTGATAGGTGGGACACGATTCTTCTCACTTAATACGAATACAATTCTAGAGCTCTCATATCTAACCTGCCAACTGCTAATTAGTTAACGAGTTCATGGCCACACAGCAATACAGATAAGTTAATGCTACTCTGAGCAGTTTTAACATCGGTTTCCTATATAAACTACAATATTTTCTTAAGATGAAAAAGCACATACAAAATACTTGTCCATGAAAATATAGATAGCAGACAAATGCTTCAAGAACACTTACTCCACAAAGTGGCACAGAAGCGGTACCAGCATGAGGGCCTCCCAATGATATGAAATTTTTGACCTGTCAACTTTTTTCATTAAAAACTTTCCATAGCAAAATGCTTGCAAAAAAACATTGATAGCTACCATAAAATGGATCTTTGTAGCAAACACACATTTGCAGAGGGAAATACTCATCTAAAAATTAATGAACAGATGGGATAAGGAAGGATGGAAAGAGAAAACTGGCAATATTGTCACGAGCTTGGATGAAAAAGGTTGAGGGCTGACAGTTAAGATGAAAGCCATTCATAAAGAACAAGTCAAACTAAATGAATCCTAATTTGATATTCATCACTGGCCAAGAGGGATTCATAATCCGTCTCCAAATAGATGGGAAAATTAAGTCCAAATTCATAGTGGTAGATTTCTATTATCTGATAATTTATGTAACTTGTTGTCGCTTAACGAAAATCGAGAACCTATGGAACTTGACATTGCACATCAAGTAGTATAGGGAGCAGTACATGCATGGGTATCAATCATACCCATTATAGCCCCCTAGCACCCCCCTCCCCCCCCCCCCCAAAAAAAAAAAAACACAACCACCACCACCAACAACAACAAAACAAGGAAAAAAACCCACCCAAAAATATCCATCTTGCTTTGTTTATGAGGTAGATAGAATTAGGTTTGTATTAGGCTAGATCAAGTCCAAATTTATCTTTAATTGAAGTTCAATTTGTTTACTTTTATTTTGAGTCCAAGAATCCAAGGTCTGTAAATTCCTGCAGGGCATGCACTGATGCTGCCTAAACTGATAGATGATGCTGTTAGACTTTTTTCCTTTAGGTGGGCCTACAGAGGGTGGAGGAGTCTGAAAACCATAAAACTCGAAGAGCTCTGGAAAACAGGAAGTGAGATTCTGGTCTAGATTTTTGGATCTGAAATATTTCACAGGATTGGCTATTTATAGATATTTGGTTTAGGGGGAATATTCTAGGAATTTTCCCTAACATGTCAGATGTTTTGGAAAATACCTGGGAGGGGATGCACCAGCTCCCATTGTTGCTTTCGTGGGCCCCAGGTAGGGCTGCGGGTCCTACAGTCGTCTCCGTGGGCCCCAGACAGGGCTGCGAGTCCCACAGTCGTTTCCATGGGTCCCCGACAGGGCTGCAGGTCCCACTGTAGGGCGTTCGCCAAATTTTGCACCCACAATTACCCCCTTCCAGTTAGGTAGGTGCTAATCTAGCTAGCTGGGACTTTCTGGTACAAAAAATTGGTCACTCGTCTGCCAATTTCTTGTCCGGGATCGGCCATCGCGCCAGCCAACTCTCTGTCAGGGGTCGGCCGGGTGTGCGTCTGCCGACCCGTTGCGCGGGGCCGACCGTTGGGGGAGGATTTAGGTCATCGTACGTGACCTCCAACAGTCGAGTGAAGGTTTTACCCTTCGGGATGTGGTGCGCTTCGAAGCGCTAAGGTGTGACTTGCTGGGTTGTCACACAAACACTGTAGAGTAGAAAGGTAGAGAAAGAGATGACACAGGATGTGATAACGGAGTTCGGCTGAAGCTTACGTCTCCGTGCGGTAAGACGCAACCTTTGAATCCACTATCTTTGAGTTAAAAATAGAGCTACTGTCGACAGGCCGAGAAATGCTTCTTCTAAATAGACAGAGGGTGGAGGAGTCTGAAAACCAGAAAACTTGAAGAGCTCTGGAAAAAAGAAAGTGGGATTCTGGTCTGGATTTTTGGACCTGAAATATTTCACAGGGTTGGCTATCTATAGATATTTGGTTTAAGGGGAATATTCTAGGAATATTCCCCAACATGTCAGGGGTTTTGGAAAATACCCGGGAGGGGATTCACCAGGTCCCACTGTTGCCTTCATGGGCCCCCGGCAGGGTTGCGGGTCCCACTGTAGAGCGTTAGCCAAATTTTGCACCCATAATTACCCCCTCCTAGCTAGGTAGGTGCTAACCTAGCTGGCTGGGACTTCTGGTACAAATAATTGGTCGCTCGTCTGCCGACTTCTTATCCGGGATTGGCTGTCGCGCTAGCCAACTCCCTATTAGGGGCCGGTCGGATGTGCGTCTGCCAACCCGTTGCGCGGGGCCGACCGTTGGGGGAGGATTTTGGCCGTCGTACGTGATCCTCCTCTAATAGTCGAGTAAAGGTTTTACCCTTCGGGATGTGGCGCGCTTCGAAGCGCTGAGGTGTGACTTGCTGGGCTGTCACACAAGCACTGTAGAGTAGAAAGGTAGAGAAAGAGATGACACAGGATGTGATAACGGAGTTCGGCCGAAGCCTACGTCTCCGTGCGGTAAGACGCAACCTTTGAATCCACTATCTCTGAGTTAAAAGTAAAGCTACTCTCGACAGGCCGAGGCGTGCTTTTTCTAAATAGACAGAGGGTGGAGGAGTCTGAAAACCAGAAAACTCGAAGAGCTCTGGAAAACAAGAAGTGGGATTTTGGTCTGGATTTTTTGATCTGAAATATTTCACAGGGTTGGCTATTTATAGATATTTGGTTTAGGGGGAATATTCTAGGAATATTCCCTAACATGTCAGGGGTTTTGAAAAATATCCGGGAGGGGATTCACCAGATCCCACTGTTGCCTTCGTGGGCCCCAGGCAGGGCTGCGGTCCCACAGTCATCTCCGTGGGCCCAAGGCAGGGCTGCAGGTCCTACAGTCGTTTCCATTGGTCCCCGGCAAGGCTGCGGGTCCCACTGTAGGGCATTAGCCAAATTTTGCACCCATAATTATCCCCTCCAAGCTAGGTAGGTGCTAACCTAGCTAGCTGAGACTTTCTGGTATAAAAAATTGGTCGCTCGTCTGCCGACTTCTTGTCCGGGATCGACCGTCGTGCCAACCAACTCCCTGTCAGGGGCCGGCCGAGTATGCGTTTGTCGACCTATTGCGCGGGACCGACCGTTGGGGGGGATTTCGGTCGTCGTACGTGACCCTCCTCCAACAGTCGAGTAAAGGTTTTACCCTTCGGGATGTGGCGTGCTTCGAAGCGCTGAGGTGTGACTTGCTGGACTGTCACATGAGCACTATAGAGTAGAAGGTAGAGAAAGAGATGACACATGATGTGATAACGGAGTTCGGCCGAAGCCTATGCCTTCGTGCGGTAATACAAAACCTTTGAATCCACTATCTTTGAGTTAAAAGTAGAGCTACTCTCAACAGGCGGAAGAGTGCTTCTTCTAAATAGACAGAGGGTGGAGAAGGAGTCTGAAAACCAGAAAACTCGAAGAGCTCTGGAAAACAGGAAATGAGATTCTGGTCTGGATTTTCGGATCTGAAATATTTCACAGGGTTGGCTATTTATAGATATTTGGTTTAGGAGGAATATTCTAGGAATATTCCCTAACATGTCAGGGGTTTTGGAAAATATCCGGGAGGGGATTCACCAGGTCCCACTGTTGCCTTTGTGGGCCCCAGGTAGGGCTGCGGGTCCCACAGTCATCTCCGTGGGCCCTAGGCAGGGCTGCGGGTCCCACAGTCGTTTCCATGGATCCCCGGCAGGACTGCAGGTCCCATTGTAGGGCGTTAGCCAAATTTTGCACCTACAATTACCCCCTCCAAGGTAGGTAGGTGCTAACCTAGCTGGTTGGGACTTTCTGGTACAAAAAATTGGTCGCTCGTCTACCGACTTCTTGTTCGGGATCGACCGTCGTGCCAACCAACTCCCTGTCAAGGGCCGGCCGGGTGTGCGTCTGCTGACCCGTTGCATGGAACCGACCGTTGGGGGAGGATTTCGGCCGTCGTATGTGACCCTCCTCCAACAGTCGAGTGAAGGTTTTATCCTTTGGGATATGGCGTGCATCGAAGCGCTGAGGTGTGACTTGCTGGGCTGTCATACAAGCACTGTAGAGTAGAAAGATAGAGAAAGAGATGACACAGATGTGATAACGGATTTCGCCCGAAACCTACGTCTCCGTGTGGTAAGACGCAACCTTTGAATCCACTATCTCTGAGTTAAAAGTAGAGCTACTCTCGACAGGCGGAGGAGTGCTTCTTCTAAATAGACAGAGGGTGGAGGAGTCTGAAAACCAGAAAACTCGAAGAGCTCTGGAAAACAGGAAATGGGATTCTGGTCTGGATTTTCGATCCCTGATTATTTTACAGGGTTGGTTATTTATAGAGATTTGGTTTATGGGGAATATTCTAGGAATATTCTCCAACATATCAGAGATTTTGGTAAATGCCCGGGAGGGGATTCACCAGGTTCCACTGTCGCCTTCGTGGGTCCTAGGAAGGGTTGCGGTCCCACTGTCATCTCTGTGGACCCCAAGCAGGACTGCGAGTCCCACTGTCGCCTTCGTAGGCCCCAGGCAGGGTTGCGGGTCCCACTGTCGTCTTCGTGGGCCCCAAGTAGGGCTGCGGGTTCCACAGTCATATTTGTGGGTCCCAAGCAGGGCTGCGGGTCCCACAGTCATATTTGTGGACCCCAGGCAGGGCTGCGGGTCTCACTGTCATCTCAGTGGGCCCCAAGCAAGGCTATGGGTTCCACAGTTGTATTTGTGGGCCCCAAACAGGGTTGCGGGTCCCACTGTGGGGTGCTAGCCAGATTTTGCATCTACACTCGCCTCGCTACCCCTAGTGCCAACATCACCTACTTGACCATTTTAGCCACGACACTGGGCCCCTTGACTATTTTGACTTTGTTTTTGTCTATAGCTACTCGCCACAGTTCACTGCTTTTCTTACCGTTGTTTATGCAGATCAGGAGCCCCGGTCCTATCGTGGGGTTGTTCAGCTTCTTCAGTGCGACAAGCCATGACAGAAGAGTTCCAAGCCTTTCAAGAGACTCAGACTTGGGATGTTGTCCCCTTTTCCGCTAGAGTTGAGCCTGCTAGCTGCAAATGGATCTACAAGGTCAAGCATTGAACTGATGGATCCGTTGAGTGGCACAAGGCTCGGGTGATGGCTCGTGGCTTCACCCAGGAGTATGGGGTTGACTACGAGGGGACCTTTGCTCTGGTGGCTCAGATGACCACTATTCGAGCCCTTCTGGCGGTTGCATCAATTCGTCGCTGGCCCCAATTCCGATGGATGTGAAGAATGCCTTTCTTCACAGTGACTTGTTGGAGACTGTTTACATAGAGCCTCATTTGGGTCTTCATGTTCCTCTTCAGTACGTGTGTCGTCTTCGCCGTGCCATCAATGGGCTCAAGCAGGCTCCCCGCGTCTAGTTTGAGCGGTTCCGTTGTGCTGTAAGAGAACTTGGCTACTCTGAAGCAGTCATAACCGCTGTCTGTTTGTGAGGTCGTCCTCACAGAGCCGGGCGATCCTATTGTTCTACGCAGTGTTACCAAAATCACTGACTTTTTGAAAAAGTCATGTTTTAGTCGCGACTTATTCCCCAAACATTTGCTACAGGAATAAGTCGCGATTTTTTTTTAAAATCGAGTTTTTTTTGAAAAAATCATGAATGACGCGTCTTTTTCCCGATTTTTTTAAATTTTTTTTGTTAGAATACATATATCTAATTGCTACCTAATTTTTTGATTTTTTCCCAATTTTTTTCCCGATTTTTCTGATTTTTTCCCTTTTTTTTTTCACTTCTTGACTTTTTCCGACTTCCGACTTGGTAACATTGGTTATACGTGGATGACATGATCATCACAGGCTATGCAGTCAAAGTCGGTAGTCGGCCCTAGTCGGCCAAGGGCCGACTAGGACTAGTCGGGACTAATTCGGGACTAGTCGGCCAAAACTTATTCTAACCCCTCCCCCCCTCCCTAAACATATATGATATATGAACTAGCATAAATGTCAATAAGTATATGATATTAGTCAGTTAATAACAATACATACCTTCACACTTCACAGCATGGGTATAAATACATAAGTAATAGTCTAACATAACACAGTTCCGATGAAGTACTTAGGGCTTCCGATCAGCAACAAACCAATTTCTAGAGCTCAATGGTCTAGAGTGGTCGAAAAAGTGGACTTACGCCTCTCGAACTGGAAGAGCAGGCATCTGTCCCTTGGAGGTCGTCTTTGTCTGGTTAATGCTGTTCTATCCTCCATTCCTTCATATTTCTTGGCGTTCTATTTTGTTCCTTCTTGGGTGATTAGGAAGATCGACAGTATCAGAAGCCATTTTCTATGGAGAGGAGCTGATGGCAACTCGGGGTCTTACCACCTTGTCAAGTGGGGTGTCGCCTGTAAATCCAAATCTCAAGGAGGTTTGGGGGTTCTTAACTTGCGAGACTTCAACCGAGCGCTGTTGGGCAAATGGTGGTGGCGTTTGCAGAACGATCAAGACGATCACTGGTCCAACATCATCAGAGATCGCTATTTTAGGCGGTTTTCCCCTCTCCAAGCGAGAAGCCGTCGTTCGGGAAAGATCTCTTCGTTCTGGAAAGGTATCTGCCGAGTTGGAACGGCCTTCCGTTGCGGCACTAAGCTGGTTCTAGGGGATGGGAGGAACATCAGATTCTGGCTAGATCAATGGGTCGGGGATATCTCGCTCGCCTCTCTCTTCGCGGATCTTTTTGATATAGCTTGGGATCAGAATGCGTCAGTCCGTTCGCAGGTTTCCACTTCGCAAAGAGAAGTCTCTTGGTCGATGAAATTCAGACGAAACCTTGAACCCGCGCAGCAGGAACAGCTAGCAGAACTCTACCGCATCCTGTCCTCCTTCGCTCTGACCCCAGCGAGAGATTCCTCGATATGGAAGTGGGAAGCTTCAGGGGCCTTCTCGGTCAAATCTTTCTACCGATTCTTCAATGCAGGCGGGTTAATCTGTCCTATTGCCTCGCACCTTTGGAAATCTCCAACTCCTCTCAAGACTCGGATTTTTATGTGGCTGGCTATTAAGGAGAGGATTCTCACCAGAGTTAATCTCCGCCTTCGGAATAATCCTAACGTCCCAGACTCTTCCTGCCCGCTCTGCCTAGCTCATAGGGAGGATGTTGACCATCTGTTTCTCCGTTGCGCCTATTCCCGTAAGCTGTGGAGGATGCTTAAGCACAGATTTCACATTAAGGGCCATCCGGGATCTTTGCGCTCTTTTTGGACTGTTTGGCGAGCTAAGAGAATCAACAGCAAGCTCAGATCGACTTGGGATCTTCTAGTTATTGGCCTATGTTGGAGCATTTGGAGAGAGAGGAATGCTCGAGTCTTCTCCAGAGTTGAGCTTCAAATTCCGGAGGTCTGGGAGAAATTTAAGAGGATGATTGTTTCCTGGTCCACTTCCCTCTCCCCTAAGCAGTCAGGAGATATGATCCCTTTTCTATGTAATCTGTAACTTGCTATTTCCTATTTTAATAATATAGCTTGGGGTACGGCTTAACCCCATCCTCTCCTCCTCGGAGAGGAATTTCTCAAAAAAAAAACATAACACAGTTGTATTGGCTTCATGCGCATGTCAAAAGACTCAGAACTAAGAATTCATCACAATATTTGTTTGATGATGTTTAATCAGTGAACAACCCCAATTTTGATTATAGGGTTATATGGATATCAACAAATAAACTAATTATTTGTCTATGTTTTTATCTGAGATTCTCAGGTGCTCAACAGATGATTACATGGAAGAGCCATAGTTGTGAGTCTTGCGACTCAAGACTTTGAGCCAATGTAAAAAAATCCAAACAAAATTGCTTGCAAAGATTCCTTTCAAAAAAAAAAATTGCTTGCAAAATGCTGCCTGGGGACTAGTCGGCAGTCGTTAGTCGGGGACTAGTCGGGCTAGTCGGGTCTAGTCGGGGACTAGTCGGGATTCCGCCCAGCAATGACGGAATCGAAATTAATCGGTCGGCAGAATGCCGCCCAGGGACTAGTCGGGGACTAGTCGCCGACTAGTCCCGACTTTGATAGCATAGATCACAGGTGATAACTCTGTTGCGATTGCTTTCCTTCAGCAGCATCTGAGGAGTTAGTTTTAGATGAAGGACTTGGGTATTCTTCGCTACTTTCTTGGTTTTGAGGTAGCATACAGTACGGATGACATTCTGCTTTCTTAGCAAAAGTATTTGTGACAAACCCTAGAGGAAGAGAGGAAGAGAAAGAGAGAAGGAGAGCTAGGGTTTGGGGAGAGAATGGAATGAATCTCTCATTAGGCCAATAGCCAATATAAGGTGAATACATGCGAGTCATATATACCCTAAGTGTATGTATATACACTAATACATCTTAACACCCCCCCTCAAACTCAGGGTGGATCATGCACCAAGAGTTTGGCAATCAAAGACTGAAAACGAGGTGTAGGATGTGACTTCGTGAAGAAGTCTGCGATCTGCTCTGCTAAGGGAGTGAAAGGTAGAGAGATTGTCATGGCCTCATACTCCTGTCGGACGAAGTGACAGTCAATCTCGATGTGCTTTGTCCTTTCATGAAAAACCGGGTTGCTAGCAATCTGAATAGCACTCCGGTTATCACAGTGAAGTGGAGTAGGCTCGGAGAAAGCAACACCGAGATCATTGAGGAGACGTCGAAGGTGAACTATCTCCTTAGTCGTGGAGGCCATAGCCCTGTACTCAGCCTCAGTACTAGAGAGAGACACCACTTTCTGCTTCTTGCTGCGCCAGGATATCAAAGAGTCGCCGAGAAACAAACAGTAACCAGTGGTGGAGCGGCGTGTAGTCGGATCTCCAGCCCAGTCTGCATCTGAGTAGGCTCGAAGTCTGAGAGAGGAGGACGACAACAGAAACAAAGAGCGAGTAACCGTCCCTCTGAGGTACCGGAGAATCCGAAGAAGAGCACCGTAGTGAACTGAGTGTGGAGCTGCAACAAACTGACTGACAATGCTGACAGCGTGTGCAATGTCAGGCCGAGTGATGCAGAGATAGACGAGCTGTCTCACAATCTGCCTGTACCGAGTGGGATCTGAAAGATGAACTCCATCTGTAGGACTTAGCTTCGAGTGAAGCTCAAGAGGGGTGTCTACTGTGCGGTTATCTATGAGGGCAGCACGACTAAGGATGTCTGAAAGGTACTTCTGCTGAGAGAGCAGAATGCCATCTGCACTGTATGCTACCTCAAGACCAAGAAAGTAGCGAAGCGTGCCCAAATCCTTCATCTGAAATTGGTTCCTCAAGTGCTGCTGAAGACTAGCAATCGCAGCAGAGTCATCTCCAATGATGATTATGTCGTCCACGTATAACAGTAGAATCGCCCGGCCCTGCGGGGACGATCTGACAAACAGAGAGTGGTCCTGACTGCTCTCTGAATAACCAAGTTCCCTGATAGCACGGCGAAACCGCTCAAACCAGGCACGAGGAGCTTGCTTAAGCCCATAAATGGCCCGACGAAGATGACACACGTGCTGAGAAGGAACACGGAGACCAGGAGGAGGATCCATGTAGACAGTCTCAGACAGGTCACCGTGAAGAAAGGCATTTTTCACGTCCATCTGAAGAGGGGCCCATCGATGAACAGCTGCAACCGCCAGAAGAGTGCGAACGGTGGTCATCTGAGCCACCGGAGCAAAGGTCTCCTCGTAGTCAACGCCATACTCTTGAGTAAAGCCACGAGCCACCACCCGAGCCTTGTGACGCTCAATGGATCCATCAGGGCGGTGCTTGATCTTATAAATTCACTTGTAGCTGACAGGCGCAACGCCAGGGGGCAGAAAGGCCTGAAACTCCTCATCCATAGCTTGACGCCACTGAGGAAACTGAACTGCCTCAGAGTAAGATCGGGGCTCCTGATCTGCGTGCACAGCAGTAAGAAAGGCAGTAAACTGAGGCGAGTAACTGCAGACAGAGGCAAAACCAAAACGATCAGGAGGTCCAGTGTCGTGGCTAAAACGGTCAGGCGGGTGATGCTGGCGCTGAGGGTAGCGAGGCGGGCCTGGATCCACGACTGGCAATGACGGAGCAGGCACAGGAGGCGAAAAACTAGAAGTAACCTTAACAGCAGGAGAGCCGGCATCCGCTGAGAAGGAAGGACACGGAGACACAGGGGTAGGCCGGCAAGAGTAGACCTGAGGAAATGGAGAGACAACCCGGGGAGGAGAGAGAGGCATGGGCATAGAGGAGGAAGTCTCGGAGGAGTCCCCTGGAGACGCTGGGGAAACAACTGGCAAAGGAGCCAGTGGTGCCGAGGGAGCTGGTGGTGGGGAAGGAGCCGACGGAGCCGGGGGAACTAGAGAGGCCGACGAGGGAGGCATATGTGTCGATGACGGAGGAGAAGAAACCTCGAGAAAGGTGAGATCCTGAGCTTCAGGAGAGTAGTAGGGCGTATCCTCGACAAAGGAGACGTGTCGAGAGATACGCAAGCGACGAGCAACAGGGTCATAGCAGCGGTATCCCTTGTGCTCAGTGCTGATCCCAAGAAGGATGCACTTAGCTGCCTGAGCAGATAGCTTTGTGCGCTCATGGAGAGGAAGAAGAACAAAACAGGTGCACCCAAAAGTGCGAAGAGGGCTGTAGTCAGGAGTGGTAGAGAGGAGACGCTCATGAGGAGATAAGTCGTCCGGAAGAACTGACGAAGGAGTGATGTTAATGAGCTGGACTGAGGTGAGGAGAGCCTCAGCCCAGAAGCGCCGAGGAACAGAACCAGAAAGAAGGAGAGCACGAGTAGTCGCAAGAATATGGCGATGCTTGCGCTCAGTAACACCATTCTGCTCGGATGTGAGGACACGAGTGCTGGAAAATAGCCCCATGGGACTGAATAAGGCTGCGCATAGCGGTTGATAGATACTCAAGGGCACAATCAGATCGAAAGATCTTGGTGCACCGACCAAACTGCGTGTGAATCATGGAGGTGAAGTCCTTATAGACTTGGAGGATATCCTATCGATGGCGAAGAAGGTAGACCCACGTGTAACGACTGTAATCATCCACAAACGAGACATAATATAAATACCCAGTCATAGAGGGGAGAGAGGGGCCCCAGATATCAGAGTGAACAAGATCAAAAGGAGCAGAGCTCTGAGAAGTACTTGATGAAAAAGGAAGGGCAGCAGCTTTTGCAAGCTTGCAGCCAGTACAAGTAGATAAGGATGAAAAAGGACCACGACCTAGAGCTTCAGAATGGAGTAATCTTTTAAGTCGCGGTTCCGACACATGACCTAGTCTCCTATGCCACAGGTCGGCATTAGGAGAGACAACTCCACAAAACCCAGATGATGACTGATCCAAAGAGTGAAGAAACTCCATCTGGTAGAGTCCGCCTGCCCTACGACCTGCTCCAATCGGTCGGCCAGTACGCAGATTCTGCACAGAACAAGAGGAAGGGGTAAATGTCACCGAGCAGCCAGAGTCACACAAAGCACTAACAGAAATCAGGTGCATGTGAAGTGTGGGAGCGTGAAGCACAGAGGATAAGGAAAGATGGCAAGAAGGGGCGGAGGCTGAAGTAATGGATCCAGACTGTGAGATGGCTAAGCGAGAACCATCTGCAGTGTGGATCGGTGGCAGGTGCGTCGCAGGCTGACAAGCAGTGAGCAGGGAGGCATCCGGAGTCATGTGGTGTGAGACGCCCGAATCCAGTATCCAAACAATGGGACTACCAGGAGAGGCAGAGAAGGCTGAGGCGCTGGAAGATTCAGGAGTAGCGGCAGACTGCTGAGAGAGTCTAAGCTGAGCTAGTTCCTCACGAATAGACTGTAGCTCGCCAGCTGAGAAAGAAAAGGCAGCAGCAGCAGTAGGAACAGGGCGACCACGACCTTGAGCTCGTCCTCGACCTCGATCTCTGTAGGTATGACGCTTCTCTGGATGAAGTGAGAAGCAAGTGTCCACGAAGTGACCCGGTGTCTGACAATGAGTGCAAAACGGTCTACCATAGGAGGCAGTAGCCGAGACATGAGACACAAATGACACTGGTGGGCCTGAGACTGGTGGCGGAGCAACAACAAGTACACCCTGAAGAGGTAAGGCCCTGGAGGCAAGAGTACGCAGACGAGTCTCTTCAGCGACTAGCTCAGCCACAGCCTCATCAAGACGAGTAAGGCTGTCCCGGTGAAGAAGCTAACCGGCCAGAGCACTGAACTCTGGTCGTAGGGCAGCGAATAGCTGGTAGAGCTGAAGGCGCTCCCTGTAGAGCTGATATTCGACAGCACGAGACGGGTCAGGAACGGGAGCAAGATCCTGAAGATCACGCCAATAGGAGCGCATCTGATAGTAAAACTGTTGGACCGTCAACTCTCCCTGCTGTGCCGACTTGGCATGTGTGAGAAGCTGATACTCACGTGCTCTACTCTTCTCAACAAAGCGAGCAGTGAGATGACCCCAAATCGCTGCAGAAGTGGCAAGCCCAATCAGGTCCCGGGGAAGAGAGCGATCCACAGATGCAACAAGATAGGCCTTGATGCGCTGATCGCGAAGGCGCCAGGGACCGTATTCTGTATCGGAAGCAGGGAACGTGAAAGAGCCGTCAAGGTGTCCTCGAAGATTGCGACCTTCAAGGGTGGATTCCACCGTGGCTGACCATGCTGGCCAATCGGAGGCCTCTTGGAGAAGAAAGTCGGTGGCGAGCGGGAGGAAATCTCGTGGAATCTCATAGGGCGTCACCGGATGAGACAGCGGAGTCGTCATCGAAGAAGTCGAGGACATGTCCGGAGAGAGGGAAGGCTCGAAGAGCTCGAGGGGTCCCCCCCCGGATCAAATCAGGAATGCTGCAAGCTCGGAGATGAGGAGACGTGCGACGAGCCGAAGATTGCAAGCGGAGCGCACGGGGCAGGCTGGAGCAGCTCGTGCGGGACTGGAGAGGATCGCGCGGGGCCGGCTGGAGCAGCTCGCGGGCCGGTTGGAGCGGATCGAGCATGAGCTGGGGCGGATCGAGCGGAGCGCGTGGGGCAGGAACAGATCGCGCGGAGCTCGCGGGCCGGCTGGAGAGGATCGCGCGGATCGCGAGTGCGATGGGCTGGAGCAGATCGCGCGCGAGCTGGCGCGGATCGAGTAGAGCGCGCGGGGCAGGGCCGGCTGGAGTGCGAGCGGGTGCGAGGGGCTCGAGCAGATCAGCAAATCGCGAGATCTGATCGCGGGGAAGATCTGGATCTGATCGCGAGGAGACAAGGGAGCCGTTGACGACGCCGACGATCAAACTTGCTCTGATACCATGTGACAAACCCTAGAGGAAGAGAGGAAGAGAAAGAGAGAAGGAGAGCTAGGGTTTGGGGAGAGAATGGAATGAATCTCTTATTAGGCCAATAGCCAATATAAGGTGAATACATGCGAGTCATATATACCCTAAGTGTATGTATATACACTAATACATCTTAACAATATCTTTTAGACATTCTTAGCCGTGCTACTCTCTCAGAATTCTCATACAATAGATACCCCTCTTGAGCTTCTCGAAATTTCATCTTTTAGACATACTTGCTTACTTTTGCATCACTCGACCTGACATTGCATTTGCACATGCAGTCAACATTGTTAGTCAGTTTGTTGCAGCTCCACGCTCAGTTTACTATGGTACTCTTCTTCGGATCCTCCGTTACCTTAGAGGGACGACCACTCGTTCTCTTTTCCTGTCGTTATCTTTCTCCCTCAGTCTTTGAGCCTCTTCAGATGCAAATTGGGTTGGAGATTCGACTACGTGCCGCTCCACCACTGGTTACTGCTTATTTATTAGAGACTCGCTGATATCCTGGTGTAGTAAGAAGCAGAAAGTGATCTTTTTTCAGCACCGAGGCTGAGTACAGGACCATGGCTTCCACTACTAAGGAGATAGTTCACATTCGGTGCCTTCTCAGTGATCTCGGTGTTGTATTCTCTGGGCCTACTCCACTTTACTGTGATAACCGGAGCGCTATTCAGATAGATAGTAATTCGGTTTTTCATGAGAGGACGAAGCATATCGAGATTAACTGTCACTTCGTCAGATAGGATTATGAGGCCAATACCATTTCACTTCCCTTCGTTTCTTTAGCAAGGTAGATAGTAGACCTCTTATTGAAGTCACATCCCACGCCACGCTTTCGGTATTTGATTGGCAAACTCTTGGTGCACAATCCATCTTGAGTTTGAGGGGGGTGTTAACATATTGTACTTACCGTGTATATACACGTATACAACTGTACATGTATTGTCCCTATTAGTGTAGTCAAGGCAGCCAGGCGGTGCCTAGATGTTTTGGCCTGTCTAGGCGAAATGGAGCCTAGGCTCTGCCTAGGCGATATATATATATATATATATATATATATATATATATATACGACAGTCTGTCAAAAAATTACAAGTGTGCCATGCTCATGCTGACTAGGACACTTTAGATTCAGACCATCTGATCTATTAAAAAATCGGTTTGCATCTTCACAACCGTTCATACAAAGGTGTGATCAGGGTTATCATAAATGCTCTCTCCCCATATTATCCCCCGTTTCTCTCTCCCGGAACGATTACATCCATTCCGATCTCTCTCTTCCCCACGATCTCTCTCTCTCTTCCCCACGATCTCTTTTTCTCTTTCCCATTCCGATCTCTCTTTTCCCTTCGATCTCCCTCTCTCTCTCTCTTCCCCACGATATCTCTCTCTCTCCTCTCTCTTCCCCCATTTGGTGGAGGGTGGGGGGGAGGGGGGTCGCGCCAAAGGCGCCCGCTCCGTGCCAGTTGGTACGACCATGCACTAGTGTGTGTGTGTGTGTGTGTGTATATATATATATATATATATATATATATATATATATATATATATATATAGAGAGAGAGAGAGAGAGGGAAAAGGGAGCCTAGACTTGAGGTGCATCGTCGTTGTTGCACCTCAGGCATTGTTTGCCATCCTAGAAGGTTTAGAATTTAGTGATTTTTGGTGGATGTGTTCTCTAGGGTAAGGTGATCATCCTCACAAAAAATCAGTAAATTCTAAAATTTCTAGGGTCATCAAATGTTCAAAACATTCTCGACTGTTCACTGTAACCGTTAATTTTGCCGAGCTCATTTGATGACCCTAGAAGTTCTAGAATTTGGTAATTTTTTATGAGGATGATCACCTTACCCTAGACAACACACCCACCAAAAATCATTAAATTCTAAAACTTCTAGGGAGGGTAAAGCGAGAGGTGCAACAACGATGCTACACCTCAGGTGCAGGCTCCCTGCCCTCATATATATATATATATATATATATATATATATATATATATATATATATATATATATATATATATAAAGAGAGAAATAAATAAAGAAAATAAAAAATCTAAAGAATCAGGAAAAAATTAAACATATTAGGTTTTAGGGTTTAAGTTTAGATTTAATTCAACTCAATTTTGAAAAAACCCTAAATTCTTATGAAACCATCATAAGAATTTGAGCTAATTCAACACAATTTGAGTTATTTCTACTCAATTTTGGGTTAGTTCAACTCAATTTGAAAACCCCCCAAATTCTTAGGAACCCGTTGGGCATCTCATTCTCTCATCAAACCCTAGCCATCTTTCTCCCTTTATCTCTCTCCTCTCTAGGGTTTGTCACAGATTCATTGTATATTGGTCTTTCAAGGAGAGCTTGAGAAGGGACATGAATTAATTTTCATACGCCTAAAGCTTAAATTGGAGTATAAATACAATTAATGTGTTATTTATAATATATAGGGCAGAGGATACTGTGAAATTTATTTGCAAAATTTAACTTCAAAATTTCATGCAACATTTAGTTTCAGTGATGATGAAAATGCGTAAGAAAGGTAGTCAAACTAGATGTGCAACTAAATCTGGTTGTTCATGTAGCTATAAATAAGTTGTATTCCATAACCATAAATAAAAACTATAAAAGGACTTACATTTGATCCTTTGTTATTGGAATTGCGTGGGTACAGCAGTGCATAGACAGTCAATTAGCCCATGAGTTTAGTATAATGATTGCCTTTAAAATTAGTAAATAAATAGGGTGCATTATATTTTTCATGCCTCTATGCATCTATGACTAAAAACACAGATTACATCCAATTTTAATTAAGTAACCAGGTTGTCATTACTGACTCAATGAGAAGAAATATCCAGGTCCTTACATATAACATAAAAGTAAGCAAATATTTTATTTCCATGCTGTTATTAATGAGCCTAGATACTTTTAACTTTTACCCACTCTAGCTTCAGTGATTTTTTATACAAGTTCTCCATTATGACGATTTTACTACCTAAATTGTACACAAACCCAATACTGAGAAATGGTGAATATCTCTGGTATGTAATCAAACGAGGATCGACACGGATAATATGCGGAGCAGAATTTCTTACAGGAGGCCCTCCGTCACAGATCTCAACTACTCCTCGACCAATTAAGTTACCCTGAAACAACAGTTTAAGATAATTTAATTGATTACTCCAAATAAATTGGCACATTGGTAGAGAAATTTGAAGCAAGGGAAGTAAAAAACAGGTGAACATGAGACATAGCATTATTGAAATTTCAAAGACATTGCACAACAACTTTTGATTCAAGGGAGATGCCAATTGAGAGAAAAATAGGTTCAATCGTGAATATGATCATGGGAATGGACTGCCTCTTATTCGAGGTGCAAAAAGGGACCCGAGGACGCTTGAAACAGCACTCTTATCTTAGGCTGATACGGCCTTGGTGATCAAGTCCCCAAGCATTAAGCTAGGATTTTCTAGAAAATGGGGGATTTTTTGGTATTTGTCTGAGAGGCCTAACAAAAAAGCTAGAACAGGAGTTTCCTTTCCCTTTCTATGCTACAAGTTCCGCGATGCTCACCACTCCCTTTTTACCCTAAGTCAGTGACTCTCAAGTATAACCATTAACTAAAACAATCAGCTGCTGCATATATTCCTTTAGATTCCTATATCAGTTGAGCACCAAAAAACCTTGTTATTTCATAAACTTCAAGCCTTTTTATGGTGGGAGGCACAGATAGGAGCTGTGATAAAGTACCAAAGATCTGGGATTAGAATCAAGTCAGCAAGAGAGCCAGAAGCTGAGAAAAACAAGACAGCCATGACAAATCCGAGAAAATAATGCACGAATACATACAATAAGAAAAGTTAAATATTGATGGAGAGCTCGATGATCACCCATTGTATAACAAAAGACTTCTACTTAGACATGAAGGTCATCTTGTTATGTACACTTATGATTGCATGAATGAACTTTCTTGATAATAAAAGTGAATAGTTCGCACCAGTAAAGGATAGAAATAAGAAATGTTTGAAGCATACGGTCAGAAGGCACAAACAGTAAAAACCAAGTACTGAGCTCATTAAATGTTAGAGATATGAATTGAAGGCAACCTATAGCTTCGTTGCAATACAAGGGCATATTTTCATTTAGGACACATTCACCCCCTCCTTTCTTAACTTTCTCTCAGAATTTCTCAAGTATACCCCCTCTTTTCAGGCAATTCAGTCCAAATCCCTACCAGGCAATCTACAACTTCTACTGCAAGTCTGCACATGAAGAAACCATCTCGGTTTTCCAACACTACTCTCTACTAGTGTTACTCAGTTTCCTCTACAAAACTCGATCCTTTCTTGATACGTAGTTTCGTTTGAAGACATTCTGAATGGTCGGCAGTGACATGGGAGTCAAAACGGCAACATTACCTGTGTACACACTACACACGTAACACAATATATGCAATTTTTACCTGGCAGACAACTTGAGGTTTGGTGAACCCATGCCGTTTTATTAGTAACAAAGATTAGTGCCACAAAACAACTAGGGATGCAGAAATTCATCATGCACGATCAAATTCAGGTTTCAGGAAACCAATTAAAACAGCTAGATCAATGCATGATATGCTTCGAATGAAGTGGTACTCAATCTCAATATGCTTCGTCCTCCCATGAAAGACCGGATTGCTGACTATTTGAATGGCGCTCTGGTTATCACAATGAAGTGGAGTAGGCATGGAGAAAAGAACACCAAGATCACCAAGAAGCAGCCAAAAATGAACAATCTCCTCGGCTGTGGAGGCCATAGCCCTGTACTCAGTCTCAGTGCTGGAAAGAGATCACTTTCTGCTTTTTGCTGCGCCAGAATATTAGTGAGTCTCCAAGAAATAAGCAATAACTAGGGGTAGAGTGGCGTGTAGTTGGATCTCCAGCCAGAGAGCGAGTGACTTTCTCGGAGGTAGCGGAGGACCGTAGTGTACTGAGCGTGGGGCTGCAACAAACTGATTGATAATGCTGATAGCATGTGCAATGTCAGGTCGAGTGATGCATAGACAAGCTGACTCACAATCTGCCTATAACGAGTGGGGTCTGAGAGAGGCACGCCATTAGTAAGTCGGAGCTTTGAGTGAAGCTCAAGAGGGGTGTCCACTGTGTGGGTATCAGAGAAAGCAACACGACTAAGGATGTCTGAAAGATACTTCTGCTGAGAGAGCACAATACCATCCGCATTATATGCTACCGCAAGGCCAAGAAAGTAACGAAGAGTACCCAAGTTCTTCATCTGATACTGGCTCCTCAGGTGCTGCTGACGGGAAGCAATCGAAGCAGAGTCATCACCTGTGATGATCATGTCGTCCACGTATAACAGTAGGATCGCCTGGCCCTACAGGGACGACCGCACAGAGAGTGGTCTTGACTGCACTCGGAGAAGCCAAACTCTCTGACAACATGGCGAAACTGCTCAAACCAGGCGCGAGGAGCCAGCTTGAGCCCATAGATGATCCGACAAAGATATCACACATGCTGAGGAGGAACGTGAAGCCCATGAGGAGGTTCCATGTAAATAGTCTCGGACAAGTCACCGTGAAGAAAGACATTCTTTATGTCCATCTGAAGTAGGGGCCAATGACGAACTACTGCAATCGCCAGAAGGGATCGAACAGTGGTTATCTGAGCTACCGGAGCAAAGGTATTCTCGTAGTCAATCCTGCACTTCTGGGTGAAGCCACGGCCCACCACCCGAGCCTTGTGCCGCTCAACAGACCCATTAATGCTTGACCTTGCAAATCCATTTGCAGCTGACAGGCTTAACTCCAGTAGGAAGGGGGACAACATCCCAAGTACGAGTCTGCTGAAAGTCTTATAACTCCTCTGCCATGGCCTACCGTCACTGAGAAAATTGAACAATCTCACAATAGGACCAGGATTCCTGATTGCATGAACAACGGTAAGAAAAGCAATGAACTGTGGCGAGTAGCTGCAGACAGAAGCAAAAACCAAAATACTCAGGGGCCCTAGTGCCATGGATAAAACGGTTAGGTGGGTGGTGTGGCGCTGGGGGTAGTGAGACTGACATGGATCCACGACTGGCGAGGACGAAGCAGGCAAGGTTCGAAATTTTCATTTCGGTCAATATTTCGACCCTTTGGATATGGAAATATTTCGTGAAAATATTTCGACAGTGTGGAAATATTGTGATTTTACAAAAATGGTGAAAATATTGATTTTTTAATGGATTTTTTCAGTGAATCTCTGCATAGTCATAAACCAAGTATATATATACACAATTTGGAACACTCAGATAATATTTGTACCCTATCTACAGGTGTAGAGCTTCACAAAGCATGTATTATGCATTTGAGTCTGTGAGTCTTATGCAATCTTGTTTGGTCTTGTTTTGATCTATGTTTTAAATAATTTTTAATCTTTTTTGTGGATAAAAATGTTTCCAAAATAAAAATTAGTTGATAAAATAATGCTTCAAACGATTTTGAAAACGGACTTTAAACAAGAAAGTTGTGCAAGTTTGAAATCGTGCAAAAATTATGCTAAAATGCAAAACACAGTTTTTTTACTAAGTCTGAAAAAAAAGAGTTTTTATAAAGAAAAGTTTTTAAACATTCAAAATTTTCTTTGCAGACCATGGTTTTCAAGATGTAATTGTAGTTCTACATCTTGTGAAATTTTTTGAGCTAAAAATGAATTGATTTAACCACTTTTCTCAATGTACAAATTTTATGAAAAACCGAAAAAACTGTTTTCTCATACTAAAAAAGAAAGTATACTTTTTGATTCACTTGGTTTTATCTTTTTTTGATAATTTTATTGAAATCAAGTGCGGGGGTATTTGCTTATTTACATATAATAACTTAAAGTAAATGTAACTTAAATGTTATTATATGTAAATAAGCTGCTGAGAACGAAACCCTCAGTCCCCTTTTATAACCAGTCAGTCCCAATATTTTGGTGCCAAAATCCCAAAATATCTCGAAATTTCCACGACATATCGTGATATTTTATGCTGACAAATATATCGTGCGAAATATCGCGATATTATGTGATTTCCATTCCGTTCGATATCACAATAGGAATTTCGTGCCGAGGTCTGAGAAAAACGAGATATTTCGCGAAATTTATCGAGATTTTGTACCTTGGAAGCATGCATAGAAGATGATGTACCAGAAGAAACCGCAACATCAGGAGACCCGACATCCACAAAAGGAAGAGGAGACACAGGAGTAGACCGACAAGAGTAGACCTAAGGGAATGGCGTGAAAACTCTTGGATGAGAGAGATCTACAGATATAGAGGAAGCCTCTGAGGAGTCCCCTGAGGAAAGAGAAGATGAGACAACTGGTGGAGTGGGCAAGAAAGGAGGATTTGGCGAAACCGGTGAGATTACCGGAGTCGACAGAGGAGGAAATCTCGAGGAAGGTGAGATCCTGAGACTTAGGAGAGTAGTAGGGTGTATCATTAACAAAGGAGACATGTCGAGACTCGAGAGATACGTAGACAACGAGCAAAATGGTCATAACAGTGGTACCCCTTATGCATAGTACTGATCCCAAGAAGAATGCACCTAGTTGCCTGAGTGGACAACTTTGTGTGCTCATGAGGAGGAGGAAGAACAAAACAGGTGCACCCAAATGTGCGAAGAGGGCTGTAGTTAGGAGTGGTAGAAAGAAGGCTCTCGTGAGGGGACACGTCATTCGAAAGGACCGATGAGGGAGTGATGTTGATGAGTTGGATAGAGGTCAGAAGGGCCTCAACCCAGAAGCGCCGGGAAACAACTGGAAAGGAGGAGCATGAGTGGTTGCAAGAATATGGAGATGTTTCCTCTCAGCAATGCCATTCTGATCCTGGATGTGAGGACACGAGTGCTGAAAAATGGTTACATGGGATTGAATAAGGATGCATATTATGGTGGATAGATACTCAAGGACCCAATCAGATCGAAAGATCTTGATGAGACAACCAAACTATGCATGGATCATGACCGTAAAATCCTGATAAACTTGGAGGATATCCGAGCGACGACGAAGGAGATACACCCAGGTGTAGCGACTAAAATCATCCACAAAAGAGACTATAAATAGCTATTCATAGATGGGAGAGAAGGCCTCCAAATATCATAGTAACAAGATCAAAAGGAGCAGAGTCTGAGAAGTACTAGATGAAAAGGGAGGAATAACAACTTTTGCGAGCTTGCAGACGGTACAAGTAGACAAAGACGAAAAAGGACCACGACCTAGAGCTCCAAAATAAAGTAATCTCTTAAGTCGTGGTTCCGACACATGACCCAGTCACTTGTACGGCTATGCCACAGGTCGACATCAGGAAAGACAACTCCACAAAACCCAGAAGATGACAGAGTCAGGGAGTGAAGAAACTCCTTTGTCTTATAACCTGCACCAATCTGATACAGTCCGCCTGTCTTACGACCTGCACCAATCGGTCAGCCAGTACGAAAATCCCGCACAGAACAAGAAGAAGAGGTAAATGTCACAAAACAACCAGAGTGACAGAATCATACAAAGCACTAACATAAATAAGATGCATGTGGAATGTGGGAGAATGAAGAGGGTAAGGAGAGGTGGCTAGTGGGAGCGAAGACTGTAGTAATGGATCCAAACTGTGAGATGGCTAAACGAGAACCATCCGCAGTGTGGATCGGTGGCAAATGCATCGTATGCTAACAGACAGTGAGTAGGAAGGCATCCGGAACATGTGGTGCGAGACATTCGAATCTAGTATCCAAACAGTAAAGCTGCCAGGAGAGGTAGAGAAGGCAGAGACGTTAAAAGGTCCAGGAGTGGCAGACTGCTAAGAGTCTAAATTGAGCCAGTTCTTCACGAATTGACTGTAGGTCTCCAGCTGAGACTGAAAAGGCAATAGCTGCATTAGTAGGAGCTAGTCGACCATGACCTCGGCCACGACTGCGGTCTCGGTAGTCTCGATCTTTGTAAGTGGGATGTTTCTCTGAATGAAGCGAGTAACAGATGTTCACGAAGTGACCTGGCATTTGACAGTGACTGCAGAACAGTCTGCTGTGTGAGGTAACAACAACAAGAGAAGGCACAGAGGCAGCTGGAGGACCTGTGGCTAGAGATGGTGGAGCTGTAGCCGGTACACCCTAAAGATTGGGTGGAAAAGATGAGACGCTGGACGTGAGGGTACGCAAATGAGTCTCCTCAGCTACTAGTTCAATGACAGTCTTATCAAGATGAGGAAGGATGTCCCGGTCAAGAAGCTGACCCGCCAGAGCATTGAACTCGAGCCGAAGGGCAGTGAAGAACTGATATAGCTGGAGGTGCTCCAGGTACAACTGGTACTCCAAAGCATGTGATAGATAAGGAACAAGAGCGAGATCTTGGAGGTTCCGCCAGTACGATCGCACCTGACAGTAAAACTGCTGAACGGTCGACTCGCCCTGCTGTGCCGACTGGACCTGAGTAAGAAGCTAATACTCATGGGCACCACTTTTCTCAACAAAGTGAGCAGTGAGATGTCCCCATATTGTAGCAACAGTTGCAAGTCCAACCATGTCTCGATGGAAAGAACGATCAACGGATGCAATGAGGTAGGTATTGATGCACTGATCACGAAGTCGCCAGACCCCATATTCTGCATCAGAAGCCATCAAGGTGCCATCGAAGATTGCGACCCTCAAGGGTAGATTTCACCATGGTTGACCATGCTGGCCAATCGGAAGCCTCGTGAAGAAGAAAATCCATCATGAGAGGTAGAGTCTCGTGGAATTTCATAGGGAGTTGCGGTCGGTGGAGTCGGCTGAGTCGTTATCGATGAAGACAAAGACATGGACGGTAGCTCGATGGCGCCCTTGGATGTCGAATCGGATCAAATCAGATCCGGAAAAGTGAAGCCATGCGTAGAGGTGGATTTGAGTAGACAGAGGCTGCGATTAGGCTCGGATTTGAGGAGGCAGAGGTTGCGATTAGGCTCGCAAGAGTTGCAATGGGTGGATTTGAGGAGGTAGAGGCTGCAGAGCGGATCGACACGGGGCTGCCACAGTGAGGGGCTCGAGGATTGGATCAGCAAAGAAGAGCACGAGGTTGTGCGCGGGGGCTGCACTGAAGCAGATTGAGATCGCGAGGAGAGTGCGAGGTTGTGCGTGGGGGCAGGTTGAAATCGTAAGGAGACGCGCGCAAAGCTGTGCACAGGGGTAGCAGACCAAGATCGCGAGCGCATCAGGTCGAGATCACGAGATCGGGGAGCATTTAAGATCGCAAGATTGGGTCCGTTGAGGCCGATTGGGATGAAGGCTGCGCATGGTGAAGAGGAAGGAGGCGTGTGATAGTGCGATGAAGAGAAATGTGATGAAGGGTCGGAGACGCGCGATAAAAGCCGGGGTTGGACGAGACAGCTGCGAGTCAGGGGGCCCACGTATCGGGCTCTGATATCATGTTACAAATCCTAGAGAAAAGAGAAAGAGAAACGGTTTGGGGAGAGAATTGAATCCCTTCTATTAGGCCAATGGGCCAAGTATATATAGATGTTACATAAGAAGCCTCTATAGGCAAGGTGTATGAATATACACATAATACAATACATAATCTTAACAACATATATTTAATACTCATGTAATTGTATACTCGTTCTGTATGCAAGGGGTATGATATGCTTCGCATGTACATATTTTGAGATATTGAGATCAAATGTATAATCCAACATCATTACATATACATAGACCCCAAGAAGTGTTTTAGTACCATACCCCTAAGATGAATTTACAATCACTGATATTTCTCCAAGATATGTTTTAAGTGTATATATATGGGATAGTTTCCACCAGACAGTTATGTTTCTCCATAACTATAATTTAGCTGTCGTTACCAATTCCATATCATCAACAAACACTTGATCACCCACCTATTCCATGCACCTAATCCAAAATGCAGAAATCTGTTTCAGTTTGGAACAGCCAGTATTAATGCTCTAGCCAACCCAATGCAGCAATGTTACCAGATTATTTTAATAATTATACAAATTATATTGCCAAAAATTTCATAGGATCTCTTCCAGAAATTAACATGTGAGCACAATCACTTTATCTAGATTCTAGAGAAACAGAGAAGCGTCCATGAAATAAAAAAAAATCTCTAAGTAATGCATGGAATTGAAAACATTGATCAACCGTATACTACCTGAGAAAGTCCAACAATGTTGTAACCCCCACTGAGTTCTTTCATTTCCTTTACCTATAAAACCAGTAATGAACTAGAAGTGCTTAATATCAGAATTTCAAATACAATGAGAAAATGGACATAATGACAAAAGTTGCCCAAACCGCTTTACCACCTTGTCACAAGCAATATTTGTCTGTAAACATGAAAGAAATTTGAGTTAAAACCAAGCTGCACCCAAAGAAAAAAACATCTAGATTTCCCAATTTCAGAGGATAATTAACCTGTTCCTGAAGGGGCATGAGCCAAGAGTCCCATGTTCCATCTCCAATTTCTCTGCAGGAAACTCAAATATTAAAATAAACATTTTTCACACATGCACAAAAAATATAAGTATTTAGGATTCACAATCTAAGCTTTTCCTTAAGACATGAAATCAGTCAAACATTAAACCTCCACCTTTGTCATCCACACTTAGGACAAGACTATGGGTGTTATGAGATTGACTCACCGACTGAGATCAAGGAATGAAATCTCGAATTAAATCATGAAATACAGCAAAATATCTTGTATTTTTTCTACATACCGAAACAAATTCTGGCCACCGAAAGATAACGGTTTTTTACGGACATTATACAGGGTCTCGCGAAAAAAGGATAATTCGCGAAATTTTGTGCGAAATATCTCATTTTTTCAGGATACCGATAAAGTTCCGAAGATCGAGATTTTCTTCCTAGACTCAAACTAAAGGGAATTTTCATAAGATAAAAAATGCCTACAATGTTGCATGGTTCAAAATGTTGGATCAACACAAAGGGGTCAAACATACAAGATGAGTGTGAAAAAGATGAGAATGCTGATGTGGATGTATGGTAAAACTAAAAGATAAAGTGCAGAATGAGTAGACTAGAGGAAGTGTAAGAGCTGCAAAAATTGAAGATGAAGTGATGGGGAAACACCTAAAGATGGTATGGGGATGAATTGAGGAAAGCTAAGGGGAGCCTGATTGTGTGAAAGGAGCAAACAGGAAGAGGGAAAGATGGCGGGAGGCCGCAGGACTCATCCCCTTTAGGGTCATTTGGATCTGTATAATGTTGAAAGGAAAATTAAAAGCAACCAATCCCACTCCGGTGGTTATTGCCTTCAATACCATTGAAAAAAATATTGCCTGTCGTGGGGAAAGGTAAGGGGTGATATGACTTCACATTGGTTGAACTTTCCCTAGGATTTTTCTCTTGGTTGTTATACGGAATGTATGGGTAAAGGTATACTTCTTCAGCAGAAAGAAGTTTGGAGGTTGAGAAACTCATTAACCTCCTAGATGTTATAGACCACCAAATATTTTACACAAACATGTGTGTTTTCAACATTTGGATATAGCAGTCAAAGGTCTACAACTAGTGATGGGCAACTATAATTTTACGTTGTTTCACTTGTTTGTATTTCACCTAAGAAAAAGCAAGAGAATCAGAACAGAATAGATAAAATGTACGAGGTTGTGGTCCTCACCCCATCTTGATGGGATAGGACTTGGATAATGATGATGATCGTGTGGTTATCAATGTATCGCACATAAAATTCCTTATCATAGGTGAGAGGTCGGGGATCAGTACCTTTCTTTATTTCCTTTTTTGTTTTGATTACAAATTTACAACTCTCTTTGAATCACCACCACCATCATCACCCTCATCTATCTTCATCATCGACTATTCTTCTCCTTTCTCATAGTGCTCATTATCCCCACCTACAATCCATCGCAAACCATTAACCTCCATCATCATCCACCATTATAACCCAAGAAATAACTCTAGATGAACCTTAAATCCATCCGAACCTCTATCATACCTTGTCCGAAAATCCTCAAACTTGATCCTAAAGAAGGAACTCTAAACCCTAGACTCCCATAAAAAGTGCCAACTTGTAGGATCGACATGAACTTTAATTTCAAAGAATTTTCAAATTAGGAATCAAAGTCCAAATATGATATTCCTTGATCTTTCAGCATCCAACGGTTCGATCAAGCCGAAAATTATACACAACATCCCAATCATCCATACCTACCTACCCACAATTTGAAAACCTTAACTTACTGAAAAGACAGAAATACCCCTCTGCTGCCCAAAAATTCTGCATCTTTTCAAACCCAACATTTTCACCTATAGCGAGAATTCATACTTTTGTAAGACCCTCGAGCCCGTCCTGCATTAAATATTAAGGCCACCAACATTGTATGGATCAAAGTGTTGGGCAATAAAGAAAGTTCATAAAAGGATAATTGTTGTACTAACGAGGATGCTAAAGTAGATGTGCAGTAAAACTAGGAATGGTAACATCAAAAACGTAGAAATAAGAGCGGGCGCCTAAAAACTGCACCTTCAAAGAAGTGGTGAAATACAAGTCAACATATTGTTATCATGTGCAAAGAAGATAAAAAAGGCGACCAGTAACGAGAGGGAAGCAGGTACATATAAAATGTGGAGAGGTAGGCCTAAGATTACATGCTTAGAAAGATGTGGTGTGGAGGCTCGACAATGGATCGACTCAACAACACAAGTCTTGGGTATAAATGACTAAAGAAAATTTTGGGATAACGACTCGATTAGCTTGGGTTTTAGCGGATTCTAGCAACTTTAAGATAAAGGAACTAAGGAAGTGTTGGTATAAGAATTGGGGTAGTGTAAGTTTATTTTTAGATAATGTATTGTCCATATAAAAACTGCATTTATTATAATTTTAATGTGTACCTATTTTCCATCCATTTAGTCATCGGTTTTCCAAACAATACATTGTGCAAAAAAAAGTTCATGCCATGAAGAAGGAATCAGCAAAGCAAGTGATGGAATTCCCCCAACATCACAACTAGTTTACCCCCACGCTGTTCTTGCATCTAAAATCAAGAAGAGCAATCGAAAGAAGCCGAGGAGAGAGGAGAGAGGAGAGAGGAGAGAGAAACACACAGGCAGTAGCCTTTCGATCCGGACAAGTTGCTCAGAAGCTCGGTGAACCGCGACACCCCCCGACTCGCACACTGGTCTGCGATTCCTGCAAAGAAAACGAGAGCACCGCTCCAAATTCAATACTGGGATGTATCTATATAGGGATCATCAAGAACAGTTGCTTAGCATTTCTTTTCGATTGGAGTCAAGGAGGTGGTTACCGTGCAAGACGATGAAGGGGAGAGAAGAAGAATTCGGAACGAAGAGGGAGGCGAGTACGAGTGCAGAGACGATCTTCAGCGACAGGGCAGCCATGGCCTTTCCTTCTCCGAATTGAACTTAGGGTTCCTCTGCCCTGCCCTGCTCCGCAGTTAATCAGAGTGGAGCGAGTCCGCGGGTAGTTGGTTCTTGGACAAGGGATAGCTGGATACCGCCGCCCCCATAATGAGCGCGGTACGGACTTACGTGAACGATTTTCCTACCCATGCTAAGGCTAAGAGTGGGTGTAACCAAAGCTAAAGAGTTTTTTAATCGAGAAAGCCACCAACCCTCAACTATTGAGAATGGGCCCCTTTCGACGAAAGAGCTCGCAGAGTGACACTAAACTGATGAAAAGACTTTTTGATCATTACCATTGAAAATACATTTGAAATTCGAAGTGGAACCATCCCATCTCATTTTCTACTGGAGTTCCCATGGTTTTTATACCAATTTAGTCTGAATCCTTGGTCGTGGTCGAAGGGAGGTCGTCAGCGATACACTAAAAGCTTGGAATTCTTCGACGAAGCTTGTAATGGTAAGTTTTATAAACCCAAACCCTAGCCCCATGGTGTTCGAATGTAAAATGTAAATGAGTACCTATTAAAATAATAATTTTATATTTTATAGTTTTAATTTGGGATATGTTGCTTATTGAGATAGGGATGACATGGACAACTATTTCGTTTTTATTATTTTTTATATGATCACAATATATATTAGCCAACTTGGCTACTTGGTGACAACTATTTAGAAGTGAATATGTGTTATGATGTTTTCATACTTCATCAACAAACTTTTGTATGTACTCAGGGACGGATCCAGGAATCGTACCTTGGGGGGGCGAATGTTAGAAAAATCTTTGGGGGGGCTAGATCTTAAATTTTGTTAAAAATTCAGGAGGGGCGAACGTATATAATTTTAAAATAATCCTAACTAATACTACTATAATAAGGGATTCTCTTTCGAATCTAGAGGGGGCGATCACCCCCACACGCCCCCCTGGATCCATCCCTGTATATATTGTTATAGTTTTTCGTTTCGAATGATGTATAATTTAGTTATAGTTATCTATATAATTATATATAGTGTTTTCAACGGTTTGTGTTTTCTTATTGTTTTTGTTTGCAGATGGCCAAGATGAATCATACTGTTAGGAAGCCAGAACGTCAAAGTAAGAGAATCATTTAAAAAAAAATCCAAAATTGATCCAAAGAAGGAAAAAGTAAAAAAAAAAATGACAAAGAAAAGAAAGTTTAAAGAAGAAGAAGGGCAGAAACTAGATCAAGAGACTGTAGGAGGACGTGATATATTAAATTGTTATGGGAAGCCCTCAACGAGAAACATCACTAAATATTTAAATAAAATTAAGAGTCACTTTAAAGAGCTGGATAAGAAGTCTAGTTCTAATAGGATACGTTGAGGGCGAGTTGCTTTGGATTTTTGATAGGAGACGGGGTATAAGAACTATGACAACTCCGTCTGTTATACATTATTTTTTGCAAAGGCATATGGGTGGCCTTAACTTTAATATAGTTGGCCACTCGATGACCTTATCTCCTTTGAATTTTTGCTTAGTTTCTGAACTTAGGTTTAATCTCGACGCCGCTCCTCCCACGATTGTAGATATCAGGTTGAATCGATTGAAATATAAATACATTTTGCACGGTATTACTCAGGACTTGTTAATGTCAAACATTAAAGACATTAAAGTTATTGGGGATACGTTGAAGATAGCTTTGGATATTAGAGATTTTTAAGGCGGGCGGATGATTTGGTTAGTTTGAACAATTACCCTTGGGGTAATTTATCCTATATTAATTTGATAGATGGGTTGGAAGGAGCAGTAAATCTTTCCAAGTGCTAGAGAAATATAATATTTTTGGTTGTATATTTGTTCGTATTACAGGTGTGATTTTTTATACTAGCAATTCATATTATATAATTTCAATTATGTGGATTAATATTTTTTTTTATTTTTTGCTACAGGCTTGGATATTTGAGTGGATTTTAAGTTCGTGCGAAACTAGCAATTAAGATTAACAGAAGCAGTTGGTATCTCAAATTAGAATAACACACCAGCAGAAGCAAACTTCTATATTGATCAACTGTCTTTACATCTCAACCTTGAAATATATGATTACAACTCCTGTTGATCTAAATAAGACATGTCTTGAATGTAAGGTTCTTACTCCATATCCAGCGCTCCATAGTAGCTCCACAGCTGCTCCATAACTCCTAGCTCTAGCTACCTCATTAGCTAAAAAGATTCATCTGGTCTACGAACTCAACTTCTTCTTATATCTAAATTTGTGCCCAATAAAGAAAAACACGTACAAACCCTGAGTCACCTAGAAGACTAAGTGACTCAGTGAGTCACACTAATATCTATAAAAAAAAAAACTAATAAAAAATATTTATGGTGCTTTAATCGATGTCATCACCCATTGTTTAACCTAAATCAAATCATTCATCTTTAGCACCGCATCTTGAGTTGTGTTATACCTCTAGTAATTTCTTGATATAATTAATATCTCTTTCGACTAACATCAATTCTCGATCCTATTTCAATTAGTATCATGCCTCTATTACTTCAAACGTTAGAAGAATGTCATTTATTTGAATAATATCGAATCTCATGAAATGTCATATCTTAAAAAACATCGAGTATTGACCAGCACTAAGACCTTTATTAGGATACTAACACTATCACTACTCATCATGATCTAGCATATGTTTCTACAACCGAAGCCTATCAAATAATCATTATCATAAAATTATCTACTAATCTTAGGGTACTCAGAAGGGACCACCAAAACCAAAGACTCATGACGATAAGTCAGATTACTGTACGAGTCTATACACCAACCAAACCGGTCCGGTGTCTTCATATCCAATCTCAACTCTCCGTCACAGACGACCTTACGAGTTAGACGATATCCTGGTGTCTCTGTTTTCCCTAATTTAGGGCTAGAACAATAACTCCAACAACTATTCTAGGGTCTAATGTCATAACTCAAATAACAGTTAAAGATATTCAAAAGAGACCATCAACCACACCAACCATATCGGTCCAGCACACCTGTCACGCCCCGACTTTCGGTACATTGGAAAAGGGTACCGAAGGCCGGAGTGTGGGGGTGAGGTAAAAGGGGAAAGGTAGAAGAAGAGAAGTGTTATCATTCAAGAGATATGTTTATTATGTTATCTATCAACTAGGATCCTACGGCTTGCACTGAATGAGGGTTTTATTATTTTAAAAGGTATTTTGAAACTAAGTAATAGTTTTATTTTAGAGAAAACAAGAAAGAGTCAAATAACCATTACAAGCCAAATCCAATTATTACAAGCCGACTGGACTAAAAGATGGAGAAAGATCTATCACTACGAAAAATAGGTCTAGGGTTCTAATATCCAGTGTCCTCTGATAGAGTTGCGGTACCTGAAAAGCATTCAACAACAAGGGATGAATTTTCAACAAAAACTTAGTGAGGCAAAACTAAATAGTTGTAGCAACTAGCATCCATTCTATAAGGGAGGAACTAACTAAACAGGAAATTTACTAGTACTCATAAACCAACAAAAGTTACAACTAAATTGAATTACAAGGTGTGTGGACACTACTACCGACATCATGAGAGAGAGAGAGAGACAACTCAAGTACGTGCTAGCTACGTGTGAATATGTAGGAAGGGAATGACAGGAGGGAAACAAGACAAGATTGTGTGAACCCCGGATTTTGTTAATCTGCCCCGGTAGGCATTACTATAGGGCTTTTGTTTCGATTCAGAGAGCCATCTCTATCCAGCATCTGGGATACCTCATCGGAATGCTAAAATTTATCCAATTGGCCAAATGATGTTTTCCGTCTTTCACGGAGGAGACGCAAGCCCAACTTGCTTTCTTTGGGGACTTAGCACCCCAGGACTTGGCTGTCTAGTCGCTTATCTCACATCACATACTTTTACCCCTCGACCTAAGCCACAGTCCCGTGACCCAACCTACTAAACTTCGATCCATGGCGTACAGGTGGTTCACATTCCATGTGTGCCCATGAGGGTCGATATGTATAATTATATTCTCAGACGAAAGGTATAATTCACCATAACCAGATAGTACCATAACTACCATGACTCTATCCAGGATACAACGAATCAATAGACTTATAGAAGATAGTGACCAGATAATACAAGTGCTAATGATGATCAAAGTTATCAAAGAAATTGCATAACCACCAAATGATAAAATTACGACTATGCAAGTGAATATAAAAGTAAAGAGTGATATGATTACAAGTCAATACTACAGAGAAAAAACATCAATATTGATAAGGAGCTATGACTAAGTATGCATTTCTAATAGTGGTTATCAACAAGCAATCTAAGCAGTGAAATGAACAACTTTAAATAACACAGGTATAAAATATATTCAAATAGAAATGTAGATGACACCTACTAGTTCTAGCTAAGGTTTAGTAAAGTCTCACTTGACCGGTACGATTAAGTGTCCACGCAAAAACAGGTACAACTGTGCAAGGACACAGTCAATATATTAGCACTAAGCACAAGAAATAAATTGAGAGTGATGTGATCCGTGTGCGTAAGTGTCGAGTGGTTGCGGATTAGGGTTTAATAAGATCTAATGGAGGTGATATGGAAGCTAATGGAGAGGGCTTGCAAAAAAAAGAGGGGTGAAGGCTAATGGAGAAAGAGAAAGTAATGGAGGGAATGATTTAATTGGTAAAAGAGGAAGATTGGAGGGAAAAATTGATAGAGGTTAGTTTTAATAGATAGAGTGAGAGTAAATGAGAGAGAGAGAGAGAAAGAAATGGAGGGATGCCATTAATAGAGAAAGGGATTGAGAGGTAGTGGTTGGGGTGGCTTTAATGGAGGGAGGAAGAAATGGAGAGAGAGAGAGAGAGAGTGAAATGATGGCAATTGAGTGTGCAGGTGGGGTGTCTCTCGGTAGGAATAGAGAGAGAGAGAGGAATGGGTTAGAGAGAGTGAGAGAATAAGAGGATTAATGATATAGAGAAAGAGAGAAGTAGAGAGAGAAAATGAGAGAGAGTGCAGTAGAGAGAGAAAGTGAGAGAGAGAGTGCAGTAGAGAGAAAGTGTGAGAGGGAGTTCGGGTGGGTTGGTGGTTTTTGCTGGAGAAGAGGAAGGAAGGTGGGTTGCCTCAGGTGCGGTTCGTCAGAGCAAAGGGAGAAGAGGGCGGAGGTGAGGAGGTGAAGGTGTGTTGGGTTCTTTGCTCGACGGGTTTCGGGAAGGGGAAGGTGGAAGTGGGGTGATGGTGGTGCGGGTGGTCGGCTCGGATGGGAAGAAGAAAGAGAAAGGAGATGGGGTCGGTGCAAGGGTGCACATGCAGGGAAGGAGGCTCACCGGAGGTTACTATTGTAGGGTGGCCGATGGGGAAGGGAAAGCCCGGTGGTGTCTCTGCTTGGGTTCTCGTGCTCTCCGGCTGTGAGGAAGACGAAGACGGGGGTGGCTATTGGGGTTCGTCGGCGAATCTTGGCTCGACAGAAGTGGTCCGGTGATCAATCGGCTATGACTCCCCGGAAACACAGAATAACAACGGTGGTCGGTCGAGTGGTAGGTGAGAAGGAGATGGAGGGCAGTGAAGAAAGAGAGAAAGTTGTGGGATTTGGGAGTATTGGTGGTAGTGGCTCGTGTAACGGAAAGAGAAGGGGATGAAGGGCTATTTAAGAGGGAATAGGGGTGGCTGAATGGGTTGATAGAAACTTGGGGAACGTGGGAAGCTTTGAAATGGTGAAAATAAGATACGAGGGACATGGAAGGAGATGAGCGGTCAAGTAGATCTGATGGGCATTAATTTAGAATCTGATAGGAGGGCTGACTTGGGGGTTGAAGAGATACATGGAATGGGGAGAACCATATGATGCTTTGAGAGTGGTGCATGCAGTGTGATAAAAATAGAGGGGATGGATCTGACTAGGTCGGATCTGACGGCCAACATTCCATACTTAAGAGATAAGAGAGAGAGACTCATATCACTAGGGTTTTGAGCTGATACTATGCTCAAGTTTCTTCTCATAACACCACATAATATGGATTACCCAATTTTATTTTGAATTTAGAATCTCTTTAACCAAGGATGAATATGTAAACAAAAGAAAACGGTCAATGGGAAGTTCGACCTCGGCGGCCTGTGTCACTCGGGCACGGATTGCCACCATAAATTAACATAGATAGATAACATTTAATCTTTATTTAAATATTTATTTATATGGACATACACACACACAAACTCAAACACTTGTGTGTATGTGTGCGGGCACGCACACAAACACATATGTGCATACAAGTACTCTGCTACAATCTTGTCACTTGGCAATCTGGATCCAAGACCCATGATCCGATCCGTCATTGTGTCAAACCTCACAACCCAAGCACCAACAGAATGCAAACACAACTTTTAATTATTATTTTACATCAGACGACCATTCATAGGTGCAACAAAAAAAAAATTAGGAATAATTTTACGGGTATTACAACACACAAGTCAATCTCAACTCTACGCCCGATATTACTAGTTAGACGATGATTATGATATCTCTGTTTTTCCTAATATATGGCTAGAATAATAACTCTAATAACTAATTTAGGGCTAATACCATAACTTAAACAACTAGTTTAGAGTACTCATGGGCCACCCCAACCAAAGGCTATACACACCACTACACCAACTAAACTAGTTCGGTGTATTAATGTCCAATCTCAACTCTACACCACAGACGACCTTATGAGTTAGATGATATCAAAATGTCGCTATTTCTCCTAAACTAGGGCCCGATCCTCGAACATGCATCTAAACGTCTGAGGTGGCTAATATGAAGACTAGGGAATGACCCTACATTCAAACCGTTGTGTGAGCCTAACCTCAATCTAGTTTAGAGTACTCAGAGGCCACCCTAACCAGAGGCTATACGTGCTACTACACCAACTAAACCGGTCCGATGTTTTAATGTCCAATCTAAATTCTATGCCACATGTGACCTACGAGTTAGACGACATCCAGGTGTCTCTATTTCCCCTAAACTAGGGCCTGGTCCTCGAACACGCATCTAAGTGTCTGAGGTGGCCAATAAGGAGACTAGGGGATAACCCTACCTCCAAACCATTGTGTGAGCCTAAGCTCAACTCATTCCTAGTTTTACGTGGTAAGTTTTATCCTCGTATACGGCGATGAGATCACCAACTGCATGCGATATGGGTTTACCCGTCCACACACGACCATCGCCTTGCTTTTCGTATGCTTAGTTAGAACCTACTACATTATAAAGCAACTCCTATCTTACTTGTATAAGTCATAGACTCTAGACCAATACCAACCCGAGGGTCTGGTCACTCGCTGTGGCATAGCCACTCAAGGCGAGTTCAATCATACATACAATGCAATGATATATATATTCTCACATAAAATAACCTTACCTCCAGTAAATAGATGACATATCCTCCCAAACAAATCCGGACAGGAGACATGCCCCCTGACTACGTTAGGCACTGTACTAACCATCCTAAATAATCCATCTCCTATCAAACATTCATTCTACTCCTAATATACTCACGTGATCATGCAATACATCTCATATCACTCTCCTACACTACCTGTGTGACTATGCATCATTGTCAATGAGTAGGAAAAACATCCCCCCAACCAAACAAGGACAGGGGATACGACTTATACAATACATAGTGGTATAATCGTGACACCAGGCATTTCCTATTCCACTTGTACTAACTGTCCTAAGTTTTCTGTATGTCCGTGCATCGTCGTTAGTAAGTAGGAGAAGCATCCCTCCAACCAAACAAGGACGGAGAACATAACTTCTATAGTACGATAATGGTACAACAGTAATGCAAGACTTTTCCTAAGCTACTTGAATTTTTGTCTATCCTAAATTAACCATGACATAATACATCGCTCACAATGAGTGAGCGACATGATATTCTTTAAAATAAACGTAGTAGATAATGCATGCTCTACACACTGTAGAGGCACCTTAATTAATTTCAACTATTTATTACATAAGAAGATCCTTAAGATTTTAAACACTACTAGTATAGGGTACTCGTAAGGAACCACCACTATCCAAAAGACTCGTCCCGGCCCAAAGGGCCATGAGGACCTCCTAAATCAAATGTATAAACTGTACAAGTCCAAATATAACCAAGTCTACCCTCACTCTACTTGACAAGCGACATAATGAGGTAGAATTAACATGATCAAAGTAGGGTTACTATTTTCCCCTAAACTAGGGCTAACATTTCGATCACTTATATAGGTTTTCCGGGAGGTTTAGTGACAATTAAAACTAACCCTATCTTTAGTGAATTTGGAAGGGCTTAGGGGTTAACTCAATATAAACTAAAAAAACGGGCAGAGCTTTCGCCCCCTTTTCAGCATATTGAAATATTTCCTGGCTCGAAGATCGTTCCTCGGCTGTGGTCAAGCTACACCTATTTTTAGAAAATATAAGTTGTCACACACATTAAGGGGTGTGGGATATTGACTTTAGATTGGCCAATGACTCAAGTCAACATAAGGTGGAAAAATAGGCAGCACTTTCGCCCCCTTTCCTGGATATTAAAGTGGTCCCCGGTCCAAAGGTCGGTCATTGGCTATGGTCAAGCCATAGCTATCCTTAGAATCTATAGGGTTATCCTTATGTTAGGGTTACGTAGTGGGTTTAACCATCGCAAGCGATGGTATGACCTCCTACTCTAACGTCTACCAAACCATCAACTATTACTAGTAAAAGTCGATTTTAAAAGTCAACTATAAATAGTAAAAGTCAACTATAAATAGTAAAATTATCATAGTCAATTATGAATAATAATTAAACATCAACTTTGGATCAACTATAAATAGTAAAAGTCAACTATCATAGTCAATTATGAATAGTAAAAGCCAACCTTGCAGGTCAACTATAAATATTAAACCACTCCTATTTATTTATATTTGATCCACAAAATTAAAAAGGTGAAAAGCATCTAAAAACTCAAGAACATCAAAAACACAAAAAAAAAGAGCTTAGGTGGTTATGCATTTAGGATAGAATTTAAAGCTCAAATTAATTTTTGATCTAAATGAACATTGTAGCACTACATATTTGATTCGACTTTTATTCAATACATAATTCCATTTGAGTAAGTTGGTAGTACAATAATTTTACATTTATAGTCTGCTGGCAGCAAATTAAACCCTAAAAACTGATATTATATTTTTCAAGTATGATATAGAACTCTAAACAAATTTTGTCATAAATGAAGATTGTAGATCTGTAAGTTCTTAAAATCTTTTATGTTAATCAAATATCTATTTAAGTATTCAGTGATTGTCTAAAATGGATCACAAAACTAAACCTACAGTGTAAATTATTGGCAACAAACATAATCTTTCATACAAATTTACTTATTTTGGTATACAGATGCTCTCAAAACCTCATGATCCTTAAAATAAAGTTTTTCTAAATTAAAAGCTCTACAACTTTTATTTTACTCAAATTTTATTTCAATCACATCTTAAAGTTCTAATTTCGGACTGAATCAAAATATATCCGATGGTGGCAGCAACTTGGATCATGGGTTTTAAACCCCAAGATCAAACTTTGTTTCCACCCAACGAACTAAAAACTGTTAAGTGTCCAAATTAGTATTATGGCCCTTCCTTTTTCATGCATATCTTATCATTCTCTTACTTAAAACATTAATATTACACGTAAAGTGTATAAAATTCTTTTCATCATTGTATAACACAATTTTGTACAAACACATAGGCATATTGCTTTGTATTCATACATTATCTGCATGGAAATTATAAAGCCTGATAATCAATTATCATTTTATCATTTTTCAATATAAGGAACTTATGGGTATCATTTTTATATATGGTTCACAGTGACTATGACTCGTCCACAACACGTGTAGCTACAGTGGAGAGTGACTATACAGTGGGCATCATCATAATACTTCGATAATAATGATACGGTGTATGCGGAGGAACTAGTACAAAGAAGATGTAACTTATCAGAGCTTATAAAGGAGATGTTCTTGACAAGACCAGCACGCACACAGCTCGGAAGTGAACTCAAGCACTAAAAGAACAAGACCCAGGCACAATGAGCTGACTTCGAACCTTGATAAGTGGTGCACCCCGATTGGCTATCTTTTCTCTCTCCTCTATTTCCTTCTTTCTCTTTTATTTTTTCTTCATTTATTCCCATTTTAGCCATCTAGCAGCGCACACGACCCACTTTCAGACCCAACCTAACCCTCACCCTAGATTGACTCAAAGCCATGAACATACTAACTTACTTGATCTTAGTCGTCGACCCATCATTACCAACTCATTCGGGCGCCAGGTAGTACATAAAAAATTCATGAGCCCATGCATATGACCATAGCCATCTATCTCATCAGACTTTTCATGTTTTCCTCTCAAAAATCCAAAATTGAAATTCATGTATGGACTACATTCCCATAATACACCCAGATCCTTTCTTTATTTCTTCCCATAACAGCAATCTATATTTTTATCCCATGCATGGATCCGACTCTCTACCTTGAACCAATCACAACCGTCCACTACCCATTTCTCTCGATCTCTAAATCCCGAGAACATAAGATTTGATTGCAGCCCTTTTTTTTAATTCTCTCTACTCTCTTTTCTTATCCCTCTCTAATCAATCTCATCACGACCAACCCCATACACGTCTCCATTATTCTCTCGATCATGTATCTCTATCTTTCTCTCTCTACATCTCTCTCTACATCTTTCCTTAACTAACCCATTTACCCAGCTGTACAACCTCCGTTCTCACATACTCTCTCTCTCTCTAAAAACTATCCCAACCGTCCATCAGAACCGACCATGCATGCCCACCGATGGCTGCACATCCTCTATCTCTCTAATTACACTCGGATCACATGCAAGATTCCCTCGTACTTGATCTCTATCTCTCCATATTTACGTGATCCCGATCCCATCCATGTATTTCTCTCTCTCTCTCTCTCTCTCTCTCTCTATTTTCCTCAATTAAATTCACATAATAACCCATGCATGCACAAACCTGACCGGATCCCATTTCTATCTTTTTCCTTAAGAGCCATGCATGGTCATAAATACATTCTTTATTCTCTTATTTACTCCTCTTATCATTCATACCATATAAACCCATGCACGTGCATCTCAATCCCAACTTCTCTATCTAGAATCCATGCTCGACTGCATCCCTCTCGAGCCCAATTGTACCTCTCTGATTTCCTCTCAAATCTCTCTAAATCTCTTCATCTTTTCCTCCTTTTTTCTCTCCCTTTTTAATCCCTACTATAACACCACATCTTTTCTCATAAATCTGATCATAACTACCCCATTCTTTTCCTCCTCTTTTCTCTCTCTAGAAATCGTCCACTACACACCAGCCATGCACGGCCAAGATCCCATTCGTTCTCACTCTCCCCTTATTTATCTCCTCATTTCTCTCTCTTAAATTCCTTCCTTATATTCCCTCTTCTTTAATGTTCAAATTCAAAACCCATTCCCAAAATACACCCCATGCATGTATGGAACCCATTCATTATTTTTTCCTCAATCCTAGATCTCTAACCAAGATACGATTCTTCCTCTACCTCTCTCTCCACTCTTTATCTAAATCACAACTATTCATTGCACTTGATCATAGCCGTCCATTGCATCCAAACCAAAACTGAAACCAGCTGTACCGATCTCTCTTTCTCTAAAACCGATCGCCAGCTCCCTCTTCTCTCTCCTTAGTTCTTTCTCTTTCCATATCTTTCTCTCTCTAAATCTCTTCTGATTTCTCTCTTTCTTAACTGAACCCGATCACAACCGTTCCCCCTCCTTCCTAAATCCGGCCGATCCCTGATCGCAGCCATCCACAGTCCCCAGCTATCACGATCCTTCTCTCTTAGGTATCCTTTCATTCTTCCCCATATTTCTTCTCTCTATTTAAAGGTGGACCATGGTTGGCTAAGGAGACTCACCCCTCTCGCTAGGAGGGCATCAGATTTCAGAGAGCCTTTACCATAATTCCGTTCTATTGAGTATGTGTGCGTAATGTTGTAATTTCTGAAGGAATGTTCTAAAGTAGTCGGGTGTAATCTTATTCTTTAATTCAATAAAATTCTGTTGCCACTTTATTTTTATACGCTCTTCTTTTTTCATAATGTTTTACTTTAATTATTTTTTTCGTACTTACAACATGGGCGGCAAAATTCCCTCCCGCTTGGGCGAGGGATCCGATGCCATGGTAAGTAGTTAATTTTTCTCTTGTAAGTTGATCTCTATTGCGTTTAATGTTTATGCCTCTTTATTAATTGATATTTAAGTGAGAACGAAGCTCACCCGTGTTTCCATTCAATTGGGATTCGGGTGATACTTCAAAACTCCAATATTGAATCTTAACTAAGATGGCAAATGTCATAATTTTCTTATCGAATTTTCATTATATAAATTTTCGCAATTGAACTAGTCTTACTTCTTCACTATAAGAAGGATCATGCTTTGAGATTGCGAGAATATTACATAATGAAATTAGATAAAGTGAACTTTAACTCTAAATATTCTGTTTGAGATGGTAAAACTTCCAATCTCAAGTATAAATATAAGAGAGTAATATTGCAAGAGAATTTGACTCCAAACCATGGTTTATAAATCCCTCTCCTAGGTGGATTTTTCTTCTAGTCTATGTTAATTTGAATTATTAGTTTTTTTTTTTTACTTTCTAAAACAAATTAATTATTTTCCAAACGATAAAAAAAATCTAAATTCCCTTAAGTTCAATCCAACTTCACTTGTGATTTCTCTTTAGACATCGCACTTACGTATGGTTCGATCTTTTACTTCCCTATCCTTTCAAACTTCTCTGAATTATAATTGCAGGTATTGGTTTTGATAATAGCTTTACTACAACGACTATGCAAAAAGCTATTTATCAAAAACCTACGATCTAACTTCCTAGGATTATATATGTGTAGCTTATCTTTATTTACTTAGATGAAGTTTCACAGAAAGCTTTGGCTCTTCTTTTTTCTTTTTCTTCTTATTCTCATTCTCTTTCTCCTCTTTTCTTACTAATAAAACTAGCAAGTTTTACTAGGGATTTAGGGAGGGAAAGAAGATGATCGAAGGGGTTTTAAGGGGCTGCCATGGGCTGAGGTTGGCTGCAAGGGAAGGGATATGATGATTTTTATAGGGGATAAAGGGAGGAGAAGCCAAATGCCTTCTGGCTTTTCCAACCAATGGTTGGTTGCCACCTAAGGTCATCCCAAGTGCTTTCACATGGGGGGGAAGCCAATGGGGTGGGGGAGGGCCTCCCTAGTTGTATTTTTGTCCAGCTGGGATTAGGTTAGTTGCTAATTAGGTTTAGGACCTAATTAACATAGTTTAGTAATCTAGATTAGGGCTAATTAACTCGTCATTAGGTTTTAGTATTAAAAACTCAAAAATTATTTGTAATTCTTAAAACATCCATTTTTATTACTTTTAGGTCCAAAATATATTCTTATAAAATTACAAAAAACTTCAAATTTTAGAAATGACAATTTTACCCTTTATGTGTGAAAGAGGCCCTATCACTCTGTACGTGAGCCCAGACCCTAGACGAAGTAAAAACGGGAGATATTTCATATCCCCTACTTGATGCAAAAGCATTCATAGAAGGCTCCTAACAGTTTTAGGGTTAGGGTTTTACAGTCCCGATTAGACGAAAAGTCTGTATTTTCCTATGCGCAGTTTCTGCTCACTGACTCACTGATTCAATCCATGTGCTCCTACATCCTCGTAAGTGATATAGGATCTCTCATTCAACATTCAACCATAATAAAAAAATATTATTTTTGAATTATTTAATTATAGAAAAAAATCAGGTTTTTACACATGGAGCATGGACACATCTAGTGGAAGTGCTGCCCACTCGTGTTGTGTACAAGCGTCTTGTGCTGCGCAGTGTTGGCAGGGTGCGCCCGGGCTGAAAGGTGCACACAAGGTGTTCCTAGCTGTCAGAAGTGGTGGACCGGGTACTTTCCTATATCCATCCCCATAGGCAACTGCTACAATGCATCCTCTTCAGTCTTCACAATTTGCACATAAACCACCTCCATGGCAACGGCTAGATAGAAAAAGTTAATGTGAAGATCCATCAGATGATGCAAGCAATCGAAAAATCTGATCTTGGATCCCACACATAAGTAGAAGAAAATTCACGCTGCTTCTTCTGATTGCTGTAGATGCTGAGTGTAGGATCAAAATGCAAGCTCATTCAAAAATCTTTATGTAGTTGCTTCAAGTGTAGGCCGAAAACATCGATACGAGGGCATTGGCCTAGATGTTGATAGTCATCGACAGTCGGTTTAGGAGATGGACTCTTAGTTAGATGAAGGAGTAGCTAAGACACATACCGATGGTGGATAAACTAGTTTGGCAATAATTAAGCCGATGCTCAGAGATACCTATACTAGAAAACATCTGTGAACCGTCCGCAAAAGTGAAATGATCATAATGGCACTGAGGACTTTCAAGGGATGTCGCCATGAGATATGTGTCATCGGATCTTCATACTCTAGTTCTTCAGTATGAAAATCTTTGAAGAAACTGATCTGGTCTTCAGATTCTTATTCCCTATTTCTTTAGTGTGAAAATCTTCGAAGAGAATGATCGGATCTTCAGATTCTTATTCCCCACCCAATTCATCTAAGACAGACAGTTGGATCTTCAAAAAGAGCCGTCGGCTCCCCAATAAGTTCTTCAATTGATTCTTCAGCAACAATCGTTGCATGGTTGTGTTGACAAATGATTGGAGCTAACTGGTAACTATATTTAACTTCTAGTTGAGGTCTATGCTTGCATCGATGCATGTCGATCCTCGTGTTGATGGATGACATCTACATTATCGATGACGATTCGTTTAGTATATCGAATCTGAATCTGGGAGCCGCCCGAGTCAACTAAGCAATCGACTCTTGCGTCTCCTACATTCCCTGATGAAACGTTTTGAACGTCGCAACATACACCATCTCCAAAGCACCATCCATAAGCCTGGTCGCCCCAATCCTTCGTTGGAAGCCATTGGACCGTGGAAAATCCATGATCTACAAAGGGATCTCTTGACGGAATAGAATTTGTTAGCAACCAGTTCTGCACCACTAGACATGGTGGAAACAAAAAAGAGTTGCTTTGATAACACTTGACGTAACGAAAGCGATAGAGAACTTTGCTCTGCTACCACATGAGTAGTATAAGTGGAAAACACACGTCCGGGAAAAGTGGAAGCGGGGGAAGGAAAAAGAACATTAATAACATCCTTGAAAGCTATCAAGATTGGAATCCACCAAGGAGATAAAAAACATGGAATCCACCAAGAAAAGAGAAGAAATGCTTCCAAGCATTATTCATGATAATTTTCATAAAGTTGTTCCCACCTTAGGGTCTGTTTGGTTGGAGGGAGTTGGAACCGGCGTGTTCCAACTCACGCGTGTTCCGCTAAAGCGGCTGTTTGGTTTCCTGCGGAGGCTCCGACCAGATGAGTTTCAACTCCTCCGTGGGTTTCGATTGTATAGAAAACACGTGAGTTTGTACCTCACGATTTTCAGGTGGAGTTCCAACTCAATCTGTTTGTACCCCACGCGTGAGTTGGAACACGCCGGTTCCAACTCCCTCCAACCAAACAGACCCTCATTACAAGGCTTTTTTATAGAGTAAATCCTTCTTCTATTCAAACAAGGAAGAGAAGTTAAAGGAAACAAAATAAATAAATAAATTTGTTAGTGATAGTGTATAGTTGAGATACATATACCCGTAGATAGCCTGTATAGGATACCCTTTGTTCTTTCCCTTGTATCTTCATATATATTTGGCCCTTGGCCTAATGAGATGGCTTAACCCTTCTCCCTAAGATCCCTAGCACCTCTCTCCCTCTCTTGCTCTCTCTCCCTTCATGCTAGTGATTCTTGTGACATGGTATCAGAGCCAAACTCGAGCTCTTCTCCAGATCTGAGATCTCTTCCGGCCGGATCTTCATCTCCTCCGACTGGATCTCCTCCTGGATCTGATCTTCACCGGCGGACTGCCGGATATGTTCTTCCGTCTGGTCCAGATCTAATATGTGCTACCGTCGGACTGTGACTGATCTTCATCGATCGGCCTCTTCACTGGATCCCTTCACCGGCTGTCCTCTTCACCGGCGGACTGTGACTGTCCGATCGGATATGTATCGGATCCCATCACCGGCTGTCTTCACCGACCGGAGCTATCTCCTCTTCAGATCCGACAGGTCCGGAGCTATCTCCTCTTCAGATCCGATCGGTCCCTCCTCCGGACGGACCTGTGCTGCCAGATTTGATCTCCGTTCAGATCTGATCTCCGTCGGCGTGCCGATCTCCTCTTTAGATCTGATCTCCGTCGGAGTGCCGATCTCCTCTTTAGATTTGTTTGATCTCCGTCCAGATCTGCCTTCGCCGGAGTGCCGATCTCCTCTTCAGATCCGACAGATCCTCTCCGATCTCCGAGTGAGCTGCCATGGCCGACTCCTCTTCTGTGGATGCTCCTCCGCCCGTACCACTACACTCTGAGAGCCTCCCGTTCGAGTACACTCGTGATTTCCTGCCGAGCTCGACGGATTTCCCTCTCGCCTCTTCTGCAGACTGGGAAGCATGGGCAGCCACCGTTCAGACCACGCTTCTCGGATGAGGCCTTCTTGGATTACTCGACGGCACCACCACGGCACCGAGTCAAGCTTTCCCCGCCGCTCTTCAAGCGTGGCGTCTTCGTGATGCACGGGTCGCCGCCTACCTTGTCGCTTCGGTCGATCGGACGATGCGTGCCGACCTCGCCGCTCTTGGAGCATCTGCAGCTATATGGCGCTCCTTAGTTGAGCGTTTCGTGGAGTCTAGCGGCACCCGCGAGTATGCTCTTCTCTCCCAGGTCCAGTCCGAACAGCAGGGTGATCGTACGATCCAGCAATTTCATGCGCAGATGCGTGGTTACTGGCGGGAGCTTCAGTCACTGGTGCCTCCCGTCTCTCCCGAGTGCCGTGCCGCCCACCAAACCTTCTGGGAGCGCCGTCAGCTTTACCAGTTCCTGATGGCCCTTCGACCAGAGTTTGGCCCACTTGCTGGCGCCCTGATCCACCGAGACCCACTTCCATGCTTGGATGCTGCCATTGCTGAGTTCGTCACCGAAGAGACCAGGCTGCGCACCATAGCCACCAGGGCTCCTCCGCCCCCCTCCAGCCATACGGGCGTCCTTGCTGCAGCCCCAGCTGTCTCTCTTACTTCTGCTTCTGGTCGTGATCGATTTGTGTGCACTCACTGCCACAAATCAGGCCATGTCGTCGCCACATGTTGGAAGCTGCATCCCGAGAAGAGGCAGGGACCCCGAGGACGTGGTCGCCCCGTTGGCTCTACTGTTGCTACCGCTACTGCTCCGTCCTCTCCTCGCACGATTCCATCATCACCCCGAGGTTCCTTGGACGCCCCTGACGCTACTCAGCTCCTTCAGCAGCAGCTTGCACAGCTTCAGTTCCGCCTAGACCAGCAGGCGAGCTTCAGCTCCGCCGAGGCTTCCAGCGCCTCCAGTTCCTCTGCTCACTTAGCCACCCCCGGTACCTTCGCAACTTGGATTTTGGACTCTGGGGCCTCCCATCACATGACTTCAAATGCTTCCTTGCTTACCAACTGCCGACCAGCACTGCACATCCCATCGATACACACTGCAGATGGCTCTTCTTTAGCCATCTCATAGTGTGGATCGATTACCGCCACTACAGAACCGAGAGGTCGTCTCTCTTTACCCAATGTGTTGCATGTACCCCAGCTTCGCATGCAGCTCATTTCCATTAGCAGTCTTTGTGACTCTGGCTGTGTTGTGAGTTTCTTCTCTTCTTCTTGTGTTGTGCAGGATCCACGTACCGGACGGGTGATTGGCGCTGGTCGTAGGTCAGGCGGGCTGTACCACCTCGAGCATCTCCACCTTCCCCCCATTCCACCTTCTGGCGTTTGTAGTTTAGTTTCTTCCGATACCGACCTGTGGCATCGAAGACTAGGCCATATTTCTGAGTCTCGCCTTAAGAGCTTACTCCAGACTGGAGCTCTAGGTCGTTGCTCTTTCTCTTCTTTATCTACATGTACCGGTTGTAAGCTTGCCAAAGCTACAGCCTTACCTTTTCCTTCTAGTATCTCTCAGAGTTCTGCTCCCTTTGACTTAGTACACTCTGATATCTGGGGCCCTGCACCTCTTCCTTCGATGTGTGGCTATCGCTACTATATCTCTTTCATCGATGACTTCAGCCGATACACTTGGGTTTACCTTCTTCAGCACCGCTCTGAGGTTTCTCAGGTCTACCAGATTTTCACCTCGATGGTCCACACACAGTTCGGTTGTCGCGTTAAGACCTTTCGGTCTGATTGCGCCCTCGAGTATCTCTCTACTGCTATGCGGACACTTCTTCAGTCCCATGGGACCCTATTCCAGCACTCCTGTCCTCACACACATGAGCAAAATGGAGTAGCCGAGCGGAAGCACCGTCATATCCTTGAGACGACGCGTGCTCTTCTTCTCTTTGCTTTCGTTCCACGCACTTTCTGGGCTGAGGCTGTCTTGACATCAGTCAACCTCATCAACATCACCCCTTCTTCTCTTTTCCCGGGTGGTGTATCTCTCCACGAGCGTCTTTTCTCTTCTACTCCTGACTACAGTATGCTTCGTACCTTCGGGTGCACCTGTTTCGTTCTCCTTCTACCCCATGAGCGCACGAAACTGTCCAAACGAGCAGTTAAATGCATCCTCCTTGGAATCAGCGCCGAGCACAAGGGTTATCGTTGCTATGACCCCTTGACTCGTCATCTTCGTATCTCTCGACACGTCTCCTTCGTCGAGGATGCCCCTTACTACTCCTCTACAGCTCAGGACCTCAACTTCTTGGAGACTCCTACCACCCTATCTCCGACTCTCGAGCCCATTTACCCTCCTTTTCATCCAGCTCGACCTCTCCCCCTACTTCCAGTGATTCTTCCACGGAGTCTTCCTCCGTCCCCTCCTCTCCTCCATCACCGATTTCTTCCGTAGGCCTTCCTCATACTCCCGACGCCCATGGTACTCCGCCAGCTACGCCCAGTCAGACGTCGCAGGTCGTGGATCCTCACCCGTTGCCCCGCTATCCTCAGCGCGAACACCGCCCACCTGATCGCTTCAGCTTTAGCTCTGGCCCACCTGACCGTTTTGGCTTTGCCACGGTCACCTCCTACTCGCCTCAGTTTACAGCCTTTCTTGCAGCCCTTTACACAGACCAGGAGCCTCGATCGTACCGGGAGGCTGTCCAGTCCCCTCAGTGGCGACAGGCTATGAGCGAGGAATTTCAGGCATTTAAGCAGACTCAGACTTGGGACATCGTCCCCCTTCCTGCTGGCGTTGAGCCTATCAGTTGCCGGTGGGTCTACAAGGTCAAGCGGCGACCTGATGGTTCCATCGATCGACACAAAGCTCGGTTGGTGGCCCGTGGCTTCTCTCAGGCATATGGAATCGACTACGAGGAGACTTTTGCACCCGTAGCTCAGATGACCTCCGTTCGTGCACTCCTGGCAGTTGCAGCTGTCCGCCGATGGCCTCTTCTTCAAATGGACGTGAAGAATGCCTTTCTCCATGGTGATCTTTCAGAGGTCGTCTACATGCAGCCACCCCTTGGTTTGCATACTCCTCCCCAGCATGTTTGTCGCCTCCGTCGAGCCATCTACGGACTCAAGCAAGCCTCTCGAGCTTGGTTTGAGTGTTTCCGACGAGCCGTCACCGAGATCGGCTACATTGAGAGCTCGCAGGACCACTCGCTTTTTGTGCGGTCATCTCCTCAGGGCAAGGCCATTCTCCTATTATATGTCGACGACATGATCATCACAGGTGATGACTCCGCTGCCATCACTTCCCTTCAACAGCATCTTCGGCGCCGGTTCCAGATGAAGGATTTAGGTCCTCTTCGCTACTTCCTTGGGCTAGAGATCGCCCACAGTGAGCGAGGGATTCTACTATCCCAGCAGAAGTACACAGCTGACATCCTTAGCCGGGCTGCCCTTTCTGATGATCGCTCTGCTGTCACCCCTCTCGAGCTTCACGTGAAGCTTCGTCCCACCGACGGTGAGCTTCTCTCAGATCCTACTCGGTACCGACAGATCGTTGGTCAGTTGGTTTACCTCTGCATCACCAGGCCCGACATTGCTCATGCTGTCAGCATCATCAGCCAGTTTGTCGAAGCCCCTCGCTCTGCTCACTATGCTGCCCTTCTTCGACTTCTCCGTTATCTCCGAGGCACTATCACCCGGTCGCTCTTCCTATCATCGACTTCTCCTCTGGTTCTACGTGCCTACTCGGATGCTGACTGGGCTGGTGATCCGACCACTCGTCGATCGACTACTAGCTATTGCCTATTTCTTGGAGATTCTCTTATCTCATGGCGCAGCAAGAAGCAGAGCGTTGTCTCTCTCTCCAGTAATGAATCAGAGTTTCGAGCCATGGCCTCTACTACCAAAGAGATCGTTCACTTGCGGCGACTTCTTGGCGACCTAGGAGTTGAGATCTCTGAACCGACAGCCCTTCACTGTGATAATCGGAGTGCAATACAGATTGTCACCAACCCGGTCTTCCATGAGAGGACGAAGCACATCGAGCTCGACTGCTATTACTCTCGCCAGGAGTATGAGGCCGGGACCATTTCTCTCCCCTTTGTTTCCTCTGGAGAACAGATTGCTGACTTCTTCACAAAGTCACACCCTGCTCCACGTTTTCAGTTTCTGCTTAGCAAACTCATGGTGCATGATCCACCTTGAGTTTGAGGGGGGCTGTTAGTGATAGTGTATAGTTGAGATACATACACCCGTAGATAGCCTGTATAGGATACCCTTTGTTCTTTCCCTTGTATCTTCATATATATTTGGCCCTTGGCCTAATGAGATGGCTTAACCCTTCTCCCCAAGATCCCTAGCACCTCTCTCCCTCTCTCGCTCTCTCTCCCTTCATGCTAGTGATTCTTGTGACAAAATTGTTGGAGTGACTAGTTCAGACGTGCATTGGAGACCCAATCATGGCATATGCGGATGGCCAAAATGGAAAGCATGTTGCGGTGCAAGATAGATAATGCAAGTGAAAGCATGTTCACCAAAAAACTAAGGCAAAGTCGTGCGCACGACTAGCTTGCTATACACACACACTAAGTAAGGCTTCAGCTTTGTTCCGAGCTAGGTGAAACGTTGAAGTCTAGCATGTTTATGTGGTCATTTCTAATCTAAAAGATGCCCAAACATCTTTAACATTGTGTGCGTAGAGCTAAAATGATAAAAAAAAAATCAAACGAAACCAGGTGTGTGTGCGTGTGTGTGTGTGCGCGCGCGTGTGCTAGATATTCATGCACCCAAGCCCTAAACACCTTAGTAATCATATATCCAAAGAGTTAGACATGTACCTTCCATGCCTAAGCATGTTGGGAGAGGATGATAGAAGTGGTTTTGACCGCAACGGTACATCTTTATCGCAAATAAGCCAAACCTAACTCTACCCTCCCAACTTTAGATCGCAGCTACTCACTACACCAGTAAAGTAGGTTTTTTTGAATTGCTAAAAACTAATGACAACATAAAGAGACCTAACAGTTGGTGAAGTCGATGCAGACTCTAATCTTCCTGTTCTTCTTTGAGACGGCAACGATGTTTGAGATCCAAGTTGGATACTCGACTTCCCGGATGAAAACCGCTACTAGTAGTTTGTCAATCTCCTCTAGAACTGCTACTAGCCATTATGGCCTGATTGTTCGAGGCTTCTGCTTGATCGTGTTCACCCCTTCTTTGATGGTGAGCCGATGACATACATCGTCTAGACTGATCCCGAGCATGTCTTTGAAACTCTAGGCGAATACATCGATGTTGGACTTGAGGAATGACACTATGTCTTACGCTTCTGCGTCGCAAAGACCAGTGCCAACGAACATGTCTCAAGGATGATCGTTATTGCCAATATCGACGGTAACGATCTCCTCGATTGAAGGTAGAGCCCCCCACTCTGTATTCTAGAGCTCTAGCATTAGAGGCTTCTTTGATTGTTATCTGGTCGAGGGGCTAGCTTCGTCGGTTGAACACTTCGCTCGCATTACATTAGTCGATGGTTGGATTTGTGCAGCCGTAGCCTCGCACGACATGCCTGTCTGTTGACTGCCTCGAATACACCTGATACCCTCCCTAGAAGAAACATGAGGAGTTAGTGATAAAAGAAGGAGACGACATTGATCTGGTGGAAGAAGGGCCTGCCAAGGATGGCGTACTTCGACGTCCCCTTGACGATAGTGAACTGAACCGACGCTCGCATCTCCCTATGGAGATCGAGCATGAATCTTGCTTCCCCCATTGATATGATCTGCTCGTCATTGAACCAATTGATGACGATGGGAACGACATCAAGGCTCTCGTACTTATGCCCGGGTAGTTTGAAGCAGTCGGAGAACATAATGTCGATGAAGCTACCGATGTCAACGAGTATCCGATTGACATAGTTCACGTTTATCACAAGTCGGAGGACCAAGGGGGTCTTAGTGCAGAGTACACTCCATAGACGTCTTGATCGGTGAAGATGATCGCGGCCAAAGAAGGCCTTTGATGGGCTTCTCGATCCAAGACTCTTCGACTTGGGCAAGTGTACGAACGTTGTGAACGCATCTCACTTGTCGCTCGACTTCCTTCTGAGTTAGGGTTTGGTGATGGATATTGTCATGTATACCGTAGATTTTTGCTCGAATGATGATGGGGGTCGGTTAACTCACGACCGAGCGGATCCAACATGTCTCCTTCTCCTTCAACTTAGGAGGAGGAGGAAGTGAATCGTTTGCTTTGCCTGCTTCTGCTTTGAACTCCTGGAGGTAGCCTTCCTATAAAAGGTCTTCCAAGTGGTACTTGAGGTGGAAGCATCGAATGGTAGGGTGGCCGTGGCACTGGTGGAAGTCACAGTAGACCAACTTGTCCTCCGTGAGCTTGGTGCAAGGCTCAAGAGAGTTGGGCCTTCTGAGATACTCCTCGTACTAGATCTGCTCGAGAATAAGGTTGATTGGTAGATTCAAGTCAGTGAACTTGGTCCTTCGAGACTTTGTGGGTCTACCACCTGCCCCTTGTGACTGCTTGGAGGATCCACCTTCCTTGGCATGAGCGTTGTGAACTCGGACTGTCGGTCTTGCTGGCTCCTTATTAAGGGGACACTTCTTGAGGTCACGCCTCTTGCGCATGATCGAATTGTCTTCCACCTCGATCTCCCTCTGGATTTGGTCAAACATCGCTCCGAGGGACGCAAGGGGAATACGAACGAAGTCGTTGTAGATGTGAATATCGTAGCGCAAGATATTCTGGAACGCAAGCATGACAACTTCGTCGTCGAGATGACGTCTGAAGAGCATTGCGTGCTCGTTCTGCAATCTTCGAGTGAACTCTCAGAGAATTTTATCCGAACCCATCCGGAGTCAGTAGATGGAGTCTAGCTTCTTCTCCGGCTTGAGGTTCAATTGATAGTGTTGAACGAAGAGGTCTACTAGAACCCTGAACCAACTTACGGAGCCCGTCGAGAGATGGTGATACCAATCAAGCGACATGTCGTCCAAACTGCCAATGGAGGTGCGATAGAATACCTAATTATCGTGATCGTGCAGCGTTAACACTTGCTTGAAAGCCAAGACATGTAGCGTCGGATTTCCCGCTAGGCAATTGAACTTGGGGAGATTGGGAGTTCTCCAGCTTTGAGGGAAAAGAGCTTAGAGAATACATTGATAGAGCGGCCCTTCGAAGGTGTGGTCATTCCGATAATTGCTTCGTTGGTCGGAGAGGTGTCTCAGAGGAAGTTGAGGAAGCGATGGGGCCAAAGTCCTTAGAGTTAAATAACGCCCCATCGGGATTCGGTTAGCACGGTGATGTTGTCGAACTCCCAAGTGTCGCCATTCATTCTGAACATCCCTCACAATATAGGGATCGAAAGATGAGTCGGAACCGAGAGGCTTAAGATGCCGAGCCGAATCATCGATACGCTCACAGATTATCTGTCTAGAAGGGATGGGCGACAGTCCTCTCGAAGGAGATTCGAGATATTGTCTAGAGGTGTCGACGACAGATAGTCTAGAAGGAGCAGGGGACGGGTCACGCGACCAGTGGACGTTTGGTTTGTCATTGATACCGACGACTAATGTTGAAAGATTGATCCCCGCTTTGACGGTGATCTGCCGGATAAAGTCTCTCTCCACCATGAGGGAAACATTTTGTTTCATGAGGGTGAGGAGCTGGAAGTCCTCTACCGAAATCTGGTATATCGTAGTAGGGTTTGCGACGGGAGAGACGTGAGCCTTCCCTAGACACTGAGGAGTAGCATTGGCAATTTGAAGAGATTGCCAAGGTTAAACTTGAGCAGCACAGTCAACTGATTGATGACTGCACGAGTCCGCAACAGGTTGCTACTCAAGATGTTGACTCGTCGCATACCTATGACTCATTTAACGAATCATAGGATGTTAAACATCTTGACATAGATAACTTCTCTCCGACTGATCCACGGATCTTGTCTTCACCATTCAAGTATAGCGATGGAGACAGACGGGTTGCTCAAACTAGTCGATAGTTGCAGCGTGACCGATAGGAGCTGGGAAGCTCGGAGGTCACAGATCGATTGAGAAGGATCCCACAAACAGCTCCAAACTATGGGGGGAAATTATGGCCATCGTATGGTTTCTCGCCACCAATCGATTGATGCTTGACTTCGAGTGTGGTATACTGTAGAATGCTGAGCTGTCGTCTACTAACACTGTTGAGTAGAGAGAGAGAGAGAGAGAGAGAGAGAGAGAGAGAGAGAGAGAGAGAGAGAGAGAGAGAGCTGACACGGAATGTGGTGACGAAGTTCGACCGAAGCCTACGTCTCTGGACCGTAAGACTCAACCTTTGAATCGACTAACTCTGAGAAAAGTAGTGCTACTCTCGATAAGTTGATGAATGCTTATACAAGTAGACAGAGGGCATAGTGGGCTTAACTAGAGTCTGATTACCAGACGACTCAGGGAGCTCTGGAAAACAGAAAATGGAATTGGGAATAATGAATTCCGATCCCCTTCCTATTTATCGGGTCTACTATTTATAGAGCTTTGGAAATATACGAGCCGACTTTGGTAAATATCGAGGAGATTTACCAGGCCCCAAACCATCTCCGTAGGACCAAGGCAAGGCTTCCGGGTCCCACTATCATCTCCATGCGCCCCAGATTGGGCTAGCGAGTCCCACTATCATATTCGTGGGCCACAGGCAGGGCGATGGGTCCTACTATCAGGCGTTAGCCAAATTTTACACCCACAGTTGATATTTGAATGAAAGTCATCACATGACCACTACCATAATTGTATTTTTTTTCCTTGAAAATGCTATAGTTTTACGATTCTCAATTCCTTCGAAATGGCTTCTGATGTTCTAATGATTTGTTGAAATTGGAAACCCAACTATGTTTGTGGATTCTTGGTGATCAATAGAATGTATCAAAAGAGGTATTAGAGTAGTAAATATCGGGAAATATATTTTGGAGCAAGAGAGCTAATGTAGACTTCTATGATTAGTTCTATTATTGGTAAATATAGTGACACATTATGAATAAATTTGATAGAAACTGATCATATTGCATTTGGCAATTGAACCCTGCTATTGTTGCAAAATTTTCATCTACAATTGAAAATTAATAAGATAATTTTGTTATGTGTGGTTTGTATAAAATAATACTATAAACATATTTCACTTAAATTCTTACTAGCCCTATAAAGAGTATCCTACTTATTTTTCATTTTAAGTTATATTAGAAAGTTGGTAATCTTTTATTTTGAGAACCAGGAAGTTTGTAATCTTAGAACGAACAATACGTATATATATTTGATAAACAGTTCCGTGCATTGTATGGGCTACAATTTGGAGCTACTCAAGGTGTACCACAAATGAATGCCTTTTTCTAACAAGTGCGCAATGGATTGGTCACTCCTGATTGCCTTACCAGCTTTCAAAACTCTTCACAGCTTCAACAGGACTAGAAATTGATTGGTGATACAATCATCACAACAGATGGAGAATGGATTTTGCAGAGGAGCTCTATAAGCATCCCTGAGCATCTTCACACAGTGTAGTGATTGTTCGAAGCATCAATGTCGAGGCCTTTAAGCTTCGCAAATGATTCAACCTTGCCTTTCAGAGTGTTCAGCTCCCTCAGCCTACATGAAGACCAATAAAAGACGTCTATCAATCAGTGAACATGACAAAAAGAAAATCCCATTTTGGGTAAGTGTATCAGTTCATCATCATCATCGCCATCATCATCCAAGTCTTATCCTATTAAGATGGGGTCAAGTGGGTCAACTATAAAGACAATGCAAAGACTTTCGAGCAGGATGCCTACCTGGCGTCAACCCTCCAAGATTGGTACCAAAAATCTAATCAAGACAACTTAGCAAGAGAGGGGGGACATGCCAAGAAACATAAAAGACCATATGGCAAGTAGGGAAGGCCTATCTTGCTGATTACATGCAACCAGGGAGGGGGGGAAAAACTCATGCAACAAATAATTAAAATATCCCCAAATAGGCCAACAAAGATTGTTGGGATATTTGCTAATTCCTCCCCAAATAATAGGATAATTACCAAAACATAACACACATTTTCAGTAATCGCAGAAACCTTCCTCATGTATTATACTGCGCCTGTGTACATGAGGGAGGTTTCTCCAATTACTGAAAAGTGCGGGTGATTTTGGTAAGTACCCTATTAGTTGGGAAGGAATTAGCAAAAAATCCAAGATTGTTTATATGTAAATTGTGATGAACCAAAATTAACCTAATTTCATAGAAGTATCACTAGGTGCAAGGCTTCAAATTTTGGCCGAAATTAGGAAATTTTGGCAAAAAATTTCGGTTACGGCCTAGACATAAACGAAATAGGGGTTGAAACCAGGGGGACTAGCCATTTCTATCAATTTCGGTCGAAATTTTTCGATCAATTTTGATTTCGGCTTTCAGAACTGGAACTATAAATTTCGGTCCATTCAGTTTCGAAACTGGAACTATAAATTTGTCAATTCGGTCAATTTCGAAATTTCGGTTTAGGCCTGGAGTGAAACCCGATACGAAACTGAAATTTAAAACCTTGACTATTTGATACCTGGAAAAGTAGAATAAAGGGCAAATTATAAAAACATCCCCTAAACTATCCACCTCATTTCATATTGGTCCCTCGACATTTTTTAACAATGCTCCATCTACATTTAGCTCCCTCAGCCAACTTTTATTCAGAAAACATCCTTGACCTATTAAGCATAAATCAAATATTTCACAAAACATTTGAGTCTCATTGGAAATTGATAAGGGTATTTTCAGGATAAAAAGTTAACAAAGGGGGCTAAATGCAGACAGAGCATAGTTTAGGGTTCAAAACTTCAAATTTTTTCAAAACAAATTGAAGGACCAATAAGAAATGAGGTCTACAGTTCAGGGGAGGTTTTTGTAATTTGCCCAAGAATAAATGCAGTGCAGATAACTAAATGCACATGGGTTGGCAACATTAGATTAGAGAAGGCTAAACTAACCTTGCAATCTCCGCACGCTTTTTAGCTTCTTCGGCCATCTGATTGATGTCGCTGAACGTACTCCGCTCCATAAACTGTTTCGGTTCTTCGGGCTGTAGGCCGTGCAGCGTCCGCTGCTGGTGGGCCCACGCAGCCTCCCGGGCTTCCCGACCAAAATCTTTCTGGCTCGTGAATAATGTCTGTGGAGCATAACCGACCGGGTAAGAGAAAAAAGAATAATCATTGAAGGCAGAAGACGAACAGGAAAACATGGCACAGCAGACAATGAACGGGTTTTGTAAAAGATGGCATCACTGAAACAAGCAATGGATAGGAAAGTTAAAGACGATACTGACCCTATTATCGAGGATGAGGTTCCAAGCTTTCCCACTAATAGCATATCGGATGATGATTTTGATCGGATCGAGAAGCATGTAAGTAACAATGTTGTACAGCCAGACAACCCCGGTCCAGCCCCAGCCTATGCCTTTGATTCCAGCAACTCTCCAGGTCGCGGTGGCAGATATCACTGAAGCAATCTGCATGAGAATGAAAAAGCGGAGTCGAGACAAAATTTGAATTCTCATGGATATACACACTCACAGACTCAGATGTACATGTTTTTATGCATAATAACACCAAATCACTTAAAGTCAGTACATTATTTAATAGAACCTAGTTAAATCAGTAATATTTACTGTCCCCAAAAGTATTAGATTTTTAATCAAAGACATAAAACATGAAGACATGAGAAATTTCCAGACTCCTTCCCTGGTTGTATGAGCTTAAACTACATACTACCAACCCACCAACTGGCCTTCAAGATTTCATGGCACAATGCTGCTCTTGCTAATTTGCCTTGGTCTTTTCAGCACTGATGTCAGAGGGTTAATGCAAAGTTGAGAGCTAATTGAAGAATTCTTGTCGATCCTCCTTGTAGCCGACCACATCTTGATGCGATATGACTTGGATGATGATTAAGGTGTTGGAAATGGAAGACCATTGAAACTTCATGATGCCGATAGTTATTTAAATTAAGTATGATGTGATGAAAATACATATGGAATAGAGTAGCTTTCTAATGAATCAATTAGCTACTGAAAAGTACAGTACACCAAAGTAGAACTGTTCAAAAATTTGTATCAAGATATTGATGGGGACATCGAGCAGCGCCCATGGCGCGTGTACCAGCGCAGGAGGCGCCACCTGAGCCTATGGCTCTGATCAGACAGTCAGCACCATCATGGATGTTTTCATTTGTTTTTATTTTTTTTGCATTGTGTTATTTAGTCCCACCTCGACTTCCAGGGACTTTCGTTTGTTATCGCAGGCCTTTATATAGGCCTGCCCATGGATCATGTAATGGCACTGAAGAATGAAATAAAATTTTGTTTTCCTCTACATGCTTGTTGAGAGAAACCAGGGTGAGGTGTGTGAAACCCCAATCCCAAACCCTAGGCGTGTGAAACCCTAGGTGGGTACTAGGCGTGTGAAACCCTAGCCCAACCCTTACCTCACCCCTCTCTCTCTTCCTCTCCTTCTCCCTCGCGAGCCACCCGGCCCTTGCCCGTGCCGCCCGACCCCCGGCCTCCCTCCTTGCCGCCGCCCATCCCGATCCCCCTCCCTCCCCTCCTACCCAGCCGGACCGACCCCCACTCCCTCCCTTTTCCCTCCAGCGGCCCAGCCGACCCCGGCCCCCCTTGCCCGCCCGAACCCCGACCCCCCACTTCCCTTTCCCCTCCCGCGGCCCATCCGACCCCGGCCCCCCTTGCTGCCCGAACCCCGACCCCCCACGTCCCTTCCCCCTTTCCCGCAGCCCTACCCGAACCACACCCCTCACCCCGCGCCTGATCCCACCTCCCTCTCCTCCGCCACCCGAACCCGACCCCATTCCCACCTCCTTCTCTCCTCTTCTGTCTCTCCCCTGCAGCCCGACCATCAACCCGACCCGACCCCTCCTCTCCTCTACAGTTCGCTCCCAACCCGACACTAACCCTCATCCCCGGCTTCGCCCCGTGCCCGAGTTCGTGTTCCCCGACGCACTTCAGCATGCTTGCATGGCCGCACGACTGGATGGTTGACCCGGACGCTGATCACGGGTTCAATTGAGGGTGCTGACGGCTGACCCGGACGCTGATCACGGGTTCGATTGAGGATGCTGACGACTCCTGGATATTTGATCATCATTTTCGGAGTCCCTATTCCTGAGGCCAAGCATGAGCCTCAGTAGGTACGTCTCTTTCCAGTAGGGTATTTCCGGTAATTCTACTAATCGGATCTCCAGTATATTATCTGTGCCGACGGCTGTCCACCATCGTGAGGTTGTGCGTCCCCACTTGCCTGTTAAGTTCATTAGTATTTGATATTGCGGGACGGACTCGTGCCGTTTAATTTAAGCATTATTTATTGTAATTCTTAGAACTGAGATCGAATTGCCTGATGCGAGTAGTTTCTATTAAAACCCATTATTCCCTGCTGATGGTTTGAATAAACTTCCTACCTGAGACTTTTAATTCATAGCGAAACATTACTAGGACAATTAAACTACTGATTTCCTGCCCACCTGCATTTGTTTCGCATCATGTTTGGTATCAGAGCATGGTTGTAGGTAGGAACTGTCATGCATTAGTTGTACTGCATCTAGAAAAATTTTCTTCTAACTTTTGCATTTGATTGCCATATTTAACAAAAAACAAAAAAAAATTCAGCATGCATCATGTTGTGTGTTTGTCTTTGCATGCCAACCCCTGAGGTAGGTCCTATCTGTTAGGAGAGTCGAGTGAGTCGGACAATATGGATCCTGATGTCTTAACTAGGGCACTTGCCGAGTTAGTCCAAGGAATAGCAACTATGAACCAGAACCTCACCGCTTGTCAGCGTGACACCAATGACCGTTTGGACCAAGCTCCACCGCTAGCTCCACCACCCCTAGGCACTCAAGATTTTCGGCCACCTTGGCAGAACAATCAAAATCCGGGTAAACAGTCTCTCCGGAGCATCAGGTTAGAGGTGCCCTCTTTCGATGGCAGGCACGATCCCCAATTCTTTTTGGACTGGCTCCAGTCCATGGACCGATACTTTGCCTGGTACCCTTTAACCGAACCGCGAAAAGTGCAATTCGCTGCCATGAAGCTTAGTGGACCCGCCAGCCAATACTGGACTAATTTAGAAGCCTTGAGAGCCGCCAAAACTCAGGACCCCATTGATACTTGGGTCGCCATGAAGAATGAGCTAAAAGGCAGGTATGTGCCCCCATCATATCGAGCCCACCTATTGGACCAGTGGCACCAATTTACCCAAGGCAACAAATCAGCCAGGGACTATGTCACCAAATTCGACGAGTTCCAAACTCGCTGTAATGTCCTCAGAACAGAAACCCCTGCCCAGGTCCTGGCACGTTTTCGATCAGGTTTGAGAGAAGACCTGAGAAGTGAGCTCCTTGCCCGAGATGTTACAGAGTTGGAAAGAGCCTATGCCTTAGTTCAGAACCTCGATAGCATTAGGTCCAACCATTTCCATCGGGATCAAGATTCCCGAAGCAAAGTCCCTCGGCCTTTCTCGGATAGCTACCTAAGTCGGCCCTACCCCAACGAATCCCAACCAAGAGCCAACTCCACCAGTAGAAGCAATGAGAGAGACAACCATGACAAGGTCCCTGAGAAAGACTTCTCCAAAGTTAGTCCCCTCATCACGTGTTGTAAATGCCAAGGCTACGGACATGTGGCCGCAAACTGTGCAAGCCATGTCAAAGTCAACATCATTGATGGCAATCTCATTGAAGTGATAGAGGCTAAAGAGGCAGAATTCGTCTATCAAGCTGAAGAAGAAGATGGAGACTTTGATGATGATGACGAAGCCATCTTGACTTCCCTTAAACCAATGTCATCTCCCTCCATGTCAGTTGTTAGGTGCGCCCTGTCTCAACCCAAGGACAAGAAGGTCAAACTGGGTCCCTGCCAACCTAAGAGTAGTCAGGCCGAACAGCAATCAACTCTAGCTAAAAAGATTTTCAAGGAGCATGATTCGGTCCTAATCTTCGTAGACCGATTTTCTGAGGTGACCCATTTCCTCCCTTGTTCCAAGACGTCCGATGGCGTCATAAAGTTACACGGATTGCCTGAAATCATGCCCAATAAGGATGTCAAGATCACCAGTTTTTGTTGGAAAATCCCATGGCACAAGCTGGGAACTAGGCTCCAGTTCTCCACTACCTTCCATTCCCAGACCAATGACCAGACTGAAGTTGTCAATAGGAGTCCGGGAAACCTTGTCCGTACCTTGATAGGTGAACACGTTAAGACTTGGGATCTGAAACTGTCAATAGCCGAGTTTGCATATAACACATCTGTCAATAGGTCCACCGGTATGAGTCCTCATGAAGTCATGTATGGGTTCAAACCTAAGCAACCAGTCGATCTTATTCCCATGTCTGAGCATCATAGAATTTCCAAGTCGGCATCTGTTTTTGCATCTCATGTGCATGATCTACATATGGAAATCAGTAAAAAAATTGAACAGAGCAATGCGAGCTATAAATTAAGGGTCGATGCCCGGAAGCGAGTTCAGACTTTCAGTGTGGGAGTTTATGTGATGGTCCGGGTTCATCCGGAACGACTTCCTTCGGGAGCCGTTAAGAAACTACATGCACGCAGTGCAGGTCCTTTTCGGGT
>OX393550.1:50530132-50542632 GCA_947650365.1 Chamaelirium japonicum
CTAGCTGGTTTAAGATCCCTTTTCACACGCAAATTGCCATTCTTGATGGCACAGGTCGCTTCCAAATCAATCTACTCCATATGACTCCATGTTTCGGATTTCGCATGGCCTGCCAAGCAGAGCTAAAACTAGACACCTGATTTGCTGAAGCCATCCACTGCACCTTGTTGTTAAGCCCAAGTGGCAACACCTCCATACCGCAAATTCTGTCGAATAAATCTAAAATTCTGTTGTTCACCGGTCTTGGTAAATTCCAGCAACCATCACTTATGCAGTCCGCAACTTTGACTCCTCTCATGCCTTGATCTCTTATTGATTGTTCACCCACTATTTCAGCCGAACTTGATCCCTCGATCCAAGGGTCGAACCAAAAGTTTAGTTATGAATCAGCTACGATGGGGAACTTCATATTCGTTTCGAGGTTCTCTCTGCTTCAAAGTATCTCATTCCACACAACTGAGTAGTTCGAAGATCTTGAAGCATCGCAAAAACTGAATTTTTTTTGGTAGCGTGCCTTCATCCACTTTGTCCACATATCGTTTTCATCGCTAATGATCTTCCATCCCAAGCTCATATAGCTCGCCTTCGATATGTCTGTCAATCTTCTCAAGCCAAATCCCCCATCTTCTTTTGGTCTACACACCCTTTCCCAGCTGACATGAGTGCTTGAGCTTTGCCATAGAAAGTTTCTCGTGAGTTTCTCCACCTTGGTTTGAATTGACCCCAGTATAGCAAAAGCTGACACCCAATAATAGGTAAAGTTTTGGAGGACTGACTTGATGAGCTCGAGTCTGCCCCCAATGGAGAGGTGCTTGGTGGCCCAACAGTCGATGGTTCTGACTACCTTGTCCACTAAGGGCTTGAACATCACTGGATTCACTTTGGAAGCAGAGAGAGGAAGACCCATAATATTTAATCGGAAGTATCCCAAGGCTTATGCCCAAGTCAGCGATCTCTAGATAGTATTCCCCGCAAGATCTTGAAAGGAAAACTTGGCTCTTGTCTCTAGTAATAACCAGCCCAGACTTCTCTCCAAAGGATCTAAGAAGATCCATGAGCTTCTGTGCTTCAGCTTTGCTAGGTTTCAAGAAAAACATCAAGTTATCGGCAAAAATAAGGTGGGAGATAGGGTGCCCACCTCCTAACCCAAAACTCCTCCAATCACCTCTCAGGATACCCCACTTAATCTCTAAAGAAAAACATTCCATAACTATAGTGAACAGATAAGCAAAAAGGGGGTCGTCTTGTATTAGCCCTCAGTTGGCCTTGATCAACCCTGTCGGAGATCCGTTGACTAGAATGGAGAAGGAGGGGGAGCAGATGCAGGCTCGTATCCAATTGATCCAAGTCTTGTCAAAATCCAAGCATTGGAGAGCATGAATCAAAAACTCCCTGTTGACTGAATCATAGGCCATTATGATGTCAAGCTTAAGACACATCCTTCTAGAACTGGTTTTTCTATGGAAGCCCTTTACAAGTTCATGAGCTAAGAGGATGCTATCAGTGATTATTCTACCCTTGATGAAGGCGGTTTGGTTGGGGGAAATCAAATCATCCATGACTACTTGCAATCTGTTGGCTAAAATCTTTGCAATCATCTTATACAAGCAATTGCAAAGAGATATGGGTCTAAAGTTCTTGAAAGAGTTAGCATTTTGGACTTTAGGGATCAAGGCAATGAAGGTGTGATTCATAGATGAAAGCATTTGACCCGACTTGAAGAAGTCATTCACCACAGCTCATACTCCGTCTTTGAGCACCCCCCAAAATTTCTTGAAGAAATAGAAATTGAATCCATCCGACCCCGGTGCCTTGTCTCCATCTGCATTCCTAATGAGAAGCTCCAGTTTATCCATTTGAATCAGTTTGCTAATCCACCTGGAGGCCTCCATTGACAAACAAGTTAGAGTAAAATCTGGTGGCCCCTTCTCTGATTCGAGTGATGTCGTTGGAGATTGAGCCATCCTCTAGCTCTATGGAATCTATAGAGTTCACATTGCATCGCACTTCGAAGGAAGAGTGGAAGAATTTAGTTTTTTTATCCCCTTTTTAGAGCCAATTAACCCTTGACTTCTGCTTCCAATTACTCTCTTCTTGAGCAAAAGATTGCTCCAATTCAGCGATCACAATTTTCTCCAGTTCTACCAGTGCCCAATCCATCGGTCTCTCTTGGATCTCATTTTGAAGGATTCTCAATTTCTGCCGGCACTCCGCAGTTTTGTTTACCACATTCCCTTTGTTGTCCCTCACCCAAATCCTCAAGCTTCTCTTGACATTCTGCAATTTCTTTGCCACTTGGAACGAGGGGTGCCCCTCAACTTCGAGCTTCCAAGCCTTTGACACTACCTCTTCTATACTTGGGATCTCTCCCCCAATAATTAAAAAACTTGAAAGATTTTGGCCCCCAATTTTGTTTTCCCCCCAATGAATGACGATAGGAGAACGGTCACTTGTCTCCGCTGCCAAGAAATTTGTCCAAGAATCTAGAAAATTATCTACCCATTCCGTATTCACTACCACTCTATCGATCTTGCACATAACTCTACTATGGGTGTCTTGTCAATTGGGCCAAGTCCATAGGTGCCCTTTAGAGTTTAGCTCCTTGAGCTCTGCTTTCTAAAGCCCATTATTGAATCTATCAAGCTCTGCTTGCGTCACTGGTCTGCCTCCAATCTTCTTATTGGAGAACCTGATTGCATTAAAATACCCTCCCATTATCCAAGGTAAGGCTCTAATAGATTAGATTTTTGACAACTTCTCGAGGTCCTCCTATAAGCATCTCCTCCTAATCTCTGTGTTTGCCCCATACACCACCGTTATGATGAATTTAGTTTTCCCCTCAAAATTAGCAAGGACTATGATGTGTTGTTCAGATTGCATCAGACAGTCTACCTTCCAGATTGAAGGGTCCCACAATAGTATGATTCAATGCCTGATGTGCTTATTCCCGTTGCCACACCCAATCCAACCTATCGGCAACCTCCCCCTCATTTTCTCAAACTTATTTTCAGTCATTTTGGTTTCCACAATACCACAAAACTTGATGTGTTGCTCCCTCCACAAACAATAAAGATTATTAATTCTTCCCTTCTTGTTCAACCCCCTAATGTTCCAGGTCAGTATGTCCATTTCGAGTTATTGGATATTGAAGTGGTTCCACTAGCGTTAAAGCTCCATGGCTCTAGTGCTAGATCTTGTTGGAGTAGAGGCTATCTCCTTACTCGATTTACATTTTTTGTTGCCCTGCTGCTTCATCTTCTCTCTTTCATCGAACCATAGCTGGTTGTCTACATAAAGACATGTAGGAGTCTCCTTGTAAATTTCATATTCTAGCCTTGCTACACTTCCTTCCTTACTGCCATCATTTGCGATCAGATTTTGTTGTGGCGATGCTTCTCCTTCTTCAACTTCTCCTGTCGTGGGATCATGACTGGTTGGCAGCACCTGACCGACGCACGACCGATCGACCGATAGGTCGGCCGCGCCCAACCGACCGGTCGAACAATTGGGTGTGATTTCCAAAGGATCGGGCACAAGAACCTCTCTGGTGCCCGACCCCCTCGACCACGATTGGCTGGCAGCTCTCGACCGACCGATCGGTCAGTCGCCAGAGTCCGATTGACCGACCACAACCAATGGGTTGCCCCCCCTGACGGCCCTACGCCCTGTCGGCTGGCCCCTCCAACGGTGTTACTTGAACCCCCTGTTGGTCGACCCTTAGAAGGGTATCGGCAGATGCGACGATCAGTACCGGGCAGCGGGTCGGCATACAAACCTCTGGTCGACCCTTGGCGGGGGATTGATAAACACGACGACCAACCCCGGACAGCGGGTTGGCCGACAGATAGAATCTCATGTCAGCCCTTGGCAAAGGGTCGGCAAACGCGACAGTCGACCCTTGGTAGGGGCTCGACAGACACTACGATCGGCAGACTTCCAAATGCCTTCTGGTTGGCCCTTGGCAGGCGGTTGGCAGACAAAACAACTTGCCCCGGACAGCAGGTTGGCCAGCAAACAGAAACACTTGTAGGCCCTTGGAGGGGGTCGACATATACAATGGTTGGTCCCGGGCAACGGGTCGTCAAACTCCACTACCTTCTCCAACCTAGGTTTGAGGATCAGATTAACACAAAGCCGACGTCTCCCACGATCAATCCATTCCCGGAGATTCAGCAACAATTTGAGAGTGATCGTCTTCAGCAACAACTTGAGAGTGATCGTTTTCGGCAACATCAACTTGAATGTGATTGTCAACTCCATAAACTATTACTAGTGATAAATGAGCAACAGGTCGCCTAGCAGATTCCTTCCAAACATTCATCAAGCCATCTTGACATTGACTCACCGATTTTTACACCATCAAGTCTCAGCTAGCTAGGTTGACACCTCCCTAGTTGGGAGGGAGTAACTGTATGTGCAAAATCCGGCTAACGCCTGATAGTGGGACCCGCTAGCCTTGCCTGGGGTCCACGGAGACCATAGTAAGACCCCCAGTCCTGCCTGGGGCCCACGGAGATGACGGTGGGACCCGCCTGCCCTGCCTCAGGCCCACCAAGACGATCTGGGGCCTAGTAAAACTCCACCGGATATTTACAAAAGCCCAGATATTCCCAAAGCTCTATAAATAGTAAATCCTGTAAATAATCAGGACCGAAATTCATAATTTCTAATTCTACTTTTTGTTTTCCAGAGCTCCCAGAGCCTTCTGGTAATCCAATTCTAGTCAAGCTCACTCCGTCCTCTGTCTACTTGTATAAGTATTCCTCGACAGGGCTGGCAATTTTGGACCCGACACGGTAGACCCGACACGAAATTAGCGGGTCTGGGTCTGGGTCTGGGTCTAGGCTAAACGGGTTCGGGTCGTAAACGGGTCGACACGATAGACCCGTTTAATAAACGGGTCAGGTGTGGGTTTAGGGTCTGGACACGGTAGACCCATTTAAAATTTAACGGGTCGTGTCGGGTCTACCCACAATCCGATACTGTAATATATAGTACTAGCGGGTCTATCGGGTCAGGTCGGGTCGAGTCAGATTGGGTCGGATCGGGTCAACTGAATAGACCCATGTGGTAAACAGGTCTTATCGGGTCTACCCGTTTATTAGCGGGTCAGGTATGGGTTTAGGATCTAGACACGATTAGTTAAACGGGTCGGGTCCGGGTCTAGGGGTTTTGGACACGACCCGAAACTAGACACGACACGAACCCGACACGACCCGACCCGTTGACACCCCTCCTCCTTGGTTTATCGAGAGTAGCTCTACTTTTTCAGAATTAGTCGATTCAAAGGTTGCGTCTTACCGCACCGAGACGTAGACTTCGGCCGAACTTTATCACCAGACTCAGCATATCTTGTGTTAACTCTCTCTCTCTCTTTCTCTCTCTTTTTGTATCTCTCTTTTCAAATTTCAATAGTGTATGTGTGACATCTCAGCACGTGACAGCTCAGCACTCTACAATGCACCGCACTCGAAGTCAAATCGACTGCTGGCGGAAAACCGTACAACGGTTGTAATTTCCTCCCACATCTACAACAACTCTTGTCAATGCAGTCGTTTCTAACCTTCGGGTCTGCAAGAATGTCATGGTGTTTTTGGAACGTTGGGCTATGGGTCCTACAGTTAGGATGATTGGTGGGATCTGCAAGAATGTCATGGCGGGTTTGGCACATAGGGTTATGAATCCAATGTTGACACGTCATTTGTTGCCTGAAAGCATCCGATTATGGGCGCTCTTCATTGTTGATGTCGATGTTGGGTTTTTAGTGGGTGTTAATTGTTAAGATGTTAGGTGGTAGAAATTGGGCTTCCATGAGTTTTTTTTCTAGGTCAAATTCTGTTTCATGTGTCTGCAAGGTTGATGTTGTTGCTAATAAGTACTTATGTTTATATTATAATGCTCCATTGGACGATTATGATGTTGTGCGCACTATGTTGATGTAGTAGGCAGGTAGCACCGACGTTTTTCCCAAAGTAGGGGGCCAATTAGAATTTAAAAAACAAGAAATTTGAAAAGAGGTTCATTTATCAACCTGGTATAGGTTTTAAAAATCCATAAGTGAATGTATGTGTCAAAACCCCTAAAAAGGTGCGAAAATACGCTAGGCGCGTCTAGGCAATTCCTAGGTGCTAGGTTCAAAAGGAGTGCCTAGATGCGCTGAATGCCTTTTACTGCATAGCTTCTACTTGAATATTTGTATGGAAGCTCTATCCATATCCAATCCATGCTAGCATTGGAGATGACAATGGAATGTCCACTTTGCCCACTCCAACATCCTATGAATAAAGTGAAGTTCAATAATGTCATATCAAATTTAGAATGTGGTATACATGAATGATGGGCCCAGGACCTCATAGGCCTTTTTTGTCGACATCTAATACTTATATTTTAATTGCAGCTCCTTTGCCAGGCCACACAGGCATCAGAGAGATGGTATGAAATGACGGTAGAATTGTCTACTTTCCGCTCTCCCATATCCAATGGGGTTCAAGTTATAAATGAACTGGAAGATTGTAACGATATCTGAAATGTGCTTGCAAGCATTTCCTAAGCGAGTTGATTGGAAGCCCATGTGTTGTTATTGCTTGAACTAGGAGGCCTTTGTCTAAATCTACACCATCCTATGGTGAAATCAGATTATATTGATAGAGATGGTGGTATTGACTTCACTAATGTTTTTTAAGGCTTCCAATGAGAGGGGTTGTAAGCTAGCAAGGGAGTCGAAGAACTACCCCCCTTTTGAGCAATTCCTTGAGCATTATCCCTCGTAAGCCTTTGTTGTTGAGCAATATTTTTTCTCATTAAACAAATTCCTAGGTTACTTGTTCAAAGAAGAGAGAGACACACCAGTTGAGCAATGATGAATGCAGCAACAAGGAAAAGGCCAGGTCGTTCAAAAAAAGACCACCCTCTGGAGCGTGTCACAAATATTAATGCCTGGCTGATGGTGCTCACTTGAAGGTACAAAGCAGATGCCAACATTTCCGTGTTATCAAAGACTGCATTATTATCAGATAGATCTAATTTATGTTTGTTCAAGTTCTTGACCTTGAAAGTGTCCTGCAAAAAAATGTAACAAGGAAAAGTAGTGAGTGCTTGTAGGAGAAAGAAGACTGCATATCGAAGACTTCATTCATCTTCAATACATATTTTAAGGCCCCTAAAAGTTTGATATTACAATTAAATACGCTAAAAATTAATTGAATATGCACCAGAATCAGTAATGAATCCTTGCAATATTAATGTCATGAGCAGAGAAAGCTAGCATGAGAAAAATACGAAAGTATTTTTGCACCATTCACAATCTCATACTTCCATTATAACAAAGTTATGCTATATTAGTAACTGACACAAGGAACAGAGCATTGTAATTACCGCGAAAAAATCAGTCTCATAAGCCGCCCAGAAGAATATAACAGTGGTTAATGCCAAATAAGCACCAATGATCACTCCAGTTGCAAAAATTTCAGAGAGTTTCCAACTGTCAGGAAGCGGAGATGGCTTTACCCTGTCCTTGGAGATGGTCATTATAGTACCTGATATTGAAATGAATTCATGAGAACATTGCAAAAAACAAAATGATAAAAGGATGACAGTGTAGACGGACAATTCCTTAATGACAAAAGAATTAAGGTTAGTAGGTTGGTTCTAACCATCATTAAGAATGGCAATTACGAGGACCATGAACGGAGGAAAATCGAATTTCCAGAAGATGTTCAACAACATAAATCCTAGCTGTCACAAAGAAACATGTGTCAGGAAGTGACCGGTAATGGGTTGCCGTTTAGTGACATGCATACACAAGGATCAACATAAGTATCCAAATACCTTCTCTATAACCTCCCAATTTGCCATCAAATGCTTTCTATTAGGGCTAAGAATGGGTCAGGTCATGGCAGGCTCAAGCAGGCTGTTCAGTGTTCAGTCTTAGGAAAACGGATCCAGATAGGCTGGCATGAGAAAAAATGTGTCCTATGTACTTTGAACTAGTTAGGTTCTTTTCCCAGTTTTTAAAGGTTGATTCCAGCTGATGTGATCACAACCCTATCCAAGACAGTGAACAAGATTCACATTTAGATAAAGAGCTGGTCCTCGGATCCAACTTCAGGTGGGGATTAACCCCTTTAATCTTCCTATTTACCTCTCAATCGATTGTGCACGTAATTATCGTAATATAACGCCTTTTCTTCCATATGTTGTCAACAAATGAATGGCATCACACCTCCTCTTATATCATGTGTTCTATGTGACACCCATGTTTAGATTCTTTTCAGGCAAATAATGAGCAGAAAGCTAATAATAAGTTAATCCGCCACTGTAGATTGCAGCTGATCAAAGTTTCATGAGCACTTAGTCATGACCGTCCATACACTTATGCCTATTCCTTCTTTTCCAATTTTATCTCGACTGTCAATACATTTGGACGGATACTCGTTCGTGATTTGATCATGCACGAGCATTGTAAGTACCCTGTACTCTTTCTACCACAGTAACCTTTTGAGGACGCCTACAGAATTATTCTACAAATTGATATCGCCCACACCACAATAATGCCAACAAAATAAAATTGTTAGTCCTCTTTATATAGACGAGTGTCATACACTATTCTTCAGTATAAGAGCCTCACATGAGGCAAGTCATGTAATTCTATATATATGGCCCATTGGCCTCTAATAAGAATCAATCCATTCACTTCAAACCCTAGCCTCTCTCTCTCTCTCCCTCCCCCCTTCTCTCTCCTAGGGTTGTAACATGGTATCAGAGCTCTGATCCAGCGTCTCTCTCTCTCTCTCGTGTCCGGCCTCCTCTTCCCGTCAGTCTCCCACTCCAATCCGCCGCACGTCCTCCGCATCCTATCCCGCGTCAGATCCCGTGCTCGGCCTTCGCAAGTGCTAACAGATTTACCAGTTCCACATGGCTCTCCGCCTGAGTTTGCACTGCTTGCTGCGCAGTTCATCCACCGTGACCCTCTGACACGTCCGAATGCTGCTATTGCTAATCAAGTGGCCGAGGAGACCCGTCTGTGTATTGTGGCCACTCATCAGGCACCTTCGTCCTCCGACTTTGAGGGTGTCCTCATAGTTGCTCCTTCTTGGTCCACCGACGTTGCTCGTCTCCAGCCCATGTGTGCTCACTACCAGAAGCCATACACCTGACAGACTCCTACTAGGTGCTTTATCCAGAGAAACGCCAAGGACCACGGAGCCATAGTCGCCCTGTTCGTTTTACTGCGGCCTCCGTCGATGCCACTTCCACTCCAAGCATCTCAACAACACCTCCTCCGCTAGAAAACCTATAGCGACCCGACCAACTTCTCCAGCATCAGTCTGGTACCAACATCTTTGGCCTCTACGCAATGTCAACCAGTACAAATACAGCTACCACCTGGATTATGGACTATGGAGCCTCCCACCAAATGGCTCCAGACTACACCGTTCTCACGTCTTGCTCGCTAGCACCTCACATCCCTCCGATCCACACTGCAGTTGGTTCCTTCTTGACCAACTTGCAGTTTGGGTCCACCACCATCTCAAACTCCTCAGGACGCCTCTTCTTACCTTTTGTCATGCATGTCCCTCAGCTTTGCATTAATCTCATTTCTGTTAGCAGTCTTTGTGATTATGTCTATATTGACAACATTACCTCTTCTTCTTGTGTTGTGAAGGATCACATATACGCCAAGGGATTGGAGTTGGTCGTAGGATCGACGGATTGCACCACCTCGAGCACCTTCACCTACCCACTACTCTTCCCATCGCTTTCTGAGGCGAAGTCACCTCTGATACTGACATGTGGCACAAAAGGTTGGGTCATACATCTGAACCCCGTCTTAAAATCATTTTCCAGTCTGGAGCTTTAGATTGAGGTTCCTTCTCTTCTCTTTCTGTTTGTACGGGATGCAAGGTGGCAAAACCCTTGGCCTTTCCTTTCTGATCTAGTACCTCCTAGTCCTGTAATCCCTTTGATTTAGTGCATTTAGATATTTGTTGCCCGACTCCCTTGTCTTCCATGTGTGGTACTATACTAGGTCAACTTTATTGATGATTACTCTCGATGCATCTGGATTTATCTCCTTCGCCACCACTCTGAGATACCTCAGATCTACTGGAGGTCCACACTCAGTTCCACAAATGCATAAAAACCGATCGGTCTGATTGCGCTCACGAATATCTCTTATTGATGATGTGTTCTCTTCTTCCGTCTCATGGGACCCTCTTTCGGCAGTCATGTCTTCACACTCATGAGAAAAATGAGATCGCAGAGAGGAAGTGCCACCACATCCTTGAGACAGCTCGTGCTCTCCTCTCCTTCGTTCCTCGCACTTTCTGGGCTAAGACCCCCCTGACTTCATCAATATCATCCCCTCCTTTGTCCCTCTAGTGCCTCCCCAAGAACAACTCTACTCTGACTCCCATGTTCCCCTCCCTCGAACCTATGCCTCCTATTATTCCCTCCTCGGTGGCTCCTCTTGTCTCCTTCCCTACCCATTACTCTCTTCTGTAAGGTATATTCTCAGCGTCACCACTCTGACCACCCTCCTCCTTCACCACAGCTTGAGAGTGATGCTTATACTACTCTGCCTACTCCGACAGGTGTGCCTCGCAGCAACGTGGATCCTCGGTACACTCAATGCGAGCGTCGGACGCCTAAGCACTTTGGCTTTGCTGCAGGCACCTCTTACTCGCTTTCCTTGTTGCCCTCCATGTTGACCAGGAGCCTCGATCCTACCAGAGGTAGTTCAGTATCCTCACTGACAGCAGGCCATAGCAGAGGAGTTTCAGGTGTTCGAGCAGACTCAAACGTGGAACGTTGTTCCTCTTCCTACAGGCATCGAGCATGCTAGCTGCAATGGGTCTTCAAAATAAAGCACCAACCCGATGGATCTATTGAGCGACACAAGGCCCACCTAGTCACCAAGGGTATTACTAAGGAGCATGGGATCAACTACAACGAGATGTTCACTTCTGTGGCCCAGATGACTATGGTTCGTACTCTCCAAGTTATTGCCACTGCACGACATTGGTCCCTCCTTCAGATTGACGTGAAGACTATCTTTCTTCGTGATCTCTTTATGATTGTTTACATGCAGCCTCCCCCGGGCCTTAGGATTTAGCACTCCTCCTCAGCACGTATGTCACATCCATTGTGCCATCTACAAAATCAAAGAGGCCCCTCGAGCTTGGTTTGAGCATTTGCGCAGAGTAGTCAAGGAGGTTGGTTTCACGAGAGCTTCGAAGATAACTCCTTGTTTGTGCGGTCCACTCCATTGTCTCCACAGGGCCGAACCATTCTTCTGCTTTACGTGGACGACATATTCACCACAGGTGATGACTCAGCAGCCATCACCTCTATTTAGCTGCACAACCTGCACCTCCTAAGCCAGCTTTAGATGAGGACCTCGGTCATCTATTATCCAAGGTGAGAGAGGCATTCTGCTCTCTCGACAGAAATGCACAGCTGACATCCTCAGTAAAGCCACTCTTTGACACTAGCACCGCCGATACTCCTCTTGAGCCTCATGTGCAGATCCGGCCTACGGACGACAAGTCTCTTATGGATCCCACTCAGCACAGGCAGCTAGTCGGTCAGCTAGTCTACCTCTGTATCACCATGTCGGACATCTCTCACACAATCAGCATCGTCAGCCAGTATTTTACGTCCCCTCGCTCCATTCACTATGGCAGTATGGCACCCTTCTGCGGATTCTTCGGTATCTTCGATGCACTGTCACTTGGTCGCTTTTCATATCCTCGACTTCTACTCTGGTTCTCTGTGCCTACTTTGATGCTGACTGGGCTGCAGATCCGACTACTCATTAGTCATCGCTCAACTAATGTCTATTGTATGTTCCTTAGAGATTCTCTTATCTCATGGCACAACAAGAAGCAGAGTGTTGTTTCTCTCTCCAGCACAGAGGACGAATACCGAGACAAGAAGACCACCACCAAGGAGATTGTTTACCTACGACTTCTCCTTGGAGATCTAGGCGTTCAGATCTCTGGACCCACAACACTTCACTACAACTACCAGATTACCATACAGATTGCTAGCACCCTGGTTTTTCACGAGAACGAAGCACGTCGAGTTGATTGCCACTTTGTCCGACAGCACTATCTAGCCCAGACTCTGTTCCACAAGTTCATATGTAGGGTTGATTGCTGACTTCTTCACAAAGTCCCACCCGACTTCTCAATTTCTTGTTCACAAACTCTAGGTGCTTGATCCACCATGAGTTTGAGGAGGGGTGTTGGACATATTTGTATAAATAAGTGTTATAAACTATAGCCTCACAAAAAAAATTTATGTATATATATATATATATAGAGAGAGATAGAGAGGCGTGCTAGGGTGCGGCGCCGCACTGCAGCCGTCTGATGCACCGCTGCGGTGCATGCGATGCACGCAGTGGTGCATCAGACGGTTGCGGTGCGACGCCGCACGCACCGCACGACGCATTTTAGCATTTCTCATATATATATATATATATATATATATATATA
>OX393550.1:50547632-50796634 GCA_947650365.1 Chamaelirium japonicum
ATGGGCCAAGTGAGACACCGGATGCATCATCCTCATCCGTCAAAGTTTGTCTGTGCTTACGCACAGTCGAAGGGAGGGAGAAGCCGAGCATTTCTCATGCAGATGAACAAAGGGGGAGAAGGGGCAGGGATTCTCATCACAGGAAACAACAAATTTTCATTCATCCATCCATTCCCATTACAACTGTACACATGGCTTTTTATAAGCCTTTGAAACAACCCACTTAACATAATTAAATAACCACATAACTACCTACTAACACATAACTACATAAGCATCCACTAACACATAACTAACCACTAAACATAACTAAACACAACTACAAAAATTAGGTAAATAATTAATCAGAAAATACAAAAAAGTTACAGATCATTCGGGCGAGCCTCCAAATTTTAAATGGGCAAAGTGGGCCTGATCCAAAGAGACACCGGATGCGTCATCCTCCTCCGTCGAAGTTCGTACATTTGTGTGATGTCCCCATCAATTCTCCTGGGATGGGGAGAACTCGACCCTGTTGAGTGTAGATCACGCGAGCTTCGGCAAGGGGAGACGACGGGCAAGCAGCGACAAGGGAACAAGGAGTGGGCGATGGTGAAGCGACGACTGCTCGGTGAGATAGAATTCTCCGAAACCTGGCTCTAATACCAAATTGATGCCGGACAGCACGTCGTCATTGTTGTTGAGAAAAAAGAGAAGGGGAGTTCGGTTTCACCACCGAAAAAAGAGAAGAGATAAGGAAGAGGTGCTTCACGCACAGACGAAGGGAGGGAGAAGCCAAGCGTTTCTCACACAGATGAACGAAGGGGAGAAGGGGCAGGGATTCCCATCACAGGAAACAACAAATTTTCATTTATACATCCATTCCCATTACAACTGTACATATGGCTTTTTATAAACCATTCAAATAACACACTTCACATAACTACCCACTAACATATAACCACCCACTAACACATAACTACCCACTAAACATAACTAAACACAACTACAAAACTTAAGCAAATAATTAATCCGAAAATACAAAATAATTACAGATAATTCGGGCGGACCTCCAAATTTTAAATAAGCCAAGTGGCCTTGATCCTAAGGGACACCGGATGCATCATCCTTGTCCGTCGAAGTCAGTACATGCATGTGATGTCTCCATCAACTAACCTAGTTTTTAGGGGTTGATATGTAAATATGAACTTTCTAAGGGTGAATATGCATTTAGTCTAGTTTCCAAGGGTTAGTATGCTATTAGCCTAGTTTCCAGCAGAGGGGGGTGTGCTATATGCCAAAACGCATATTAAAATAATGGAAGGCTAGAGACAAACACATGACTTTTAATAACATTTCAATAAGATAACACAGGTGAAAATGCCCAATTACCGTATAGTTTTTCATTCTCTGAAAAATAGCACGGCTTGTTAAAACAGCACTGATTATCACGCTCAATCCGGGCTCTGTAAGAACTATATCAGATGCGCTTCGAGCAGCATCAGTTGCATCGTCTACTGCAATTCCTATGTCTGCCCTCTTTAATGCAGGTGCATCATTCACTCCATCTCCAGTCATCCCACAGATATGCTTTCTGGCCTGTAGTCTCTTCACAATCTCATACTTGTGCTCTGCAAAAGGAGTATAATCAGAAATAGCACATTGAAGACCCAGAATGCATGAGATGTAATTGTTTACCAGGAAACACCCCTGCAAAACCATCTGCTTTTTCTATAAGATCATGAACTGGTAGAGCTGAGAAATCCCCATACATGCTCTCACCCAACAAAGATGAAGATGGGTACATGTTTGTGCCCATTCCCAGCCTCCTCCCAGTTTCCTTAGCGATTGCCAGTTGATCACCTGGAAATGTATCCGAAAGTAACCTTTAAAGTGGACTGAAAGTAACAATATCAGCAATTATAGCGTGAGATTCAGCGCGCATGCGTGAGATTCAGCGCGCACTCTCTCTCTCTCTCTCTCTCTCTCTCTCTCTCTCTCTCTCTCTCTCTCTCTCTCTCTCTCTCTCTCTCTCTCTCTCTCTCTCTCTCTCTCTCTCTCTAAACCACAACAGCGAAGGCAAAAGTCACTCAATTAAACAGTTTAATGACATCAATACAAAAGGGCCAACCATCTTACTACGAAGCCATTATGAGAGCAATTCAACCTGTCAACATATATTTCAATTTCATCATAAACACTTATTTAGGTAGATAATAAATGAGAAAAATATGAATACAGCACCATAAAAAATTACCATTGTATTGACCCCCAGCCATCAATTAGTAGAAACATGATAGCAGGATATACTTGTAATGCATCTTGCAAATTATTGAATTTAAAGCTCAAGCGCGATGCATGAAAATCAAAACAAAACAAGTCAAAACACATTGTAAGAAAGGCAATCACCTGTGATCATCTTGACACTAACTCCAAGGTCAAGAGCTCTTCGAATTGTTTCAGCACTATCATGGCGAGGAGGATCAAACAGAGGGAGAAGACCAACAAATTCCCAGCGTCCTCCAGGACTTTCTTTAGTACCAGCAGGAACTTCCTGCAAAAAAGATAATCCAATCAACTAGAGTATCTTTTTGGAGTGGAAAAACAATAAGATCTTCAAAGTTTAAATAAGAAAAAAATAAATGAGAAGCTAGCTACCTGGTAGGCAACCGCAAGTGACCGAAGCCCCCTATCTGCAAATCTGTCTATTATTGCATGCACTTTCGGTTCAATTTCAGTCCTGTTCCATGCAAGATTAAGAATCTACAAGGAAGTTAGAAATTTCTCCAAGTAGTTAAAGTAATAAATATCAAGATGTTAGTGATTTATTTAAAGCATCGTGGCTTATGTAATAAGCGCTCATTATGTAGTAATCAAATTAGTAGGTCGATTCAGCCTGACAAGCTAGACATCCAAAATAACTAGGCTTGGGCCTTATGAATGTGCACTAATACAGAAATAACACGTGCAGGAGAGTGCTCCGATGAGCCACCAAGAGCAACCAAGCCAATCATTCAGGAAAGCACACCAAATTTTCGTTTTAACGTGGTTCCTGAGCTACACCCATGGGACCTAGTATAACAATAACCTTTCATTATAGACAATAATTTAATTACATTGAGCCAAAGCTCATCAAGAGGAATTGCCACCTCCAAGGGTTGAGCTCCTCAAATATCATCAGGAGATAAAATCCTGAAATACCATCAAAAAATAAACTCCCCCGATCATCGAGACCGGCTGCATGTTATCTTCGGTCCATCTTACCATTTCGGCCCATCACCAGTCAATAATACCATGTCGTACACCACGGCCAATACCCATATCTGATGCCCTCACTCCCGTGCAGGATCCGCCACCTATCGGAGATGCTCAGCACTTGCGCCCCTCGGTGACTCCTCACCTATTACTTGTGTCCGCGATCATACCGACCTCAGACCTGCTATATCGGCGCTCGTTGGCGACTCCACAAGCCACTCATTGACGACTCCATTAGTCAATTGTCGGCTCCTTGGACAGATGCATGTTGGCAACTCTGTGACCGTGCCTAGTACCTTCAGACAAGAACTTTTCAATTGTACCCCGTGCCTTGCACCGGCCACTTTGCAACAGTGCCACGACCCGTGCGCCCCACGCCACGATCCATCGTCAGTCCATGGGCTTTATACATGGGTCTAACGCATCACAAATCAGCACATTTGTCGCCCATCAGCGGCCCGATCCCGTGCCCACACAATGTCGTCACATGTCATCTCGCAAGTGGCTATCTCCGTCGACTTTTATCCACACCCCGATGTTGCCTCTGCCGACATCCCCGCAGGCCCCTTATGTCAACATCTCCACGTGCAACAGCGCACCATTTGCACATGTTTCTACCCTCCCCCACTGCTCTCATCTCCACTAATCACTCTATGTGTGGCCTCCTTTGCATCGCCAGGACTTTGGCACATCGTTGGATCTCTGCTTGTCCACCGTATTGATTATTGTTATATAGATATGCATACCTAACTCCTTCCCACATGCAGCTTGGAGAGGGAATGTCTCTCATAAAGATTGGTTGGAGTGGGGTCCACCCCATAAGCTTGAAAACCCCACCAATCTACCCCTCCAGACCATGAGGGAGATCATCGAAAACATGGCTCCTTACATGGAATCCAATACAAACTAACTCCGTAAACCACTCCCCTAGATCTAGATTGTTGCGCCTGCTCTAATCGGCTCCCTTTGTATCTGGATTTATCGAGCTATAAATTGCTCCACCTTGGTTCCCCTAGATTTGGCTAACCTAGCTTTGATACCACCTATTGCGGAAAAAACATGTGCGAGAAAGTACACCGCTGAGCCACCAAAGGGCAACCGAGCTAATCATCCAGGAGAGCACACCAAATTTCTTTTTAACATGGTTCACCTAAAAACAAGCTACACTCATGAGACCTAGTCCAACATCAACCTTCTATTATAAACCATAATGAGATTACACCAAGAGCTAAAGCACTTCAAGAAGAAAACATCTCTTCTATCAAGAGACCAAGTCTTGGAACACCATCAGAAGATAACCTCCCGAAATAACATCAGAAGATAAGCTCCTTTGAGCATCAAGACTCGCATGCAGGAGCATGTTGTCGCTGGTCCATCTGTCCATTGTGACCCAGCACTCGGCGGCAATACCTTCTCGTACACTACAGTCAATGCTCCTTGTATGATGCTCCCTCTCACATCATGTCGGATCCGCCAACCATCAGTGACGCTCCGCACGTGCACCCATCAGCCTTTTTATCAGTCGTCCTTCGGTGACTCCGCACCTGCTACCCGAAGGTGTGCTCGTGATCATGCCCGTTGTTATTCCAATGCTCTTTGGTACCTCCATCAACTACACATTGGTAACTCCATCATCCACCCATTTATGCCTGGAACAGTCGTTTGACAGTAACTATAACTGTGTCCTGGGCCTTCCATCCAGTATGAAGCAACTGTCACATGCCTTGCACTTAGCACCACATTCGTCTTCTGCATGCAACTCAGCATCTGTGTCCAATGCCTTACAACCATGTACCTCATCATGCCACTATCGATGGGTCCTTATGTGCCCGTGCCAATGTCATTCGCACTACCTCATCGATTGTTGCCTCCGTCGGCCTCCGTACACACCCTAATATTGTCTCCGTCAATCTCTGTGCATTCTATCGGCGTTGCCTCTGTTGACCTCCGTGCCGCTTGTCTCAGTGTCTCAGGGTGTACGGGCGCACAATCTCCACACACACCAGACAGGGGGGGCATGGCTATTGTTGCCCATGCCCACCCCCACTCCCACCCCACCCCGCTGCTTTTTTCTTTGTCGGTCGCTCTCTCTTGCGGTCCGTTGTGCATTGCTTGGACATTGACACGTTGTTGGATCTCTGCTCGCTCAACGTAGTAGGGGCTTCTTGGCACACAATAACAACTTATGCTGCTTGTTATATAAGGGGGGTGCCTAACAGCCTCCTATACACGGCTTGGAGAGGGAGTCTGTCTCCCATAAGGAATGATTGGAATAAGGTCCCCCACATGTACTAGAAACCCCCAAGAAGAACGTGACATAGGCTCAAACCTACTTTAGGCAAAGTTTCCCGGACCCGACCTAGCTCAAACCCACTTTTAGGCTAAGTTACAAGTATGAATGGGCCATCCATGGCTAACCAGAAGTATGGATCGTTTACAGCATACACTTAGGTATGAAATAAATCAAAACTCTATTGTGTCCAAATCAAGTGTGATGGACTTTTTTTTTTTGAGAAATTCCTCTCCGAGAAGGAGAGGATGGGGTTAAGCCGTACCCCAAGCTATATTATTAAATAAATAAAAGAGAGGTTACAAGTTACAAAGAAAAGGAAGCATATCTCCCGATTGCTTAGGAGATATTACAAGTTTCCCAGACCTCCGCTATAGAAAGCTCGACTCTAGAGAAGACTCTAGCATTCCTCTCTCTCCAAATGCACCAACAGATACCAATAACTAGAAGATCCCAAGTCGATCTGAGTTTATTGTTGATCCTCTTAGCGCGCCAAACAGTCCATAAAGAACGTAAAGATCCCGGATGGCCCTTAATGAGAAATCTGTGCTTAGCATCCTCCAAAGCTTACGGGAGTAGGAGCAGCGGAGAAACAGATGGTCAACATCCTCCCTATGGGCAAGGCAAAGCGGGCATGAAGAGTCCGGGACGTTTGGGTTATTCCGAAGACGGAGATTAACCCTGGTGAGAATCCTCTCTTTAATCGCCAACCACATAAAGATCCTAGTCTTGAGAGGAGCTGGAGATTTCCAGAGGTGCGAAGCAATCGGACAAATTAACCCTCCTGCATTGAAGAATCGGTAAAAAGATCGGACCGAGAAGGCTCCTGAGGCTTCCCACTTCCAAGTTGAGGAGTCTCTGTCTGGAGAGAGCACGAAGGAGGAAAGGATGTGGTAGAGTTCTGCTAGCTGCTCCTGTTGTGAAGGATCTAGATTCCTCCTGAATCTCACCGACCAAGAGAAATCTCCTTGAGACCGGGAAACCTGAGAACGGACTGAAGCATTCTGGTCCCACGCCAGATCGAAAAGATCAGCAAAGAGAGAAGCGATAGTGATATCACCTACCCATTGATCTAGCCAGAATTTGATGTTCCTCCCATCCCCTAGAACCAGCTTAGTACCGCAACGGAAGGCCGTCCCAACTTGACAAATGCCTTTCCAGAACGGTGAGATCTTGCCCGATCTACGGCTCCTTGCTTGAAGAGGGGAAAACCGCCTAAAGTAGCGATCTCTGATGATGTTCGACCAGTGATCACCATGATCGTTCTGCAATCTCCACCACCATTTCCCAAGCAGCGCTCGGTTGAAGTCTCTCAAATTAAGAATCCCCAATCAGCCTTGAGATTTGGATTTACAGGCGACACCCCATTGACAAGGTGGTAGGATCCCGAGGTTCCATCCGCTCCTCTCCAAAGGAAATGGCTTCTGATACTGTCGATCTTCCTAATCACCCAAGAAGGAACAAAATAGAACGCCAAATAATAAGATGGAATGGAGGAGAGAACAAAGTTAACCAGACAAAGACGTCCTCCGCGAGACAGGTGTCTGCTCTTCCAGTTCGAGAGACGTAAGTCTACTTTCTCGACAACTTTAGACCATTGAGCCCGAGAAATGGGCTTGTTGTTGATTGGAAGGCCTAAGTACTTCATTGGTAGTTCGTCCAACCTACAGTTCAGAAGCAAGGATGCTCTAGTGGCTAAGTCTTCTGAGGGCCCCACATAGAAAATAGAACTCTTGTTGAAATTAATACGCAGGCCTGAGCAAAACTCCAGCCCATAAAGAATGATCTTCAGCACTGCAATCTGTTCAAGCTTCGCTTCACAGAAGAGGATAGTATCGTCAGCGAAATGAAGGTTCGATATGTGCCAAGAATTACCTCGGATACCGCGGAGGAGGTTAATCGCATTAGCCCGTAATAAGATAGCATCGAAAGCGTCCACTGCGAGGATAAAGAGAAACGGAGAGATGGGACAGCCCTGCTTCAGCCCTTTCTTAACCAGGAATTGGCTTCCCAACTCCCCATTCACGGAACAGGAGAGCTTAGAAGAAGAGAGACAATCAGAGATCCAGCGCAACCAATTCTCTGGGAACCCTTTAGCTCTAAGGGTAGAGAGAATGAAGTCCCAATGTAATCTATCAAACGCTTTCTCGAAGTCTAGCTTCAAAATGAGGCCCTCTTCTTTCCTCTCCTTCAGATGATAAATGACCTCCTGAACTGAAGCCACGCTATCTAAAATAAGGCGGCCTTTTATGAAAGCGGATTGGGATTTGCTGATGATCGAGTCCATAAAGGGAGCCATTCTGTTGGCTAGAATCTTCGTGACTATCTTGTAGATGCAGTTGGAAAGGCTGATCGGGCGAAAATCTGAGACTGCTTCCGCCCCCGGACGCTTCGGAATGAGAACGAGGATAGAATAGTTCAGGCTATGGAGAGAGGCCGTACCTGAGAAAAAATCGTGGACAAAGCGGATAACGTCCGGGGAGATGCAGTCCCAGAAGGACTGGAAGAACATCGGAAATCCATCCGGTCCAGGAGCCCCATCTCCTTTTATCTCCATCACAGCTCTCCGGATCTCCTCAGCCGAAAACTCTCTCTCGATGTCAGATCCTTCTGGAAGTCGACCCATAGGAAGATTATCCCAGTCCAGCGAGGCTGAGGAGGAAGGCAGCGACCGGAAGTAATTCTTAAAATGGTCACCAACCCCCAGCAGAATAGACTCGGTACCGGTGAGAATCTGGCCCCCCACTTCTAGACTCCCTATGAAGTTCAGTTTTCTTCTTTGATTCGCAACCCTATGAAAGTAAGAGGTGTTGCGGTCTCCGAGCAGCACCTATCTGTCTCTCGATCGTTGTTTCCACATAATCTCCTCTCTCTTTAAAATCTCAAGAAGATCCTGCCGAGAACAAAGCAGGTCTGCAGATTCCCCCTCGGAAAGCTGAGATTTCCGAGGGGGAATCTCAGCCCAGACCAAGCCCCAACTCAATCCACCAGACAAAGCACACTTCACCAATAGAAAGAAACAAAAAAGTGAGACTCTATGTGCCAGGCCACAACAATCCACTCGCCCAGAAGTTTGCCACCTTCCCCAACGTGCCCATAAAACGATGTTTCAAAGATCAACGCCAAGCACTAAATGCCTCATTCCCCGCGCCTGTGTGTCCTTGACCAATCAAACGCCTTCCTGAGACTCGGGACTCCATGAGGCGCATAGACTCCAACAGAAATCGGGGATAATGATATTTGTACAGTAACCCGTGAGGATTGAGTTGGGTTTTCAATAACCAACCACGCAAGACAGATATCCTCAACCATTCAATAGTGATCGTGCGGCCAAAATTTCATACCATTTTTATGGTCTTATAGCTTCGTCTGAGAGAGAATTATTTTTATGTTTTTTCCCTTGTTCACATAGGAATAGATTCCCTTCTATATAAAGGGTAGATGACCTGAAACTAGTAAGCTTTTGATCGACTAAAAAAATCTCTTTCAAATTTTTTTCTCTTTCTTTTTGTTGGATTCTAAGAACCCGAAGTGGATTATAGGGTTCATAGTCCTTGTGGATTAAAGGGCACCCTTGGTAGATTCCAAGGGCTTATCTCCTCTCTTTGGTGGGTGCCAAGGAGAACCTTGGTGTATTCCAAGGCCATATCACGAGGACAGTATTTCTCCTACTCGTCTAACACTTCCGCCTATATAAAGTGGTGTCACAGTGAGGCACCTTGCAGATTCCGCGCCATTAAACAATCCTCGGGTCTGAGAACCTATCTACATCCATGTCTTCACCCCTACCGTCGGATCATCACCATCCTCGCCATTGTTTTACAATCCCTTCATCATCCATCAACATTACCCACATCATCGTCTTCACTAACCTTGCCTATTCAACCTATGGTTTTATTGATAACTTGTCATGCATCAAATGGGTTGTTCCTCGGCCATTTTGACCACCACAAAGCTTAAGGCGTTTTCCCAAGAGTCACAAGAATCAATTGAGCAAATGATGTAGATTGTTAATCATCAGCAAGATTAAAGAAGTGAAAGATCTTTATCAAATGTTCTTTTATGGCGCTTACACGATCGCAATCCCGAAATCCCTGCGAAATTGATTATGAATCATGATGAAGAAGTGGATCTTCTCATTCGGGCTGGATGGATAAGAAGCTGAAATTTCCGCACTAAATACACCAAATAACCAGGTTGCAAGGTCAAGCATTAGAAGTCCAACTTCAAGATAGTGGAGTCAAAAAATTCAGAGAAAATCAATGCAAGTAAATATGTGCCTCAGTTTGTTCCCCCAATGACTAATGTGGTTGGAAAAGATCAGTTCAAGAGGTAGAACCACAATTTAAACATGAAAAATCGGTCGAAGAGCCTATCATAGGGCTAGAGCATCATGCCATCATATTGTGATTCAATTGTTCCCTTGGATGATACTACTATTGGAGAATCTAAACCTAAAAATTCTAATATTGGAGAATCAGAGCTTGAAGATCTAGTTGTTCTTCCGATAATAGAAACTCCTTATATTGACATCCATGATGAAGGTCTTCAGAGTCACGATGATGACAAATCCTTTAAAGAATCTTCCATTGTGATTGCTATTATTCCGGTAAAAGTTAGGGTATTTTGTCATCCCTGAACAAATTTATACACCCCCGATACAAGTTTTGGTACTTTTTCATCTAAGCAATGGTTCATCACATCACTCGTATCTGTATGCATGCCTGGTACCGATGGCTTACACTTGATACCATGCATGCACATTGAAGGACGAAAACTACATAAGATTATCTTCCACATATGTGGCAAGAAGAAGATTACTCATGACTACGTTAGTAGCCTAGTAAACATTTTACGAATCCAGGAGTCAACATTCCGATAGTTCATCGTCATCTGGTACATCTTCATCACCAGCTCATTAGACAAGATCGGGATCATGGAGGTGGCACATGTACAAATCCTGAACAGGAGATGGAGCAATTGTCAGTCATGAACTTGAGGATGAGTCATTTGCAAGTGGAGGGGAATCATGTAAGGCATTAGCAAAGATGAGCCCCCAACCCTACCCATCAAATGATGCCCACTTCGCCAAGGAAAGAAAAAGAAAAAGACTCCACCCGCTATGCTATAGCCAAGGTTTTTAATGTAGATTTTGATCGGTTACAAAAAGAAAGTTTGTCGGATTTCATCAAATGTCAATGGAAATTTTGTATTGTTTTATATGTCGACATAATTTTGTCAGATTTTGTCAATTTGGGTCAAATATTGGTCTATTATGATAAAACAAAACGCATAATAGAGAGAGAAAAAAATGATTTTTCATCGAAAAAGATAGAATTTTTTAGTGCATTTATTTGGAAAAAAAGAAGGATGTCAAATTCCTGTCAAATGACGGTTATTTTGGACGATATTTTGTTTTGTCAAATAAAAAATTGGTACTATGGAAATTTCAGATGATTTCCATGTAGGATCTTAAGAAAAAAAGACACTTTGATCATTTCGTGGGAAATTTGTCAACATTTGATTTCATGGCTGCAAGGACCCACGCGGGTGGGAGTCTGACAGATTTCCAACATGCCCGAAAACTACGCCTCAAGATCAGTGCCCAAAATCAAACATCTCATTCCCTATGCCTATGTATCCTCGGTCAATCGGAAGCCATCGTGAGACGCGTGACTCCATGAGGTGCATGGACTCCAACACGGATAGGGGATCAAGAAATTTGAACAATAATCCGTGAGAATTACTTCTTGAGTTGAGTTTTCGGTAGCCAACCCCGCACGATTGATATCCTCGGCCATATGATGGTGATCGAGTGGCCAGAATTTCTCACCAGTTATTTTTTAGCTTAAAACTCCATCCAATAGAACTTAATTTTTATGTTTTTACCCCTTATCACGTAGTAGTTAGTTTCCCTTCTATATAAAGAGCACATGACTTGAATTCTATATAAAGAGTGCCCGATGGATTCAAGGGCACAATTAGTGAATTTCAAGGGCTTAACTCCTCTCTTTGAAACTTGGTGAATTCCACGGCCATAGTGTGAGAAGACATTGCTCGTCATTGTCTCATGCTTCCGCCTACATAAATTAATATCTCGTGTTTAAGGATTAAGGAACATTACTCTTTGCATCTGCCTCCACCCAAAATCAAAACCAACTTCCTAATCCAATGTGGAACTCACGCTTGCATTCTCCCCACATACATACAAAGCCTAGGGATACAATTGCCAAAATAAACTAAATAGTCAATTTTTCTCAAGAATTTCTTTCTTGATTTCATCCTAATCCATGAAACATATTTTTTTTAGATTTTTGGTAGTTTTAAATAAGTGTTTTTATTTGAAATATTGACAAATTATGTGGATATTCTTTAAAAGTTTATTGAATTTACATGCTCATCGATATGTTCCCAATTTCTTTAATCTATTTCCCTCTTTACTTTTCTCACTATCAGACTTTTCTTCTACTTCTTGTTGAATTATGAACTTTTACCCTTAAGTGAATCCCAATTTGGCACTATAATACAGGTAAAGCATTTGCCCTCCGTCTTGGATGCAATGGGAAGGAGTAAAAAGTAAAAACAGGAATATAACAGTTAACAGATAAATATTAGAATGCTCAAAAAAAAAAAACAGATAAATATTAGTAAATTCTCAGACATGCTATGCAACCAGTTTCTCCAGCAGCATAATACCAATAGTTTAGAAGAAGGGCAAGGAATGATCATTACCTGCTCCGGTGCACCTTTGCTGACCCTGTGCATTATACCAGAAGCATCTAAGTATGTAAGAGCTGTTCTCTTGTCAGTCGGGTTGAATGGAAGGAAGTGAACCTCTTTAATACCCGTTCGTGCCTTTCAGTGAATTGGAAACAGGTCAGAGCATTACCAATCACGGTCAACACAGGAAAATATCCAGATAAAAATTTCCAGAATGTGTCACAGGGCAAAAAACTTTATATTCCTAAAGGATATTCTTCAGTTCAGTAGGGGGGAGGAGTGTAAGGTGCATGCTGACCGTTTTCTGTTTCATACAATACCTCCTTTATGGGGAGCTTATGTGAAGGGATAGTAACAACAAGAAAGTGCAGTAATTTTGACAGTACTGTTCTAGGAAGAAATGGTACTTGTGGAGGAGTGCAGGCATTGTGCCAAACCAAATGAACATGCCTCTAACCAACTAATTTAACAGCAAGACAGCTGATTTTCAACCCTTACATCTATATCAACGCAATTGTATATACCAATCTTGCCTTCTATCCTTTCGTCTAGACTCTTTCCTAGTATCAGGGAACCTTGAAGTGTTGCTCCTTGGTTGCATGAGCATCTATGTATAACCAGTAAAGTAGGTCTCCCTACCCGTCAACCGGCATTTAGACTTCTTGGCATACCTTCTCTTGCCAAGTTGCCTTGGTTAATTTTGCACCAATTTTAGAGGGTTCACATCAGGTGGAGAACCAGTTATCAGTTTACGTAACAGTTGGCCTATCTTGATGGGATAAGACTTGGATCATGATGATGACTATGATGTGATATATACTATTCAGCATGCTTGTTCACTATTTTCACTTTCCCACTGTTAATGTAATGTAATGGGTCGGGTTTACTGTATAGTCGGGTCGGGTTTACTGTACATATATATTGGGCTTGAGTCCCTCAATGGAATTTCTGTTCCTCTCCAAACCCTAGCCGTCGTCTCCTAACATGGTATCAGAGCTCTAGGGCGACGGCAGCACCTCCGGCAACCCCCTCCGGCCTCCTTCATCCGATCGGCAGCCCCCCCTCCGGCCTACAGCAACCGCCGGCCCCCCCCCCTGGCCCCTCCAGCCACCGCCGACCCCTCCTGACCCCACCCGAACCCCTTCCGCACTCCTCCCGGCCCCTCCAGTCACCGCCGGTCCCCCCCCGGCCTCTCCAGCCACCGCCCGAACCTCTCCCGCACCCCCCGGCCCCTCCGGTCACCGTCGGCTCCCCCCCCCCCGGCCCCTTCAGCCACCGCCGAACACCCCCGACCCCACCCGACCCCACCCGCACCCCTCCCGACCCCACCCGACCCCACCCGAACCCCCCCCGGCCCCTCCAATCACCGCCGACCTCCCTCGCACACCCTCCAGTCCCCACCGGCCCTCCGATCCCCTCCCCACAGCCCTCCGATCCCCTTCAGCCCACCCGGTTCCCTCCCGACACCCTACAGCCTCCTCCATGGCATCTCCAGCTGTCCCGACCGTTGCTGCGATCTCTCCACCGCTGAAGGCGGTCGCGTTCCAGTTGTCGGCGGCCAGCGACTGGCCTGACTGGTCCCTCACCGTCGAGGCCGCCCTCTCAAGTCGTGATCTGTGGGGTCACATCACCGGCGAGGATCCTCCTCCCACTGACTACTCCGGCTCGTCCTCTGTCACCAGCAGTGCTGCATCTTCTGCAGCGACTACTACCACGGCCGTCCCCGTTGCTGCTCTTACGTGGCGCCGCCACGATCAGGCCATCCGGGCGTACCTCCTGGACTCGGTTGCTCGTCCGCTCCTTGCTCCCATCGGCCGCCTTCCTACTGCGCGCGCGATGTGGGAGTATCTCCGGGACCGTTTTCTCCCGCGCGGCGGCGCCCGCCGGCATCAGCTCATCTGCGACTCGCAGTCTGCCCGTCAGGGGGAGCGTACCATTCAGGACTTTTTCAGTTAGATGAGTGCCTACTGGCATGAGCTGGACTCACTGATTCCGGAGCGGTGTGACTGCCCCCGCTCCCGGGACTTCCAGCGCTACCTCGACGAGGGCCACCTGCACCAGTTTCTGGCAGCACTTCGACCAGACTTTGCTCTCATAGCCGCCCAGCTCCTGCACCGTGAGCCCCTCCCTCGGCTCGAGGATGCCCTACTCGCCTTGGTCGACGAGGAGACCCGCCTTCAGACTCAGGGTGCTCGTGCTCCTCCACTTGCTCCTAGCTCCGACTCTGTCCTGGCAGCCGGGTTCTCCGATGAGGCTGTTTTCTGTCACTACTGCAAGGAGCCCGGCCACATGAAGCGCGAGTGCCCTACACGTCCTCCACGCAACCCCCGCTGGGGTCCGGATGAGAGATCCCCCCGCTGGTCTTCGACCTCTCGCGACGATCGACGCGGCGGTCGAGGTGGACGGGGCCGAGGACGTGGTTCGTCTTCCTTTCGCCACATTGGTGGTGCAGCGGCTACTGCAGAGGCCTCGCCGCTCCCCACTGCTCCCACAGCTCCTTCGCCGCCTGAGCCGGACCGTCTTCAGCGCCTCGAGGAGCTCCTTCTCCGCCACATAGCCTCCACCGGCTCCGCGACTGCGCACGGCTTGTCTGCCACCTCTGGTACTACTGCTCCATGGATCTTCGATTCGGGTGCCTCCTGTCACCTTACTTTTGACTCCACTGTCCTCACGGACTGTTCTCCCACTACCACCCACCAGGAGGTTCTCACTGCGGATGGGACTCTCGTCCCTATTCCGCAATGTGGCTCCATCACCACCACCTCTGACCCTTCTGGTCGCCTGACCCTATCCCATGTCCATCATGCCCCTCGTCTTAATATTAATTTGATTTCCATCAGTTCTCTTTGCGACTCTGGCCTGACTGTCACCTTCACCCCTTCTGTTTGTGTTGTGCAGGATTCGCGGACGGGTCAGAGGATTGGGCTGGGCCGTAGGGCAGGAGGACTCTACCAGTTGGACCATCTCCATGTGTCTTCAGTTGCGTCTGTCATGTCTGTCACCTCTGATGCCGACCTGTGGCACAGAAGGTTAGGTCATATATCTAGTGATCGACTCAAAAGCGTATTCCGTTCGGGCGCTTTGGGTCGAGCGTCTTTCTCCCCCCTCTCTGTCTGTACGGGTTGTCGACTGGCAAAGCACCTAGCTCTTCCTTTTTCTGCTAGTACTTCCCAGTCTAATGCTTTATTTGATTTAGTTCATTCGGATATTTGGGGTCCTGCTCCTGTTGCATCTCTATCTGGTTATATGTATTATGTTTGTTTTATCGATGACTATTCTAGGTGCACCTGGGTCTATCTCATGCGTCATCGGTCTGAAATTCCCCACATCTTTAGGCGATTCACCACTATGATACACACCCAGTTTGGTCGGCGAATCAAGACCTTTCGGTCTGATTGTGCCAAGGAGTATCTCTCCTCTGAGATGCGTGAGCTTCTTCAGTCTCACGGCACTCTTCACCAGCAGTCCTGTCCCCACACCCATGAGCAGAACGGCGTTGCCGAACGCAAGCATCGTCATGTCCTTGAGACTGCACGAGCCTTGCTTCTCTCTGCGTCTGTCCCTCACTCCTACTGGGCTGAAGCTGTCATGACGGCTGTCCACCTCATCAATATCACTTCGTCATCTGCTCTGTCCGGTGCCACCCCTCACGAGCGCCTTCACTCCAGCCCACCTGACTACTCTCTTCTTCGCACGTTTGGCTGCACGTGCTTCGTTCTTCTTCCTCCCCATGAGCGCACCAAACTTTCCGCGAGGTCTGTTAGGTGTGTTCACTTGGGGCTCAGTCGTGAGCATAAGGGGTATCGCTGCTATGATCCCTTAGCTCGTCGGATCCGTGTCTCCCGTCACGTCTCCTTTGTTGAGGATGTCCCGTATTTTGCTCCTGAGTCTCGGGATCTTTCCTTGCCTACTTCGTCATCCTCCTCGCCCTCCTCGCATCTTCACATCCCTGTTCTACCCCCGGTTTCTGTTGCTCCATCCACGCCTACTACACCACCACCACCACCTCCTCAGTATCCATCGCCTCCACCACCACCACCTCCTCAGTCCCCCACGCCACCACCCCCACCACCTCCACCACCCATTACTCGTGTCTATGTACGTCGGTCTGCACCTCCCCCTCCCGAATCGGTTCTCCCTGGTACTCCTTCGCCTGATGCTGCTGCTCCCTCCTCCCCGGTCGTGGATCCTGCTCCTGTTCGGCGCTACCCAGCGCGCGAACATCACCCTCCTGCCAGATACGACTACTCTCCTGACAGGTTTGGTTACTCTGCTTTTCCCACTGACTCTCCTGACTCTTCTGGCTTCTCTGTCAGTGCCTCATATTCACCATCCTTTCAGGCCTTCCTTACTGCTCTTCACACTCACCGGGAGCCCCAATCGTACCGTGAGGCAGCATTACATCCAGAGTGGCGGCAGGCCATGTCAGTTGAGCTTGAGGCATTTCAGCGGACCCAGACCTGGGAGTTGGTGCCTTGTCCCCCCGGGGTGGTGCCTGTTAGCTGCAAGTGGATCTTCAAGGTCAAGACTCGACCTGACGGCTCCATTGAGCGGCACAAGGCTCGCCTCGTTGCTCGTGGCTTCTCCCAGGAGTATGGGATTGACTACGAGGAGACGTTTGCTCCAGTTGCTCGGATGACTACTGTGCGCACCCTCTTAGCTGTGGCAGCTGCTCGAGGGTGGCCTCTCCATCAGATGGATGTCACCAATGCGTTTCTTCACGGTGATCTCTCCGAGGAAGTCTACATGGCTCCTCCTCCGGGCACTTCAGTTCCTCCAGGACACGTGTGTCGGTTGCGCCGGGCCATCTATGGGCTCAAGCAGGCTCCTCGTGCCTGGTTTGAGCACTTTCGCAGTGCAGTTCTGGCCGCCGGGTTTGTTGAGCGTCACTCCGACTATGCCCTGTTCACTCGCTCCTCCAGTCAGGGCATTGCAGTCCTTCTCCTCTACGTGGATGATATGATCATCACTGGGGATGACAGTGCCACCATCGCCTCTCTCCAGCGGCACCTCCAGAGTCAGTTTGAGATGAAAGACCTGGGCTCTCTTCGCTACTTTCTGGGTCTTGAGATTGCCAGGTCAGCTCGTGGTCTGTTGGTCTCCCAGCAGAAGTACATCTCCGACATTCTTACTGATGCTGCCCTCACTGACACACGTACTGCTGATACACCCATGGAGCTCAATTTGAAGCTTCTCGCTACCGATGGTGAGCCACTCCAGGATGTCTCCCGCTACCAGAGGTTGGTTGGGATGCTTGTCTATCTCACCATGACCCGGCCAGACATTGCTCATGCTGTTGGCATTGTCAGTCAGTTTGTTCAGGCTCCACGGTCAGTACACTATGCAGCTGTTCTGCGGATTATCCGCTACCTCCGGGGCACCATCACCCGTTCACTCCTGTTTCCCTCCACCTCTCCGTTGGTACTGCGCGCCTACTCAGATGCAGATTGGGCAGGAGATGCAGACACTCGTCGATCTACTACAGGATACTGTGTGTTTCTGGGTGACTCCCTGATTTCTTGGCGCAGCAAGAAGCAGGAGTCTGTTGCTCGCTCCAGCACCGAAGCCGAATACAGGGCTATGGCTTCCACCACCGCCGAGATTGTCTGGCTTCGACGTCTTCTGCTTGACTTGGGAGTGGTGATATCCGGGCCGACCCCTCTCTTCTGTGACAACCGGAGTGCTATTCAGATTGCTAGCAATCCGGTCTTCCATGAGCGAACAAAGCATATTGAAGTTGACTGTCATTATGTTCGCCAGGCGTTTATTGATCACATCATCTCCCTGCCTTTCATTCCCTCATCGGAGCAGACTGCTGATTTTCTGACGAAGCCACTGACGACTGCTCGCTTCAGACATTTTCTAGGCAAACTCTCGGTTCATGATCCACCGTGAGTTTGAGGGGGAGTGTTAATGTAATGTAATGGGTCGGGTTTACTGTATAGTCGGGTCGGGTTTACTGTACATATATATTGGGCTTGAGTCCCTCAATGGAATTTCTGTTCCTCTCCAAACCCTAGCCGTCGTCTCCTAACACCCACAATGCCAGTTCCAAGTCATTTGCAAATCACAATAAACTATTCAAAGAAGAATTTTGGATAGAAAATCATACCGTAAAATCAGAGATGCATGTGTAAAGAGTACTAACACTATATGAACAAGAAAAAAAATTATATGAATGTAAAGACAAATAGAAGATCTAGCAAGACAGAAAAATGTTGCTGCGATATCATTAAAAAAAAATCAAATGCCACTACCTCTTGTGGGTCCGGTAACATAGATACTATCGCAGCATCAATAGCATCCTGATTCTCAAGCCTTGAAGCCCTTGCTGCCATCAGGACAACTGTATTCTTATCAAAACCTTTTGCAAAAACCTGCAATTACATTAATGAGTCAAAATATGATGAACATGAAAGAACTGTCTATGTGATCAAATGCTTGCATCTTCTCTAAATGCTAAGGAATTTCCCTAATTGCAAGACCATCGGAACTTGTAAATGAGACACTAAGATATGTAGTGATCAAAATATCCAATTTACTCGTAGAATCTAAAGTTTCTTTCCACCTTAAATATCCAATTTCTACCACTGCCGATAAAAAATTTACGAAGATACTATGAACTAAACCAGTTATATGTTAATCTTGCCTAAAAAAGATTGTGCAAGGCATGCAAAAGGTAGATAATATAGGGGAGCTAAAAAGTTACCTCAATCAAATTCTTGTCAACTGTAAGCTTGTTGAGGGTTAAAGTTCCTGTTTTATCACTACATAGAACATCCATACCGGCCATTTCTTCAATAGCAGTCATTCTTTTAGTTATGGCACCCTGCACAGGAGAAGAACCACGTTAAATAAGGAATATTCTAAGAATGTTCAAATTGCATCTATTGGTGTAGAGAGGTTTGGTTGTTAACTTAACCAGACCAAAATAGTACTAGGAAATGTGAAATCTAAAAATTGGGGTCGCAAAAACCTGCTGTGACAAGCGATGTGATCCAATGGCCATTGTGACGGAAAGAACAGTAGGCATGGCAATTGGTATCCCACCAATGAGTAGTACAAGAAGATTATCAATAACAGTGCGGTACTTCCTCCCATGAACACCGATCATTACAATTATATCAATAACCATCCCAATAGCAATCGAGCAAATACAGAAGTTCCCTATTGCAGTCAAAACCTGATAAATGGTGAAGAAGGTTGACTCCATTAGAAGGTGTATAGTGTAATGGAATTCATGCATTTTCACAATTTCAAAATGATTCTCTGAAAGACTGACCTTCTGAAAATGGCCAACATGTGTAGTTGATTCTACAAGATGGGCAGCTTTCCCGAAGAAAGTGTGAACTCCAGTGGCAATCACAACTGCTTCTATTTCACCTTGCTTGCAAGTTGAACCCGAGTAAACTCCATCACCAGGGTTTTTCGTTGCTGGTAGTGATTCGCCCGTAAGGGCAGACTGCAAAATTGGCATATATTTACATCGACCTCGATTGCCTTACACCATTAATCAAATTAAGCCTAGGAAAATGTGATTTACCCACGATGTGGCATTTGCAATTATAATGAACAGTCATATGACAAACAATAAAGAGAATTCAGCTAATAATTACAAATTGAACATGCCAACTTCTTTAACAATGAGTCAATGACAATGGAAGATTGCAGCAGTCCGATCACGTAATTCATCCACAAATGCCCAACCTCTTTAGTGCTCATATTCAAAGATTAGATAGACTGGATACAATGAATAATACTGTTAATGTATAGAGATGGGTCGGGTTATTTGTACAGTTGAGTCGGTTTGTGTGTGTATACATGTACATATATATTGGGCTTCAGTCCCTCAATGAGATTCATTCCATTCTCTCCAAACCCTAGCCGTCATCTCCTAACATGGTATCAGAGCTCTAGGGTTTCTCCGCGGTGAAGGCGACTCCTCCGGCAGCCCCTCCAGCACCCTCATACACCTGATTCCCCCCCTCCGGCAGCCCTCCAGCACCCGACAGCCCCTCCAGCCCCCTCCTGCACCCGATTCCCCCCTCCGGCAGCCCCTCCAGCACCCTCCTGCACCCGATTCCCCCCTCCGGCAGCCCCTCCAGCACTCCGGAAGCCCCCGTCGCCCTCTTCTGCAGCCCCCACCGCCCCTCCAGCACTCGATTCCCCCCTCCGGCAGCCCCTCCAGCACTCCGGCAGCCCCTCCTGCACCCAATTCCCTTCTCACCCGCACCGGCAGCCCCTCTAGCCCTCTCGTGCACCCGATTCCCCCTCCGGCAGCCCCTCCAGCACCCTCCTACACCTGATTCCCCCCTCCGGCAGTCCCTTCAGCACTCCGGAAGCCCCTGCCGCCCCCTCCTGCACCTCCTGCAGCCCCGCCGCCCCCTCCTGCACCTCCAGCAACCACCGTCCCCCCTCTCCTACACCTCATGAAGCCCCGTCGCCCCCCTTCTGCACCTCCTGCAGCAACCCGCACCCCTCCTCTTCCAACAGAACCCCCCTACAGCCCCTCCGACCCCCCCGCCATCCCCTGAAGCACCCGTCGCCCCCTCCTGCACCCCCAACGCCCCGCCGCCCCCCTTCTGCACCTCCTGCAACCCACACCGCCCCCCTCCAGCACGCCCTGCTGCCCCCCATCGCCCCACCGCTCCTCCCCTGGCCCACCTTCTCCGATCTGTCTCCTCTATACCGGACTGCCCGGAACCTCCCTTGTGCCGGCTCGCCCCCGTACTTCAAGGGTATGGCTTCATATAGCATCTCTCGGCTCCCATACTGCCTGCACACAGTAGCTGATCGTCGAGTCCCTCCGTCTCCTCGTTTTGATGGTATTCTCGGGCCACATCCCTCCACCACGTCAGTCAACTGTGGACGTCGTCAGGGTCCCCTTCGCCATGATGGCGAGACTGTTGTTGCCACTGATCTCCCTACTCCAGCACCGACTGCCACCACTCCTGCTCTGTCTCGGTCTTACTCCGACCGCCTCCAGCGCTTTGAGGAGTTACTGTTTCGATACCTCGCCTCCACCGGCTCTTCGACAAATCACAATCTCTCGCAACTCCGGGTACTTCTGCTCAGTCTCGGTCTTACTCCGACCGCCTCCAGCGCTTTGAGGAGTTACTGTTTCGATACCTCGCCTCCACCAGCTCTTCGACAGATCACAGTTTTTCTGCCACTCCGGGTACTACAGCTCTATGGATCTCGACTCGGGTGCCTCCTGCCACCTTACCTCTGATCCTTCTGTACTCACGGATGTAGCCCTGCTCACACCCACCTGGGGATCCACATTGCTGACGGGACTCGTGTACCCATTTCGCAGTGTGGATCCATCACCCCTGCCTCCGATCCCACTGGTCGCCTAACCTTATCTCGTGTTCACCTTGCTCCCCGCTTAAACATTAACTTAATATCTGTTAGTTCTCTTTGTGACTCAGGCCTGATCGTTACATTTACTTCTTCTTATTCTGTGCAGGATCCGCAGACGAGTCAGAGAGTTAGGCTGGGTCGTAGAGCAGGGGGGCTCTATCAGTTGGATCACCTTCAGGTTCCCACTTCCACTCCGTCAGCCCTGTCTGTTACCTCTGATGCTGATTTGTGGCACAGAAGGTTAGGTCACATATCCAGTGATCGACTCCAAAGCGTTTTTCGCTCTGGCGCTTTGGGTCGGGTGTCCTTCTCCCCTCTCTCTGTCTGCACTGGGTGTCGATTAGCAAAGCACCTTACTCTTCCTTTTTCTATTAGTGTTTCCCGTTCCAGCGCCCCTTTTGATCTCGTGCACTTTGACGTGTGGGGTCCTGCTCCAGTTGCCTCTTTTACTGGTTTTTTGTATTATGTGAGCTTCATAGATGATTACTCCCGCTGCACCTGGATCTATCTCATGCATCGCCGCTCCGGGATTCCTCATATTTATAGGACCTTCACTACTATGATTCACACCCAGTTTGGTCGGTGCATTAAGATTTTTCGGTCTGATTGTGCCCAGGAATATCTCTCCTCTAAGATGCGTGAGATCCTTCAGACTCACGGCACTCTTCACCAATAGTCGTGTCCCCACACCCATGAACAAAACGGAGTCGTTGAGCACAAACATCGACATGTCCTCGAGATAGCACGAGATCGACTTCTGTCTGCTTCTGTTCCACATTCCTACTGGGCTGAAGCTGTCTTGACCGCTGTTCACCTCATCAACATCACTCCGTCCTCCTCCATCTCTGGTGTTTCCCCGTACGAGCGGCTTTACTCCACATCTCCTGACTACTCTCTTCTTCGTACCTTTGGATGCACGTGTTTCGTCCTCCTCCCTCCCCATGAGCGCACCAAACTCTCTGCTAGGTCTGTTAGGTGTGTTCACTTAGGACTCAGTCGGGAGCACAAGGGATATCGGTGCTATGATCCCTTGGTTCGCCGGATCCGTGTCTCTCGTCACGTCTCCTTTGTAGAGGATGTCCCATACTTTTCCACTGAGTCCCGGGATCTTCCCTCACCACATGTGTCATCTTCTACGCCATGACCCCCTCTCACCATCCCCTTTCTACCTCCGTATCCTGCTCCCATGCCCACCTTCCCGGTTGAGCCTCCTCTACCCTCCTCGCCTCCCCTGTCTCCATCACCTCTACCTCCCTCGTCTCCACCACCTCCCCCGCCACCTCTCTCTCCCCCGTCTCCCCCATCACCTCCACCACCACCACCTGTCATGCGTGTCTACGTTCGTCGCTCCACAGTTCCTTCCATCGAGACTGTCTCCACTGTTACTACTTTGCCTGCAGTTGCTCCCACCTCTCCGGCCGCGGATCTTGGTCCTGTTCGGCGCTACCCTTCGCGCGAACATTACCCTCTTGACAGATATGACTATTCCCCTGACAGGTTTGGTTACTCTGTGTTTATTCATGTTTCTCCTGACACTTCTGGACACTTTGTTGTTGCCTCCTACTCTCCGTCTTACCAAGCCTTTCTTACAGATCTTCACACCTACCGGGAGCCTCAGTCATGTCGTGAGGCAGTTGTACACCCAGAGTGGCGACAGGCCATGACAGTCGAACTTGAGGCCTTTCAGCGGACTCAGACGTGAGATTTGGTTCCTTGTCCCACTGGCGTGGTTCCTGTTAGCTGCAAATAGATCTTCAAGATCAAGACTAGACCTGATGGGTCCATTGAGCGGCATAAGGCGCGCCTTGTTGCTCGTGGTTTCTCCCAGGAGTATGGGATTGACTATGAGGAGACGTTTGCTCCAGTGGCTCGGATGACTACCGTTCGCACCCTCTTAGCTAATACAATAAACCTTTTCGATCCAGTCAGTATGTCTACAGTGAAAGTGAGAATTAGAAAAATATACCACAGTGGATCTGTTAGTCCATTATAACTACTATTACCAGGTGCTTGCATTTGGACAGAATTCATTTTCCATTAGAAAACTCAGCACTCCAGGTCATCAAGTGTATAATATTGCTTTCCACAGTTTAGACAAGAAGAAAACAAGTCAGAAGCTGACTCGCCAAATTTATTCAAACGGGGCTAACAACTCACAGAAACATGAAGTTCACTTATACCATGGAAGATGCTAGAGATGTGCCAAAAAGATTGTCCATTTAAACTAAATTCGTCCATCTATAATTTGATCCCTCTTAGACATAATTTTTCTTTTCTTTTCAATTTTATGAGAGAAAACCTTAAAAATGAGATTTTGGCAGACCCCTGCCCTTGCATTGACAAACAGGTGGTACAATGAGGGAACAGGATATCCTGAAACGCAAAGAAACCAGGAACAACAAAGAAAGTCGAACATCATGGGGCAAGGGAAATCCCAAAACCGGGTCAACTAGAGGCGATTAAGCAGTGGCAGAAGCAGATTACCATTGGGAGCCTTTATTAAATTTAGTTGTATAGAAAAATGTCACAAAAGCTCTTTCATTAGTCTAATAGAAGCCCTGGACGATGCCATTAGGAATCTTCAGGAGCATGTCTAGCCGCAAAGAAACCTAGGAGGCTAACTATGACTACTGGAAGAATTTGTTATGGCTATACCGAGAATGTAAGATGATTTTTCAGCATTGTAGAATGTTCCCCATTCTTTTAGTATATGAGACTAAGTGAGTGATTAATGTCTGAACACAAGAGGCACTGTAAGAAATCTATAGCAGAAAACTATCACCAAATTTGGAAGATACATGACATACATGTACAAATAACAATAACTAGTAGTGTAAAAGCACCACCAAAATATGCATGCATAATTACCGAATCCTCTGACTACTCTCTTCTTCGCACGTTTGGTTGTACGTGTTTCATCCTCCTCCCTCCCCATGAGCGCACCAAACTCTCTGCTAGGTCTGTTAGGTGTGTCCAATTGGGGCTCAGTCGGGAGCACAAGAGTTATTAATCCTTTGGCTTGCCGGATCCTTGTCTCCCACCACGTCTCCTTTGTTGAGGATGTCCCGTACTTTTCCACTGAGTCCCGGGATCTACCCTCGCCGCCTGCATCATCCTCTACACCTCCACCACCTCTCACTATTCCTTTCCTACCTCCCTATCCTGCTCCGACACCCACGGCTGTGCCTTCCTCGGTTGAGACTCCACCCTCCGTGCCTCCATTGCGACCTCCCTCGCCATCTCCACCTTCCCCGCCAACTGATTCTCCGCCGCCTGTCATGCGTGTCTACACTCGTCACTCAACAGTACCTCCTATCAAGCATGTCTCCACTGGTACTCCTTTGCTTGTAGTTGCTCCCTTCTCTCCGACTGCGGATCCTGGACCTGTTCGACGCTACCCGACGCGTGAACATCACCCTCCTGACAAATATGACTACTCTCCTGACATATTTGACTACTCTGTTTCCTGACACCTCTAGACACTCTGCCACTCCGCCGCACAGTCCTGATTGTCGGAATCAGACACGTCGATTCCCACCTCGGCCTGACGAGCACCCTTCTGCTCGTTCCCCCGTCCCCTGACCCCGTTCCCTCACCCCACCCCCTCCCCTCATTCAGTCCTTCCTCCGAGCACCTCCTGGGCGGGGGAATCTCCGAAACCGATTTGATTATGTCATAATAGCCCAATATTACATAGAAAAAACACTGAATCCCAACATTAATTTTTCGAGAAAAAAAAAATGTTATATTTTTTTAGGGGGGAGATAAACACAAATTTTAATTTTAAGTGCCAACACCAAATATAGACTCCAACATATAATTTCCACGCGTCCTAAAATTTTTCCATACCTGTCGGTACTGTAGTGGTCGTCGAAGGCGGCCGACTATGTTTTGTCGTACCAAATTTTATCGTCCCCATTACATGTATGTGGGCACCCTCGCCGAATATGGACCCCAACACTGAATGTCGGTGCTGCCGATTGTGTTTTACCGTACCGAAGTTTGTCGTCGCCACTATATGTAGGCACCCTCACCTATTATGGGTGCCCCCGACGAATTTGAGCGTTCTTGCCGAATATGGATGGGTATGGGTGAGAATGTTGACACCACAATTGATTTTTTGCTGCCCAAACTGAATGTATAGTGTTTTGCTGTCGAATGTGGGAGTTGCAGTTCCGAATATGGGTACTTTTTCAAATGTGAGATTCGTCGACGAATTATGTTGTTTTCGCTAAGTTTGGTCTCTCCAGCCAAATGTGGATGCTCCAACTGATTGTGGTGGCCGTCGAATAAATTTTACCACCCCGTTTGAGTGCTGACAGACACGAGCATTATCATCACTCACAAAATATTGTCATGTTCCTAAAAATAGTATCACCGCTCATGAAATATTGTAAAAACTATTATCACTGCTCATGAAATATTGTTATCACCTTCGAAATATTGTTTACTCCCTCGTAAATCGAAATATTGTCGCCGCTCTCCAAATATTTTGTTGCCACCTTTGAAATATTGTCACCTTTCTCAAAATATTGTCTCCGGCCTCGAAATCTTTTGTGTGCCGACAGGCACGGGCATTACTAATATATATATATATATATATATATGAAGGTAATATATAAAATAATATAAAACTATTGTGTAATTAAGCTTATGAGTCACACCTAGAAGCTTTGAGAGGGTGATAGAACAAAGATTAAGCACAACTTCGAAGAATCAATGTAGATTTATGCTAAGAAGACCAAAAAATGGAGTTTATTTTCTTGTTGAGACAATTAATGAAAAAAAATTGAGAGAAAAGAGAATTTTCACATGGTTTCTATCGACTTAGAGAAAGCTTATTATAAAGTACCACAAGATGTAATTTGGTGGGCATTACGAAGGAAAGGGGTACCTAAAGGCCATTTTGAAATCAATGTGGTAATGTACGAGGGAGCAATAAATAATGTGAGACGCAGTTGTGGTGAAAGAAACTAACCAAATGTCTTATATCTTTTTTTTTTATCCATAAACTTACTGCTAATATTAAAAATAAATATCATGGTACATCCTAGGAAGCACAGATACTCCTATAGAGCCTACATATCCGTAATGGACACGTCTCCGACACGGCTACGACCCTGATACGTGTCCGATACGGCTCAGAAGTATCAGGTACTAAAAATTAAAAAATAATAATAATAAATGGATACGGTAGGATGCGAATTGGACATAGTTGGATACGGTTGGGGATATGTATGTGTTTAAACCAGCTATCGGGTCAGGCCGGCTTGGGTTAAAACCCGAATCGGAGACATTAAAACCCGAATTGGTTTTAACCCAATAAAACCCAAATCGGGTTGGTTAAAGAGGAAAGGGCTTTACTTTTCTCGTCCCTCGATTTTTCTTCAGACTCTTCGTCCACCGATAACCCTAGGTCCACCACCACTGCTCCATCTCGACGAAGATCGACCGCTCCTTGAGCTCCATCTCGAAGTCTCGAAGATCCGCCACCATCGCTCCGGCTCGAAGATTGGCCACTCCATCTCCAAGTCTCGAAGATCCCCTCTACGTCTTGAAGATCGGCCGCTACGTCTCGAAGATCGGTCGCGCATGAAGATCGTCTGCTCCGTCATAGGATCGTCATCCATCTTTGAGATCGCGATCGTTTCATCAAAACCCTAAGACACCCCTCCTGATCTAGGGATTTTTGGGAATCAATTGGGAAATCCTATGTTCTAGCCGCTCCCAATCCTATTAAAATAATATAACTTGCTCTTGGAACTATGAGTCCATCAAAATTATTTGGTAGAGTATGTTTCTTCTGTTTTTTTTCATATACAGACCACAAGGTTAACCATTTAAATCATATTTCAAGCATGAGTACACTCCTGATGTGGTTATTCATGCCAAATGTGGTCTACCACATGGGAGCACTACTCGAGATCTTTGTTTGGTCCTATTTGGGGCAATTTAGTTATAATAGCATGTGTTATCTTTTCCAACATGTAATATGTTATTTTTGTTTGCCATTGATAGTTTGATAGATCATGGATACTAGTTTATTATGTACTGTGGCATTTGCTTGCAAGTCTTGCTTAGAAGAAAATTAATCATATTTATTGCATATTATAATTATATAGATAAATATCAATATATTAAAAATTTGTCATATCCTTGATGTATCTGTATCCTAGTTTTTTAAGATTTATCATGTCCCGTATCCGTATCTGTGTCCGTGCTTCATAGGGTACATCTTATTTGCATATGATGTCGGGTTAATTGATGAAACAAAGATAGCATTGAATGCTAAATCATAGTCTTGGGGAAAAGTTGTGGAAAATTAAGGTTTAAAATTCAGCAGACCTAAGATTAAGTATATAGAATGCAATTCTAATGGAAATAGTAATTATAATGTAGTCATATCCAAAGTAATGGCCAAGAACTACCATAGTGTGATTGTTCTCTTTAACATGGGATTATTACACAAAGTAACGAAGAGATATATAAAGATATAAGTATGTAACAAATAAAATAAGGGTTAGATGGATGATGTGCATGCTTCTACGACTTAGTGTAAAATTTAGTATATATCAATAAATCCCACAATGTTTTATGGATCAGAATGTTGGTCATAAAGAGGGCTCAAGCACACACGATGATGTGGGCAGAGATTAGGATGTTGAATGGATGCGCACTGAAACTAGGGGGATAGGATGAGGGATGGAAATAATATTTATTGAACCAATTGAAGACAACGTGATGAAGAACATATTCAAATGGTATGGGCATGTGTAGCAGAAAGCATTGGCAGCCCAATAAAGATAATGTCTTGCATTATTGTGAAGAGGTTAGGAAAGAGGAGGAAAACCCCAAAATAACATGGATGGAAGTTATTAGAAAAAAAACATGACAGAACTTGAGTGACAACAGAGATATCTCTTAATAGGAATGACTGGCGAAGAAGGATTCATGAAGTGATCCTAAATCGATGGGAAGGTTTGATGGTTATAGTTACGGGCCTACAGCTAAGTTGATATGTCCCGAGTCATATTTGTTGGCTCTAGTTGTGCCACACACTCAAGTGTCCAAACCTGACACATATGTATGTATCCACGTCACAAAGCTAAAACCAAAAACTATTTCTTTTTAGTAAACTCCGGTATATCGTATTTTGGAATGCTTTTATGACCAACAAGGCCAAGTCATAACCACATGCTACATTTTCTAAACCGGAAATTCCCTTGACCCGGTGCTTGTTTCATTTTTTCAGAACCTTTACACAATTGAGGAAGGTATATTATTCAAACCAACCAAGTGTCAGAATAATACAACTAGGTAAATATAATCAATAAGCCATATCTTATCTATAGGGAATTGGATTCAAAGACCGCTCTTGGAAAATCGCTCTTCTCAAAGGCCTTCCTTTCTAAATGAGCTTTTAAGATCCTTCCTCAAAATTTCCATCCTGACTTTTAAGATCTCCCTGTCCTCTGTTGCAACCCTACAAGACAGATGCAAGTCATCATGCTTACTTGGGCCTCTTATACCCTTTAATGCCACTATTATATTAATCGATTCTCCACCAATATTGTCGCACTTTTAAGCTTCCAAGCAAAGAATCATTTCTCTCTCCAAGAAATTACTAATAAAAACAATCATCACAACCATCAGCCTTATCACATAACAATGAGGACGAGTATGGAGCACATTCTTAATTAAAAGGCTCCGCAATCAGTTGTAGAGAAATATTCTATATGCAGTACAAAAGAATGGTTGACAAATGGGAAATAAAGGTGATTATATACCTGATCAATTTTTAAAGGATCACCCTCAAGAAGACGTGCATCAGCAGGGATAATGTCACCAAGTTTAATACTGATAATGTCACCTGGAACCAGCACCGCGGCATCCTCCTCACTCCATTTCCCATTGCGGAGTACCTATCAATTAATCACAGGTCAATACAATAGTGATCACAGCTATGCTCAGAGAACAAGACATTCAAGAGCCAAAAGGACGTTCTTCATCTTAGACAAAGCAGCAGAAGAGAAAGACCTTGGCCTTTGGTGCCAACCGAGCCATAAGTGCAGCAGCTGCATTACCAGCATTATTTTCCTCTATAAAGCTAATTGTGGAATTGATGGTGAGTAACGTCACAATGCCGATGAAGTCCTGGTAATCAATTTCCTTGCCCTGCAGTTTACCATATTTTCAGTAAAAAGGCATGATATAAGCATCGAAGAAAAATATTCCTTATAAGATTAGAATTCTGATATCAAATTGAGTTACCGGAAAACCAATGACAATCGAAGCATTCAATCAACAATTAGTTAAGTTTGATTTATAAGATGAGTTGTTGACGAGAACTTAAGTTGTTGCTAAAATACTAATTTGGCTTGGTTGCAATTTGAGTAAAGAGTCAAAATTCCAAATCATAATGAACAAAAGTAAACTCACCACTGTCTTACAAATAAAGTTCTGAACAGTATTCTTTTCTTCTTCATATAATTCCACTCTATCTTAGCTTCGTAACTCAAATTTTGTTATCAATCAAATACCCAGTGTTGCCTATTCAGGTGTTTTTGAATTGGAGTTGTATAGTTCTAAATTGTTAGGAGATGACGGTTAGGGTTTGGAGAGAATGGAATGATCTTCATTGAGGGACTAAGCCCAATATATATGTACAACATAGAACCCGACCCGACTGTACATAGAACCCGACCCATCTATACATTAACATTAACACTTCCCCTCAAACTCACGGTGGATGATGAATCGAGAGTTTGCTGATAAAATGCCAAAAGTGAGCAATAGTCAAGGGCTTCGTGAGGAAGTCAACAGTCTGCTCCATCGAGTGAATGAATGGTAAGGAGATGGTGTGGGCGAGAAACTCCTGACGAACATAGTGATGTCAGCCTCAATATGTTTGGTGCGCTCATTAAAGACCGAGTTATTAGCAATCTGAATAGCACTCCGGTTGTCACAAAAGAGAGGAGTAGGCTCGGGATCACAACGCCCAACTTGAGAAGGAGGCGGCGTAGCCAGACAATCTCTGCGATGGTGAAAGCCATAGCTCTATATTCGGCTTCGGTGCTAGAGCGAGCGACATATTCCTGTTTCTTACTACACCATGAGATGAGGGAGTCACCAAGGAACACACAGTAGCCGGTAGTAGAACGGCGAGTAGCCATATCTCTTGCCCAATTTGCATCGGAGTAAGTACGCAGCACCAGCGGAGAGATGGAGAGGAAAAGCAGCGAACGGGTGATAGTGCCCCATAGATAACGAATGATCCGAAGGACCGCTGCATAGTGAACAGAGCGAGGAGCCTGAACGAACTGGCTGACAATGCCAATAGTATGGGCAATGTTCGACCTAGTCAATGTGAGATAAACGAGCATCCCAACCAACCTCTGGTAACGGGAGACATCCTGAAGAGGCTCACCATCTGTAAATAGGAGCTTCAAGTTCAGCTCCATGGGTGTGTCAACATGCGAGAGTCAGTGAGAGCAGCATCAACAAAGATGTCAGAGATATACTTCTGCTAGGAGACCAACAATCCACGAGCTGACCGGGCAATCTCAAGACCAAGAAAGTAGCAAAGAGGGTCCAGATCCTTCATCTCGAACTGACTCTGGAGGTGACGCTGAAGGGACGCTATGTGACACTGTCGTCCCCGGTGATGATCATATCATCCACATACAGAAGCAAAACAACAATACCTTGACTGGATGAGCGGGTGAATAGGGCATAATCAGAATGTCGCTCTAGAAACCTAACTGTCAGAACTGCACTACGGAATCGCTTAAATCAGGCATGAGGGGCCTGCTTAAACCCATAGATAGCCCAGCGTAGACGACAGACGTGACCGGAAAGAGCAGAATGCCCGATGAAGGAGCCATGTATACCTCCTCTGAGAGGTCACCGTGGAGAAAGGCATTAGTGACGTTCATCTGATGGAGAGGCCACCCTCGAGCAGCTGCCACAGCTAATAGGGTGCGAACGGTGGTCATCCAAGCAACTGGAACAAACGTCTCCTCGTAGTCAATCCCATACTCTTAGTAGAAGCTATGAGCAACAAGGCGAGCCTTGTGCCACTCAGTGAAACTATCAGGTCGAGTCTTGACCTTGAAGATCCATTTACAGCTGACAGGCAACACACTAGAGGCATTGTTGTCAAGATGCACGGAGACAGCTAGGCCCCAGAGCGTCTAGGCGAACAGCACTAGGCGGCGGCCTAGGCGCACCTAGACTAGGCGCACGCCTAGTTTTAGGTATTGATTTTTGTTTTTTTTATAAGTAAAACCCAACCCGCCCCCATCTTCTATATTCATTTTGTTGTTGTATACTTGTTTATACTATGTGTTCATTGTGTTGCATGCATTTAATTAGAATATGCTCAATTTTATGTTAGCAAGTGTGTGTATTCTATTTGTTTCTTTTGTTGTTTACTTGTTTATACTATGTATGTGTCATTGTGTTACATGCATTTAACTATAATATGCTCAATTTCATGTTAGTAAGGTGTTATTGCTACCTATTACATATATACCTGCAAGTATAGACTATACATATATACTCGTGCCTGGAGGATGCCTATGTAGGTCACGTCTATGCACATAAGGCCACGCCTAGGCTCCCAGGCTCCCTCCGGCCGCCTAACCTCGCCTTGACAACTATGGCTAGAGGGACAAGGGAGCAAGCCCCACGTCTAAGTCCGCTGAAATGGCTCAAGCTCCACTGTCATGGCATGTCGCCACTATAGGTGCAAAACTGCCTCACGGTATGATTAGGGCTATCGGTGGGTGTGGAGAGCAGTGAGAAAGACCTGGTAGGACAGAGAATAGAAAGCAACAACGTTGTATCCAGAGGTATCGGAAGAGGCAGAGGTAAAAGCAGAGTAGCCAAACCTGTTAGGAAAGTAGTCATATCTGTCAGGAGGGTGATGTTCGTGAGCAGGGTAGCGCCGAACAGGACCAGAATCTACGACCGGAGAGGAAGGAGCAGCTGCAACCAGAGGAGTACCAGTGGAGACAGGCTCGGTGGGAGGAACTGTGGAGCAACGAGCGTAGACACGTGACAGGCAGGGGTGTGGAGGTGGCGGTGGAGGTGAAGGTGAAGGAGGTGATAGAGACAGAAAATGAGGGGAAGGTGGGTCAGACGGGGGAGACGGTAAGAATAATGGAATGGAAAAGAGTAGTAGTAGCGGAGACTGAGATAGAAAAGGTAGGAAAAGACCTTGCGATTCAGAGGAAAAGAATGGGACATCCTCAACAAAGGAAACATGGCGGGAGACACAAATTCGGCGAGCCAATGGATCATAGCACCGATAACTTTGTGCTCTCGACTAAGACCCAAGTGAATACATTTGACAGACCTGGCAAAAAGTTTGTTATGTTTATGGGGAGGTAGAAATACGAAACATGTACACCCAAATGTGAGAAGAGGAGAATACTCAGGTGGACGAGAATAGATACGCTCATATGGAGTGGCACCAGAAAGAGCAGAGGACGGAGTGATATTGATGAGGTAAACAGCAGTCATAACAGCTTCAGCCCAATAGAAGTGAGGAACAGAGGCATAAAGAAGCAAAGCGCATGCTGTCTCCAGGACATGAAAATGCTTGCGTTTGGCAATACCGTTCTGCTCATGGGTGTGGGGACAGGACAGCTGGTGAATAGTACCGTGAGATTGAAGAATGTCACGCACCTCTGAGGAGATATACTCCTTGGCTCAATCAGACTGAAAGGTCTTGATACGCCGGCCAAATTGAGTATAAATCATAGTGGTGAATATTCAATAAATGTGAGTGATCTCAAACCAGTGATGCATACGAAAAACCCAAGTACACCGAGAGTAGTCATCGATAAAACAGACATAATACATAAAACCAGAAAGAGAGGCAACAAGCGCAAGACCCCAAATGTCATAATGAACTAAATCAAAAAGGGCGATAGGTCAGGAAGCACTAGCATAAAATGAAAGAACTAGATGCTTGGCCAATCTGCAACCCGTACAGACAAAGAGGGGGGAGGACACATGACCCAAAGCGTCCAAACAAAAAACACTTTTGAGTCGATCACTGGATAAATGACCTAGCATTCTGTGCCACAAGTCGGCATCAGAGATAACAAATATGGCAGATGCATCAAGAAAAAGGGAAACATGGAGATGGTCCAACTGGTACAGTACTCCTACTCTACGGCCCAGCCCAATCTTCTGACCCGTCCGCGAATCCTGCACAACACAAGCAGAATGGGTAAAGGTGACAGTCAATCCAGAGTCGCAAAGAGAACTGATAGAAATTAGATTAATGTTAAGACGAGGGGCATGATGGACATGGGGTAGGGTTAGGTGACCAGAAGGATTTAAGGTAGTGGTGATGGATCTACACTGCGGAATGGGTATGAAAGTCCCATCAGCAGTGCGGACCTTCAAGTGGGTAGGAGCAGGAGTACAGTCGGTGATCACAGTAGAGTCACAGGTTAGGTGATAAGAGGCACTCGAATCAAAAACCCATAGGGCAGCAGTACCTAGGCCTGTCAATCGGGCCGGGTCGGGTCGGGCCAAGCCTTGCCCGAACTCGGCCCGTATATGAATCGGCTTTCCCAAGCCCAAACACAGCCCAAAATTTTTTCACTTATTCAACCCAAACTCAGCCCAATTTGTTTTTCCGGCTTCGGGCCGAGTTCGAGCCAGCCCAATTAAGATTTGCAGTGAATCAAAATGCAAAAAAAATTGGACATCTAGTACTGCAAGCATAGATGTAACAGAAGATTGGGAATCTGGGATGGAGCCATGGAGGGCGTCCGACTTCGATCGGTTAGGGGCTTTAGTGCAAAAAAGAGACTTTTTTTTTGTTTGGAAGGAAGTGAAACAGAAGATTAGGAATCTGGGATAGTATTAGTGGGACTCCCAAATTGGGAAATGATATATTGACCATTGAATTAGTGTTGACTGTCAGTCAACTATGGAAAGAAGATGTCGGAGGGTCGGAGGGTCGGAGCGACTCTTGATTACTCAATATGCTCGGGTAGTACAGACTGTACAGGGGATTCAATACTTCATGGGTTTTTAAATTGAATATATAAGCATTCGGGTTCGGACTGGATATGGGCTGGGCTGAACCTGGCCCGAGCCCGGCCCGAATTAATTTTCAGGTATAAAATTATGTCCGAACTCGGCCCAGTCCAAACCTATTTAAGTCTTAGCCCAAATTTTTTCGGGTCGGACGGGCGGGTATCGGGCTAGCCCGGCCCAATTGACAGTCCTAGCAGTACCACAGGTGGCAGACAAGTTATGAGCGGTCGAGAAGCCGGCGGAGGCGAGGTGGCGAAGGAAGAGCTCCTCAAGTCGCTGTAGATAGTCCGGCTCAAACAGAGACTGTGCAGTAGTAGCAGCGGGTGATGGCAGAGTCGCTGTAGCTGCAACTACAGTACCACCATAGTGGTGGAAGGAGGACTGACCACATCCACAGCTCCGTCCACCTCGACCACCGCGTCAATCGTCACGAGAAGCAGGAGCCCAGCGTGAGTCTCGCTCGTCCAGACCCTAGCGGGGGTTGCGAGGGGGATGCGTGGGACATTCACGCTTCATATGACCGGACTCCTTGCAGTAATGACAGAAGATAGGCCCGTCAAAGAAGCCGGCGGTCAGGATGTTGTCTGGTCCTGTAGCAGGTGGAGGAGGATGAGATGGAGAATGGAGTGATCTTCATTGAGAGACTACGCCCAATATATATGTACAACATAGAACCTGATCCGACTGTACATAGAACCCGACCCATCTATACATTAACATTAACATAAATAAAAGATTTAGTTTATATCTGAACATTGTTCAAGAAAACCATTGTGGTTATTTGATCATCAGCTTTAGCCAAATAAGCCACAATAAAATGCAGTCATACTTAAGCAGTGTACTTTATTATAGCTATCCACATTGAGGTGAAATGAATAGTTAAACTGAGGAAGCACATTTTGATTGGGAATGTATGTTTCATTAGAAAGGAAAATATGGAATTTTCAGCATTCAGTAGAAAAAGAAAAAAGAGGGTGTTAGCAATGCGCAAAGAGTTCTTGAGTGTATAATATAATAGGAGGTAAAACAGTGAAACCCCAAGGAAGCAGTAAAGCACGGATACAGACACGGAACACGGAACAACACGATACGAACACGGCGACACAGCAAATCTCAAAAAAGTAGGACACGGACATGGCGAGGACACAGGAATTCTTTTCTATTTTTTAATATTTATTTTCTAATTTTCATTATTTTTTAGTAATTTTCAGTATTTTTTTCCATTATGAGCGGTAAATTACACTTTGCCCCCCTGAAGTTTAGCTCAAAAACACTTAACCCCCCTGTAGTTCCAAAACTATAGGAAATTAAGTAGTTGACAAAAAAGGGGGGGGGGGGGGGGGGGGTATTGTACTAACATTTCAAACTTTAGGGTGCGATTTGTAACAAAAAAAAACTACAGGGGAGTTAACTGTTTTTGAGCTAAAATTCTTGGGGGCAAAGTGTAATCTACCCTTATGATATAACACCAAGAGAGGAGAGAAAAGGGGGGGGGGGATCGGGTTAGGGTTCGGTTTGGGATTCAGGCTTTTGGCGAGAGAGAGAGAGACTTGTGCAGTGTGCCAGCGTCGACGACGGTGGCGACGGCGTTTGACCAGCATTTTTTTTTTTTGTTCTCTCCTCTCCTTCTCTCCTCCTCCTCCTCTTCCCCTCCCGTGTCCGACCCGTGTCCACCCGTGTCAAGCGCCTGAGGTCACGTGGGACACGGCACGTGCGTGTCCGACAAGTGTCTGGCGCGTGTCCGTGTCCGACACGGGTACGGCACCCTATGGGACGTGTCCGTGCTTTAGAGTGAAACCATAGATAAGCATATATAACAAATGACTGGAGAAAATATGGCCTGGTCATTTGTAAACATCTATGTTGCTTCCACAGACAAAGGGCCTGACTTTGTGCATACACAAAACAACAATGGTTCCATTCAAACTCCACAACCAGTTTAAAAATAAATAGTTCACCATCCAAACAATAAAAAATTAGTGATTATTGACAAAAAAAATGGCATGGACCTTAAAATATATCAAAAAAAATACAACAGTTCACTGCTTAGAACTTTGGTCTCTCAAGCTTTCCCTTGATGCATATAATATCGGGGGAAATGACAAGGAAACACCCACAAAATATTAAGGTAATTAAGCATTCTATTTATCATAAACCAAGACTAATTAGTTATCAAATTTAAGTACGAGCTCTGTACCTTTCCCCTTATATCTTTCCCTCCATGTGCAAGAGCAATGGCCATGATAGCTGCAGCCTCCATGACCCAAGATAGTGGATTCCACATAAAACCCAAGAATTTTAATATTTTACTTTCCTGCAAAAAGAAAAAGAAGGAAAACAGGGAAATATAGTGGAGAACATCATATTCTAAAAGATAAGCAATATAGCAACTACTCAATCTGTTATTCCTGACCTTTTTCTCTTCGAGCTTGTTAAAACCAAATAAGCCGAGCCGTTCCTGAACTGCATCAGAGGTTAGACCATTCCTAGTGCATTTAAGGTTCTCAAAAACCTCTTCAATGGGGACATTTTCCTGCAAGGATTGATTTTGAAATTTAAAAAACAGACAAGGTGCTTACCCATAAAATCAAAAAAGCCACAAGAAACAAGAACTAGGTAGTGTTTATAACACTTCTCGGAAAAACTTTACAAAACTTTTACAGCACCTCTTGTGCTGCTCTGTTGAAAACGCTCGAGAAGACAAAAGGAGAGATGGGAAGTAGAAAAAAGGGCAAACCGAATGCAATATACGGCATTGATGTCGTTGTTGTCAGGTAATAGTAGCATAACAGAGTTCCATAGTGTGCTAGGATTTAAAAATACTACATACACCACGATGGTGGCATGCTAATTGGAATCGCTAATGTCAACAACCAACATGTGAGGGAATGATAAGGAAATGTAGGAGAGGTTTCCTAGCACATAGTCATACTAACATATAACTAAATGGAGGATCGGATTGTCTAAAAAGGATGGGTCGAGGCTTAGCAGCATCAATTCTATGACCGTTTATCTAGGCACTGACATTTTAGTGAAAGAACCAAGGAACACACAAACCACTAAGCAAAACATCAGCTAGGTGGAAAGCGAAGCTAGTACTAAATACAGTGGATGATGTAGCTGCATATACCAGATCGACAGTTTCATTATTCACTGCATCAAGCGCAACCGATTTCTCATCCATGGTGGCTCTCCTTCAGCTTCAACCCACGCAGCGATCTGATATGGAAACCATCAGGTAACACATATAACCCATCGACGATAACCTAATTTAGGGTTTCTCTTAATCAACTTATACAGATGTCATCACTGATTTGTAATGAAATTAACAAATTAAAAGCAATAGACCCAATGGAGAAATAATGCTTTGAACATTCGAACTGAATAAACAATCATAAGCCTGTAAATCAAAGAGAAAAACAGGGAATTTATATGTGGTGTAACAGAATTTTATCAAAAAAAATAAAAAAGAAAACTTTTTGATTCTGGGTAACAACCCATAATCAAATACAACAATCACAAGTAATTCAGGGAATCAAAGACTTTCTACCCTTCGTGATCCAGCATCCAAATCCTAATTCACCCGAATCGCTCGCCAGCAGAGCGGACCGTCTCCACCGCTCCAGTGCTTCCTTACCCTCTTCCGAGATAGAGGTCGAAGGTGGGCAGCATGGCCGCGCAATATATCGAGGCGTCGGCACATGCAAGGCCCGGCCATGGATTCAAGGCTGGAGAACAAACAAACAGAGGGGAACGAAGGCGATGACGACAGAAAGGACGATCGGAGGAAGCTCCAGCTGGAATCAGACGAGGCCCTAGCGTCCGTGCCCGTGGGCATCGCCGTCCGACCTTCTTTTTTTGCCCCCCACTTTTCTTTTTTATCTTTCTTTGATCCATACAGATTTCCCGCCAGCGGGTGCTTCGAGAGCGGCCCGTTAGACCTCCCTCCTATGCAGATCCGGTGTTGCCCTCAAACAAGAAACAGCAAGTCCTTCCTTACGTGCCAAAAACTGGTAATACTTGGCACTACCACACCCAGGAGCCTACTGCACTCGCTGATGTGGCAGCAGGCAAATGGTGAAGATATATGGGTTTTTTTTTCCAAACAGTATTTATTTAAAAAAAATTACTTTAATGGCCGCTTACAAAAATAATTTCAAAAGTGACCATTTATCTACCATGTTACCATGTGACCACCACATCAGCTCTTTAGTAAAATCTTTTATCCAATAAAATCGGTAAGTGGAATACCGATTTTGAAATCGGTATTTAATTTACCGATTTATACTACAAGTCACATGTGAATGTAATGGTCCCTTTTTTAAAAGCAAACTTTTAAACTGATAGTGGTATTGAAAACCGGTATTCTACATACCGATTTTACTCGACATAAAAATTTCAGCACATAGCTGACATGGCAGGCTACTTTTGAAATTATTTTTGACAGCTGGCTATTAAAATAATATTTTTTTATAAAAATACTGTTTTGAAAAAAAAAACCAAATATATCGGCTTGATCTTTAAAAGCGTGCAAATAAATTTTTTTAAAAAATTACTGTAAGGGTTTTTTTAGGCACCAGTTGATTGCCCGTTGGCTGGTGAACCAATACCTCTAGGGGTGCCTACCTCTAGTTCAATAAAAGAGACCCATACCAGCCCTAGGTTATATTCTCAAATTGAGTCTCTCTCCTCTTAATCTCCTACAAACACATCATTGCCATAATTGCTCTAAGTATATCCAAGTTTCATATTGGTTTCTTCACTTTTGTTGAGTGTACTCAGTGTAGTACTACAAAAAAGATCACTTATTGTATCATGTAAGTGATTTATCGGTAACCCTACAATAATCTCATTTTGTGAGAGTGAAGAATGATAATGCTTTAAAAAAAGTGTATCTTATACGTACAACATTGTTATGATCTCCTCTCGTCTTATCACATATGCATCCGATCTCTACCAAGCAGCGGCAGAGAGAGCCGATAATTGGAGAGGAGTCAAACCCATTGCAACGGGGTTGCAACCAAGCATTCCAAAGTCGATAAAGTGTCCCATTTGGGCTTAATTCACCCCAAACCCGTGATTATTTTTTCCGCTCGTGCGTGCTATCAAAATTTCATGTTAGATGCCTCAAATTGGGAATGAGGAAGGGGCCTTGGAAGGATAGGGTTGATAACCCGGTCAGGGTCTAGACAAACTCAAATCCATATCCAATATGCTAGTCGGTTGGAGTTTCAAATAGGTTGATCCAACACGCAAGAAACAAGATTAGGAATTGTTTGATTGTCGCCGAGTTAAACTTCAATTGGTCCATATTTTTAGATAGATGTTTTGGCTTATCCCTTTGGTGTTTGTAATAATCCTTCCAAGAGTTTGGCTTTGCTTAATTGGCAGACATAAAATGAAACCTTAGTTGTTGCGTCATTGTGGCTCTTTATTCTTTGAATTACATAGCTTTTTTTTTGTTAATGCGTTTAAGGTCGCCAACAATAGGTCGTAGGGGTGAAAAAGATGAGCAACAGACGCATTTCACCTAAGGTCTCTAATCAATGGATCAGTTGGGTGAAAAGACCTACCAAAGGCAAAAAAAATGCCCTCATTAGCCTCCATTTCTCCTATTTCTCTTGAGCAGCGGTGTCACTCCCCGACTTCCAGTACAAGGAGAAAAGGTACCGAAGGGTGAGGTGGAGGGGAGGGAAAAAGGAGAGAGAAGCGTTGTGGGGGAGGATTATGGTTGTCGTACGATCCCCCTCCAACAGTCAATTGAAGGGTAAAGCTTCGAGGTGTGGTGCACTGTAAAACGCTGAGCTGTCACATGTTTAGCTGTCGCACTGACACTGTTGACAATAGGAAGAAGAAAGGCGCGAAGCAATATCAATAGATGGGGTGAGAGAGCAAGAGTTGACACATGATATGGTGATGAAGTTCAACCGAAGCCTATATCTCCGTGCGGTAAGACGCAACCTTTGAATCCACTACCTCTGAGAAAAGTAGAGCTACTCTCAACAGGCCGAGGAGTGTTTATACAAGTAGGCAGAGAGTGGAGTAGGCTTGACTAGACTCTGATCACCAGAAGGCTTAGAGAGCTCTGGAAAAAACAGAAAGTGGAATGTGGAATAATAAATTCCAATCTGGAATATTTGTCGAGTCTGCTATATATAGAAGTTCAAAAATATCAGGGAAATATACCCCGGATATTTTCAAAAATATACCGGGATATTCCTGGAAATATCCGGGGTTTTGGTAATTATTTGGGGATATTTACCAGGCCCCAGATAGTCGACGTGGGCCCCAGGCAGAACTGCGGGTCCCAAGCAAAACTGTGGGTTCCACTGTCGGGCGTCAGCCAGATTTTGCACCCACAGTTACCCCCTCCCAGCTAGGCAGATACTAACCTAGCTGGCTGGGACTTTAAGGTGCAAAACTACCTTGTCGGATGTCAAGTTAGCTTGATGAGGGTTTTGAAAGAATCTGCTGACCCCCTGCCAAAGGCCAACCAAAGTTTCGTCTGTCGGCTTGCTGTCCGGGACCTACCATCGCATTTGCCAGCCCCCCGTACAAGACCGTTCAAGTGCCAACCACACGGCACGAGCAGAATTACCATGGATAACTTGTGAAAGGATAGTCTCAGACAAGGAGGATCAGAATCTGGGGGGCTAGGAGTCTCACCGGTAACAAATCCCAGGAGGCAATGGCTACGAAGGACAGGGAGAAACTGCGCCTTCCATAGCAAATAATTATAGTGGAAAGCAGCTTAACGGAGATCTCCTGCGAAATGGCCTTCACCACTGGAAGGTTGGAGGGAGGATTGACTTACTCATCGTGAAAAGAGGACGAAGTTGAAGAAGCCATAAAAAAAAAAAATATTTAGAGGATAGTGGGCTCTGATACCATGAAAAGTATTCGAGAATCTCTATCTCCAATATGAGAATAGAGAGAGCTGTCCAATCCCTTTTATAGTGGGATGTACATTACATGGTACATATCTCTTCCCTGATCTTGGGGATGGATTTGAAAAGATAATAACAACTTAACAATAAATAAAATATACAATGAATCTCTATCAATAATCATTCCTGGCCTTTCCCAATTTAGAGCCCAGCTATTCATGTCTCACTGATGGCATGGAAGAGATAATGACAAGATCTTCAAACCATCCTAACACGGAAGGTGATTACGACAAGATATTCATACCATCCTAACATTAATGAGGCATCATGAGCCGCACCCATAAAGATTCTAGAAGAATCGTTTCTGAAGATCTTCCAAAAAACTCTTTGTATCTTCTAAAGGTTTTGTCCTGATTAGGCTTTCCTTAGCAAGGTTTTAATGAGCCAATGTTTTAAAAGTGGGCATCCAAGGGATGTGTGATTAGATGTGGTTGGTGACGAAGAGAGAGTCAGAGCACTCTCTCTCTATGGTAGAGCTTCTCTCTCTAGATTATTGTCGGTGGTGGTGGTGATAATGATGAGTGCCATGGGGGATCCCCTCAAGGGGGGCTCCTCCTTTCCTTTCTTCTCCCCGGTGTGGGGGCCTGGATCTAGGAGATATTGAGAGGGAGCAACGACTGGCAGTTGAGGAGGAATTCCAACCTCCACGAGCTCCTTCCCTGGGGAATTTAATCGTGGCTGGAAGTTAATTCCTCCGAGGAGTCATGGCGCTGTTGGTGGAGGTTTGTGCTCTGCTTCTTCTCATGGGCGAAGAGGAGGAGGTGTGGATTCTTCTTCGGTTCGTGGCCACAAAGGGTCAGAAAACAGAGTTGTGGATCAGGTTCCAAGTTTGACTCAGTTTCTGGGACTGTTGCTATGGTCTCTTCTGAGTTTGAGACAGATCATGCCTCCATGGATGGTCGCCAGGAGATTCAGATTCCTGCAGTTCCTCGGGGTGAGGCAGATCCCGTCCAGTCAGCCCGATCTGATTTTTCAAAACCCCAGCGGGTGGATGGGAGTGAGTCTTTGGAGGTGGGGGGATCAAAGTTTTTTTCCCCACCCTAATTTCTCACCTCATAGCTCTCGAGCTTCTCCAAGGAACCCATGGCTACTATGCAGCAGCAGTGACCAACAGTGCAGTCGAGAGGGCTAACATTGCTGGTCTTTCTTATGCAACGGTAGTGACAAATAGTGCAGATCAGGTGCTTGACGGCTTGTCTGAGAGGGCCAACATTGCTTGTATTTCCTTTGCAGCGGCAGTGCCAATTAGCACAGAGCAGGCGTTTGAGGGATTGACTGAGATGACTGGGAGTGCCGCAGGAGGGGCCCCTATCCTTCCTAGGTGCTCTATGTAAGCCTATGGGCTTCCAGATATGGCCCACATGTGAGATCCACAGTCCATATAAGGCTAAAACCCAATAAGGATGGGCCTGGGTGATTGTTGATTGGGCTTACCATAATTATATATGCTCTGGGCTACTTGGCCTAATTTTAAGATCAATCTCATCCGTTGGATCTGTTGATTTCTCTGATGGGGAGAAATCATAAAAGGTTATAAAAAATGGTACTTGGTCCCCCTCCCGGGTAACGATATCTCTACGTGAGTTTTCTAGATACCCCCTCTGTCCACACCAGAGAGAGACCCCTCTTATCACAGGGAGTGGAAACCAAGTCCGGAGAACACGCATCGGAGATCGTGATTCGCACAAGTTCTTCATCCATGGATTCTTCCGTTTTTTGTAACGATCCTATACTCTTAGATGTAGGATCTCTCATGGATGATTAGGACTAAAATCCACTAACAATTGGTATCAGAGTCGTGATTCCGGCTTGGACGGATTGGTTGAATGACCGATTCACAACATTTAATTTCTGCAATTCGTTTTCTTTGATTTTTTCTGTAAAAATCATTGTATTCGACGAATTTCGATTGGATGAAATGGGAAGAATTTTTCCCATGGCCGTACAGCAAGAAACCCCCAAATCCGATTTTCGTTTTGAATGATTCGAAGGACTCGCCGAACAACTCCTCTTCCTCGCATCACAAATCCCCATTCTGGTATCAGAAATCCCCAAAAATCCATTTCTCAAAAAAACAAAAAAAGGGGAAAGGGGAAGAGTGCCGATCCTGGGCGGTGCTGCGAGTCGAGGTTGGAGACGATCTCGACGCTCGCCAGAGGCCTCGCAGTCCGCGGCTCGTGAGTGGGTCCACCGGCATGATTGGGAACGATCTCGTTGCTTGCCGGCGGTCGATCGAGCGTCGATTGGGGCTCGGAGAGGGGCGGTTGCAGTCGTTGCTCGCCGGCAACCGATCGGGCGACGGTTGGGACGCAGAGAAGGGCAGTTGCCGGCGGTTGTCATGAATGGGCGTTGCCGGTTACACTCGTGACTCTTCAGGAATATTCTAGGGCTTGAGAGTAGTGGGGTTGGATCAGCTTAATTGCTGGTGGGTTTTTATATTGGGTCAGTATTGGGTTTTCTTTTGATAACTCGACCCAAAAAGAATTGTGCTTCGCGGTGCTGAGACCGTGAAGACAGGGAAGGGATCTGTGAATTATTTGGGCTTTCATATATTGGGTTTTATTTGGGCCTATTGGGTTTTTTGTAAACCCAACCCAAATAGAATTGTTTAGATATTTAACAAAGCATTGGTTGTACATTATTTCGTAAATGTGCAAACAGTGACATGTTCAACCCAATCAAACCCAAATGATTTGATCCAAACCTTCTGCCTTAAATTCATCCGATCCAAATTGTTTCGAATCGAACCAATCCGGGTATGAACCGATTTGGCTTGGACTAAATTGAGTCATACCACATAATGAACCATCTGTCAATTGATTAAATAAGGGATTTTCTGTGAATTTTTTTTGGGTCGGCCAGGGACCTATATGCAATTTATTCTCTGTGAATGTTTCTGCAATGTTGTGAATGTTTATGCTATGCACATTGCTAGACCTATATGCGATCCCGAAGGCTATGGGATTATTCAGTAACAGGTCGTGTGAAGGACATGCATAAAGTTCTTTTATGTAATTTTATAAATTGCAGGAACCTGTTTGTGAACAGTGCTTCTAAGTTATTTTAATTCATCAATTTTGGTCTGTATAATTGGACTTTGGACTATCTATTATTTTTTGATGATGTATGGATGTGTGGTATCCCTGGCCGAGCCCTTAAGCCCTGATTTATATCAATTGATAGAAAATACCCTAAAATTTTGTAAATCACTAAATTGTGCCATTGACGCATCTTGTTGGATGCAACTTTTCTAGATGGTGTTGATTTGTACCTACACCACCTGAGTGCTAGCCAAAGCAGCCTCAAGTTGGAGTGAGTACTTTCTTCACCATATAAAGCTCTTGAGTTGGCACTATTTAGTGTTCACTACTTGTGGTAGTATTTTGAGTGCAACACTTATAGATGGTACTTACTCGTTTTTTTGATTATCTGGGTCCAAGCCAAAGCGGCCTCAGGTAGAAGAATTTGAGAGTTTACCACATAAAAGCCCGTGTTCACACAGTCTTGCACCTGAGTACTAGTGTGCCCAGTCTGCTCCCAAAGGAGGGCTGAACACAAAAGTAGGCTCAGGATGGAGTAGGATGGAGATTCTATTGAGACCTATTTTGAAGAAATCTTGATTGCCCAAAGGTGTCATACTCTTTAAAACTGGAAACTTAAGAATCACCAGTCTTACAGACAGTTCCAAACTGTCAAGTTGAGTGAACTTATAGCAGTCATAGCTCTGCTCCCAAAGGAGGGGTTGTGATGTTGCATTTGGTTGCTCACCAAGCCATCTTAGTCTGATGCTCAGACGATGACTTGAGATAGTTAAAGTGTGGAATTCTGTGATGTAGCTTCTAATTTACTTTTCCTGCTTATTTTGTCTTACATCTGTTAATCCTACTATGTTACTACCCATGAATAATTCTCTCTCTATCCTTAATGGCTCCAACTATGCGGAGTGGAAAGAGAGAATGTTGATATGTTAGGGTGCATGGACCTAGATATGGCGTTAAGGGCTGATAACCCAGTCTCTCCTACAGAGGGGTCTACCCCAAATCAAAGGGCCTTCTTTAATAAGTGGGAGCGCTCTAATCGGCTCAGTTTGATGCTGATGAAAGCGCATGTCGGAAGAAACATAAAGGGATCTATCCCCGATTGTGAGACATCCCGCGAATTCATCGAGGCCGTGGAGCAACAGTTTGCTAGCTCCAATAAGGCACTGGCCAGCACCTTAATGAGTAAGCTCTCTTCCACGAGGTACTCCGGATCAGGCTCCATTCGGGAGCACATAATGGAGATGCGGGATATTGCATCACAGCTGAATGCTATTGAGATTACCATCTCGGACTCCTTTCTGGTGCAGTTCATATTGAACTCCCTGCCATCTGAATTCGGACCCTTCAAGATCTCCTACAACACATAGAAGAAAAAATGGTCAGTGAATGAACCACTGACCATGTGTGTTCAGGAGGAGAGCAGGTTGAGACAGGAGAGCTCTCATAGCATCAATATGATCTCTCATAAGGGTCAGAAGCGCACCAGAGGAGAAAGTAGCAGGCATGTGAATCGTGACTCGGGGAAGAAGAAGACTAAAAGGGCGCCAGCTACTCAGGAAAATCAAGCTGGCATTCAAGGCCCTAGGTGTTTCTTCTGCAAGAAAAGAGGTCACGTGAAGAATGATTGCCCTCGCTATGCTAAATGGCTCAAGAAGAAAGGTAACTCCTTCGTTTCAGTATGCCTAGAATTGCATTCAGTTTCTGTTCCATCTGATACTTGGTGGATTGACACTGGTGCCACTGTGCATGTGGCAAATTCCATACAGGGATACCTGTCCAGCAGGTTGCCAAGACCGGATGAGCGTAGCGTGATTACTGGGAATGGCGTGCGCTCGAAAGTTCAATCCGTTGGCACTTTTAGGCTTTTTCTAGATTCTGGCTCTGTACTTGATCTAGAAAATACCTTTTATATTCCTACATTTTCTAGAAATTTGATTTCTGTATCAAGACTTGACTCATTGGGATTTGCTTTTAGCTTTATTAATTCCCAGTTCCAGTTGTGCTATCAATCCCAATGTGTTGGTTCAGGTATTCTGATTGATGGATTGCATAGGATTCTTCTTAATACTTCCCAAAATCAATCTTTAGTAACTCTGCATGGAAATAAAGAAACCAGTAGTCACTTGTCCTTATTATGGCATAGGAGATTAGGGCATATCTCCAAGGAGAGAATCCAAAGGTTAATTAGAGAAGGATTATTGAACATCACCTTTTCTGACTTTGGAGTCTCTGTGGACTGCATAAAGGGCAAGCAGACCAAGACCTCCTCTAAAAGTGCTATAAGAAGTGATGGAACACTAGACTTGGTCCATACTGACATTTGTGGACCGTTCCCGCAGTGCATTACAGGCCAACGGTATTTTATCACATTTACTGATGATCATTCAAGATTTGATTATATCTACTTGCTTAAGGAGAAATCCGAAGCACTCGATGCCTTTAAAGCTTTCAAGACCGAGGTAGAAAACCAACTTAACAAAAGAATTAAGGTGGTCAGATCAAATCGAGGTAGTGAATACTTTGGTAGACATACCTCAATAGGCCAGGCTCCTGGACCTTTTGCAAAGTTCCTTGAACAGTGTGGTATAGTTCCTCAATACACCACTCCTGGTACGCCAAGCCAGAATGGTGTAGCAGAACAAAGGAACCGCACATTGATTGATATGGTTAGGAGTATGACCAGTAACTCTACCCTTCCTTTATTTTTATGGGTTGAAGCCTTAAGGACTGCCACGTATATCTTAAACAGGGTTCCTTCGAAGGCTGTTCCAAAGACACCCTATGAAATATGGACAGGAAGGAAACCAAGTTTAGGACATTTACACACGTGGGGTTGTCAAACTGAGGCTAGGGTGTATAACCCACATATTAAGAAATTAGACCTAAGAACCGTATCAGGTTATTTTATCGGTTATCCGGAAAGGTCCAAAGGGTATAAGTTCTACTGTCCATCTTCTCCTATAAAGATTGTAGAAACAAAGACTGCAAGGTTCATAGAGGATGACTCAATCAGTGGGAGTGTGCAACCTCGACACATAGTGTTTGAGGAGCATATAGAGCAGGATACTCCTTTACATGAAACTCCTGTACCTGTTCCATATGGGTTTATTCCATTTTCAGTTGGACAGCCTCGTGCTGTGGAAATACAACCCATAATTCAAGAACCACAAAATGTGGAACAGGAACCACTCCATCAAGATCCTGAACCAGTTGTTATCCCACAGCAAGTACCACCAGTGGGAGCACAACCGGAGTTGAGAAGATCCTCTAGACAGAAAAGACCTGCCATATCGAATAATTATCTTGTCTACCTTCATGAAGATGGCCATTGTGTTGATGATCCTCTCAGTTTTTCTGAAGCCATGAACAGTTTTAACTCTGAAGAGTGGTTCAATGCCATGAATGATGAGCTTGAATCTATGGCTAAAAATCAAGTCTAGGACCTTGTAGTATTACCTGAAGGATCGAAGCACGTTGGCTGTAAATGGGTTTTCAAGACCAAACGGGACTCAAGAGGTAATATAGAAAGGTACAAGGCCCGATTGGTAGCCAAAGGATTCACTCAGAAAGAAGGCACTGATTACATTGAGACCTTCTCTCCAGTATCCAGGAAGGACTCCTTCAGAATTATCATGGCTCTGGTGGCTCAGTTTGATCTTGAGTTACACCAGATGGATGTCAAAACTGCTTTTCTGAATGGGGATTTGTGTGAGGAGGTTTACATGAAACAACCTGAAGGATTCTCATACAAAGGACAAGAGCATATGGTATGCAGACTAAAGAAATCATTATATGGACTAAAATAATCCTCCCGACAGTGGTACCTCAAATTCAACGAGGTAATACTGACCTTTGGTTTTAAGGAAAACATTGTTAATCAATGTATTTACCTAAAGGTCAGTGGGAGCAAATTTATAATTTTAGTCCTATATGTTGATGATATTCTGCTTGCCAGTAATGATCTTGGACTACTGCATGATACGAAAGTTTTTCTATCCCAGAATTTTGATATGAAAAATATGGGTGAGGCTTCCTATGTCCTTGGCATAGAAATTCGGAGAGATAGACCAAAGGGTATTTTAGATTTATCTCAGAAAGCCTACATTGAGAAAATTTTGGAAATATTCAACTTTCATAAAGGCAGATCTGGGACAGCTCCTGTACATAAAGGGGATATACTTTGTAAATCCCAAAGCCCAAGAAATCAATTGGAGCGGGATGGCATGACATAAATACTTTATGCATCTGCAGTTGGTAGCCTTATGTATGCACAGACGTGCTCACGTCTAGACATTACCTTTGCAGTTGGATTACTTGGCAGATGTCAAAGTGATCCAGGCAAAGCGCATTGGGATGCTGCCAAGAAGGTATTCAGGTATTTGCGAGAGACTATGGATTTCATGCTAACTTATAGGAAATCAGATGAGCTGAAAATTATAGGATTCACGGGCTCTAACTTTGCCGGCTGCCCAGATACTAGGAAGTCCACTTCTAGATACATATTCTTATTAGCTGGAGGAGCAGTTTCGTGGAAGAGTCAAAAACAGACAATTACAGCACCTTCCACGATGGTTGCAGAGTACATTGCATGTTATGAGGCTATATTACAAGCGATTTGGCTGAAAAATTTCATCACGGACCTTCGGATTGTGGACTCCATTTCTCGTCCACTCAGTCTTTTCTGTGATAACTCAGCGGCGGTTGTATTTTCCAATAACAACAAGTTCTCCAGTGGGTCTAGGCATTTAGACACCAAATTTCTTGTTGTTAAAGAAAAGATTGACAGTCATCAGATTTCAGTTGAGCACATCAGTACAGACCATATGCTTGCAGATCCGATGACCAAGGAGCTAGTACCTGGCATCTATACTGAGCATGTAAAGTCCATGGGTCTGATTGAGTCATTTGATGTGTAAGACATTTAGTTTCTTAAATGTATTATTTCTAATTGACTATAAAGATATTGTCTTCTAATCCATTGGGATTATTAAGAAAATTATATTCTAATCCATTGGGATTATAAAGTAGGACCAAGTATAGACATAAAGATACGTCTATTCTAGGAGTGAACATCTTGACCAAGTTCACTCATACAGCTTCCCAGATTAAGTTATTTTGTGGGTTTGTCTTAGTGGTACTCGTGGTTATGGAAGAAAATGTGCGGCTCTAAAATGGATAGTACAGGACCGCCTGGCCCTTACCATTGAGCTTTCTCATTAAAGTTAAAGGGCCTAGAGCATTATGGAAAAGCCATAAAATTTGTTTTTTAATTTTTTGGCCGGCATTTAAAGTTTCTTTTGAATATCCAATCACCTGACCACATAAAGTTTGTTTCAAATTTATTTTACATATACAAACATATATTATGTATTTTAAAATTATGGTCAATATGGTCCAAGTGGGAGATTGTAAGCCTATGGGCTTCCAGATGTACCCCACATGCCCACATGTGAGATCCACAGTCCATATAAGCCTAAAACCCAATAAGGATGGGCCTGGGTGATTGTTGATTGGGCTTACCATAATTATATAATTTTAAGATCAATCTCATCCGTTGGATCTGTTGATTTCTCTGATGGGGAGAAATCTTAAAGGGTTATAAATAACGGTACTTGGTCCTCCTCCCGGGTAACGATATCTCTACTTGAGTTTTCTGGATACCCCCTCTGTCCACACCAGAGAGAGATTCCTCTTACCACAGGGAGTGGAAACCAAGTCCGGAGAACACGCATCGGAGATCGTGATTCGCACAAGTTCTTCATCCATGGATTCTTCCGCTTTTTGTAACGATCCTATACTCTTAGATGTAGGATCTCTCATGGATGATTAGGACTAAAATCCCCTAACACTCTAAACTGCGGTACATCCCTCCCCCCCCACGATGATTGGGACCAAAATAGTGGTTGTTTGCCCAGATGGGGAGTCGGAGAAGAATCAAAAGAAATGGGAGTTCTCGCTAGTGGGCTTTGTTCTCGGTAGAAGACCCTATTATGTGCACCTTAAAGAGACGTTGTTACAGAGATGGAAGCCCAAAGGAAGCTTTGAAATCTTCTTTAGAGAAAATGGACTTTTTCTATTTTGGTTGGGGGAAGAGGAGGACTACACAAAAGCTTTGGAGGGGGGACCCATGGCACATCGAGGGAAGACCTCTGGTTTTAAAGAAGTGGGTGAAGGGCATGAACTGTGAAAGAGAGATACTTACTCATGTCCTGATTTGGGTGAGATTCCCAAATGTGCTTGTTGATCTGTGGTCTGAGGAGCTTCTCAGCAGGATGGGTAGTATAATTGGAGTTCTGTTGTATATGGATCAAGCAACTACGACCCAACTTCAGGTGAACTATGCTCGGTTTTGTGTGGAAATTATTGTGGAAGATCCTCTTCTGGAGGTGGTGGAAGCTAGGGATTGTAAAGATAAGCTCCTATCTTTGCAACCTGTGATTTATGATAGGGTTCCTCGGAGATGTAGGGCTTGAGCGAAGATATGTGTATCAAACATCACAAGGTTGGAGGGATATGGAAGAATTTTGGTAGAGGGGACTATCAGGGTAATACGAAGGGCAACTCCTCTACCTGGAGGCCAGTGGGACAAAAGGCTAATGTAGGACCTTCTCATCCCACACATAATGTGATTGGACATATTATTGAGGAGGAGACTGGTTGGAATTAGGTGACCTCTGCTACTAGAGGAAAAGGGAAGGAGCCTGTGGCAGATAGAAAACTGATTTCCTGCCAAGGTAATAGATTTACCCCGTTAAGGGGATGTCTAGATGAGGTGGACACTGTTGTGGATTTGGATTTCGTGCAAGATGGGACTGCCTGTCATGTTGTGCAAGGTGAGGAATCTGTCAGCCCTGTGTTACGTGAGGATAATGTCATTACCAGGCCAGTGACTCACGAGACTACGGCTGCTTTCAGGCCAGTGATCCGTGAGGGTCAGGCCAGTGGTTCTGTTGCAGTAACTTCTGTGTTACGCGAAGCTATGCCTGCTTCCAGCCCATTGTTACTTGGCTTAGCAATGGCTATGGCTGGAGACGTTACTGGCTCAGCAGTTGCTGTATCTGAGGCTGTAATTCCTGTGGCTGCTGAGCCTGAGATTGATGGTGGAGGGGTTTTCAGTGGGCCTAAAGGCAGGGGGCTGGATGGTGCTGGATATGTTGCTGTAACAGAGACTGTTGCTGAGAGAGATGCTGTTGTAACAGAGGTTTCGGCCTCGTTTGACTATGCTGATGGGGGAAAAGTTGATTACTTTGATGGTATTATTGGCACAGTAGTTTATGCTGATTCTATTGCTGTTACGTAGGAGGGAGGGCTGCGTATAGATTGAAGTGTTGATTCGGAGGGGAGAAAGTTATAAGGGTTTTATTTTGTTCCGGAAACTCTGGACTCCTTGGATGAGGTAAGGGTTAAGGATCTGAAATTGTTCATAGAGCACATTCAGAATGAAGGAAATGATACTGGTGAAGAGCATGCTATAGAGGTCGAGGAACAATCTTGTAAGGATGCTGAGAACCTTGAGGGAGAAGTGCATTCTATGCACAAGGTAAAGTTTGAGGATTCTTCTACTTTGGAGGGACTAGTGGACGGAGTGGTTGATGAGAAAGAGGAAGAAGATGGTGGAGTTGACTAGGATTCATTGAACTTTAAAAAAGAGGCTGTGGCTATGGAGGAGGAGAGGGAGTTGGCTATGACTTCTTGTTCTTCCCATATTGGGAAACGAACCAAGGAGAGCTAGCCAAAGGGACAATGCGATAGAACGACTAGGAGCAAACGATGAATTGAAGGTGTTGTGGGTTTTGTCAGTGTTACACTATCTGATGTGTGGGTGTCTAGTGTGTTGCTCAAATGTTGAGCGTGTGTGTAGCTTCGTCGGAGTCTTTGGGCTCTGTTACTGCTTGCTCATTCAGAGTATGACCGTGATGATCTATAATTCTTGGTTATATTTATAATAAATATTTTTACCCCTAAAAAAAAAAGGCTGGTGAACCTATGTTGCTGCCCACTTTAATGGCCCAGCTAATCCTAACCCTAGCCTATAAAAACATTATAATATTTGATGGGCATGCAACCAGTTAGAGATAGCCAATTATGAGAAACTGTGCATTCTTCTTCTCCTTCTCTTATAACATGTTTTTGTTTTTGAGTTTTCTATTTTATTATTAAGTGAAGCCATATGTTATATAGTGATCAGACTGAACCCATATCTTATAAGATCAGACCTAATTAATGTGATGAGTTGATTCAATCCAACCTGATTTCCTGGTTCAGACCCACCTTGTTTTTCTGAACTTCTATATAAAATCATACATTAATATCAATTGTTATAATTAAGATAGGCAGGGGCATAACAGTAAGGACATATGACGAAGGCCTGATCAGCTCCATTAGATCATCGCTGCATCTTCATTTCGATGCCAGAGACTTTTATTTCAGTCGTTTTATTTTATGCATGGAGAATATTTGTCACATTGGGACTTGTAGTCGTTATTTCAGTTTTTGATATATTCTCATATTTTTGGCCTATTTTTGGTATTTATTATTAGTCGTGTTCTTACCCAATTCATGGGGGATGTACATGATCTCATCCGAGGGTTTTTCGGATTGAATCCGAGCCTTTTCGGGCGAGTTTTCTACAATATATTAATAAAATCTGGGGGTGTGTGTTTGCAGGGTACCGACGAACGAGATTAAGTCTTGAAACCGACAAATAAATGACAAAATAACTTAAAAATGATGACATGACATCAATTGGGCTTTAACTAGGGTTTATTGGGCTTATCTTAAGCCCAATAGGGCTTCCCATTGAGATGCCCCCCTCCTCTCTCTTTTTTTTTCATGATCAACCCGCGCCCCCTGTTCGTCCCCTTGTCCGTGCGGAACCCAAGGCAACCTGCCCCCTTTTCGTCCCCTCTCTTTTCTCTCTCTTCTATCCCCTTATTTCTCTCTATTTTCTTTTCCTTTCTTTGCCGATCGCATCCTTACCACTCCCCTTTATTTTCCTTTGATCCCCACCATCCAATTGAAACCCTAGTTCTACAAAAAGGAAAAGAAAGAAGAAAATTTCAGATTTTGGTTGGTTGAAATTCGTGCCTCCGTGTGAAAGCTTCCGGGAGAGACTCGCATCTCTGACCCCCGCTACTTTCTCGACTTCGCCTCGAGATGATCCGCGACTTCGCCTCGCGTAAACCTTAGCTTGTTCTTTCGAAGGATCCGGCTCCTCTCAACGTCCGGCCTTATTCCGTGAGCGGGATCATCGGCTCATCCTCGCATCGACCCACAACGGCAATATCTATCTTTTATTTTATCTTTCCTCCTCTTCCGTATCGTTTCCACTTATTTTCCTCGCCCCCGATATGCATCGTAGCCGTATACACCTCTGTTCCATCTCTAGTTGAAGCCCTAATATATGTCTAATATTCATATTTGTTATCTTTAGTCTATCGGTAACCCTAACAAGCATACTTAGCCTACTTTTCTATTAAATTCTGATGCATGCTTTCCTTTTAAAATCTGAAACCTATTGTTATGAATATTACTATTGTGTGTTGAATTTTTGTTTTCGTGATAATGTTGCATCTTATCTTGTTAGATCTTAACTCTGCGTTATGTTGAATGCATAGAACTCTAGTATTACGTGAAATAGCTTGTGTTTGTTGTCTTTTTGAGTCATACGATGCTATATTGATAAGTAAATCTTAGTTGTTGACCAAAGGAAAATCCTAAATGGCTTATGATTGTAGTGTGCATTATCGGAGCCTACATCAAGTTGGTATCAGAGCAATCTAGCACCATGTCCTATCATAACGTCCGATCCCCTTATTCACTTGATCCGTTAGATACCCAAGCCTATAAAGAATTTGTTAATCTATTTAAATCTTCTGGGCCATGTCCTACCCTTTTCCCAAGATCTCCGATAGAACGTAGTTACTCCTTTTTTATTCGAGATCGAGCCCATGACCTAGATCTATCTTCTAAACATTTTTGTTCAATGGATTTTACGAAGTCCTTCATTGAAAGGCATATATATTGAAACCCAACTCTTATTTGACAATATTGAGGATGAGTTGGCATTGCGAGAGAAGTAGAATAAGAAGCTTGTCAGACGCAATAGGCCCCCACCTCCAGCCGAGCCTCCACCTCCTATGGAGTACTTGGTTCCACCAGTGGCACCACTTGAGTAGCGTCCACTTCCAGTGGAGCTTTCTTCTCCAGTGCCAACAAGGGTGCCACATTCTCCCTCTGCGACTCCAGAGCAATTCATTCCGCCTTTAGCTGTGTCTATAGAGGAGCCCCCTCCTCTAATAGTGACTGCAGAGAGGCTTCTCCTACCCTCCACAGAGCATATAGAGGAGTCACCTCCTCCTGCAGTTCTCCCTATGGCAAAGACACCTGTGGAGCCTCCGCCGACCGTGGAGCTTCTACCACCACTGCAGTCAGGGCTAGTTTTGGAGTTTGAGCCAGCTGATCTACTTGAGCAGTTCGACTTCGTCAGGACAGACCGACTGCTTACAGCTCATGTGCTTCTGTTCACATACCTCAGCAGCTTATGGTCCTTGCTCGACTCCAACACTTCCTTCGCGAGGGACCTGCAGATTGTTGGTTGTCCAAGATATCACCTGTTGGGGATTCATCATCAGATCCAGACACAGCGATGATCCATTGGTGGTGGTCTCCCTCCCGCTACAGACGATGTCTTCCGGCATAAACTCGAGGACGAGTTTTTCGAAGCGAAAGCAATTGATGAAGGCCTAATCAGCACCATCAGATCATCGTTGCATCTTCAGTTCGATGCCAGAGACTCTTATTTCAGTCGTTTTATTTTATGCATGGAGAATATTTGTCACATTGGAACTTGTAGTCATTATTTCAATTTTTTACATATTTTTCATGTTTTTGGCCTGTTTTCAGCACTTATTATTAGTCTTGTTCTTTCACAATTCACGGGGGATGTCCATGATCTCATCCGAGGACTTTTTAGATTGAATCCGAGCCTTTGCGGCTAAGCTTTCTATAATATATTAATAAAAAATCTAGGTGTGTGTGTTTGTGGGGTACCGACGGACGAGATTAAGTCTCGAAACCAATGGATAGATGACAAAATAACTTTAAAATGTTGACATGGCATCAATTGGGCTTCAATTAGGGTTTATTGGGCATATCTTAAGCCCAATAGGGCTTCCCATTGAGATGCCGACCTCCTCTCTTTCTTTTTTCCGTGATCAACCCGCGCCTCCCCTATTCGTCCCCTTATCCCTGCGAAACCCAAGGCAGCCCGCCCCTCTTTCCGTCCCCTCTCTTCTCTCTCTTTTCTTCCCTTATTTCTCTCTTTTCTCTTCCTTTCTTGGCCGATTGCATCCCCACCACTCCCCTTTATTTCCCTTTGATCCCCACCATCCAATTGGAAACTCTAGTTCTACAAAAATGAAAAGAAAGAAGAAGAATTCAGATTTTGGTTGGCTAAAATTTGTGCCTCCGTGTGAGAGTTTATGGGAGAGACTCACGTCTCTGACCCCCGCCGCTTCCTCGACTTCGCCTTGAGACGATCCGTGACTTCGCCTCACGTAGGCCTTGGCCTGTTCTTCCGAAGGATCCAACTTCTCTAGACGTCCGGCCTTGTTCCGTGAGCGGGATCATCGGCTCATCCTCGTATCAACCCACGGCGGAAACCCTAGGCAATATCTATCTTTTATTTTATCTTTCCTCCGCTTCCGCATCATTTTCACCTATTTTTCTTGCCTCCACTCCGCATCGGAACCGTATACACCTCCTTTCCATCTCTAGTTGAAGCCCTAATATATGCTTAATCATCATATTTGCTATATTTAGTTTATCGGTAACCCTAGCAAGCATACTTAACCTACTTTTCTATTAAATTCTGATGCATGTTTTTCTTTTAAAATCTGAAATCTATTATTGCGATTATTACTATTGTGTGCTGAATTTTGTTTTCATGATAATATTGCATCTTATCTTGTTAGATCTTAATCATGCTTTATGTTGAATGCATAGAACTCTAGTATTACGTGAAATAATTTGTGTTTGCTGTTTTTTTGAGTCATACAATGCTATATTGATAAGTAAATCTTGGTTGTTGACAAAAGGAAAACCCTAAAGGGCTTACGATTGTAGTGCATCTTATCAGAGCCTACATCAACATACAACCTATTTCGAGACATAACCTTAAACATGGGAGAAGGATTGAGTTATTTAAAAGACGTCAATGTATCACAACACGAGAGGGCTTCATTTTAGTATTATACCAGTGTGGCCCCTAGAGCGAGGCCTGGGATTCGCTAAGCTCTCCGATGAGAAACACATGCTCCCCAACAGCCGCCTGTGAGTCGTTTCCTAGAGAAAACTGAATAAAAAACCAATGAATACAATGTTTAAGGCCTTGACTTCGCTCAGACCTCCGATGAAAAACAAACAACCTCCAAGAGTCGCTCCCTAAAGAAAATCGAATAAAAATTAAATGAATGCTACTAATGAATGCAGCGCTACACAGTCACACTGAAAGGTAGAGGTTATACCTTTATGAGTTTTTTATGTTATAGCATCCCTGTGAGGCTTCCATTTTAGTATTAGATACTATTAGACTACTAGGTTAATTAACTCGTGCCCAAGTTTCTAGTCAGATCTTTATTTGCATTGTTAGGTCCAGCCCTGATCCACGACTAGCATCATAAAAAATTCTAAGAAATTCTTAACCTTTTATTTTTTAAAGGAAACTAAGGGTTCTATTCATGGCACCACAGTCTTTTGAAATACATTATTACTAACCTTCCACAGAAGCAACTATGAAAACACCAGAGAGGGTATGCAAATTGTAACCACGAGATTAAAATTGCTGGGCTTGCGAATTTTAGCCAAATACAAAGGTATGTATCGACCATCAAAAATGGTTCAAACATTCTCTCAACCTTTCTATGGCTTTCCAGATCGATATTAGACCCAAATCGACTTATGAAGAGTAATCCAAAATGGGTACGGCTTGTCTCCAACTGATAGCGCAACTAGTAAGACATGCAACTCAAGGTCGTAGCCAAGGGTTTGAATAAGTGCTAACTATGACATATTTCCTCCTGTGCTCTTTAGGGGTCGGTCTCTCTCTCTCTCTCTCTCTCTCTCTCTCTCTCTCTCTCTCTCTCTCTCTCTCTCTCTCTCTCTCTCTTACTTGAATTAGGGTGTTTCTATAGTTCCTATAGTGAGTTTCGATCCTTGGTCTATCTTGTACCGGCGCACTAACATATGTACTGAGCACTATTGTGGCACCTTCGGAAAAAAAAAAAAATCCAAAACAGATTTTAGGTTTGAGAAATGCTATGCATACACACAGTATATGTAGGGCAGACATAGATGATGCACAATGATTGTGCGTGCCAGGAGTAGGCATGAATTGCAGATGTCATACCAACAGGCTCTTGGCCCGGTGGTACTTCTTCTCTCCCATGTTGGACAGATTCCCTGTTCGACTCCCAATACAGACACCATTGAGCGAACATTCCCTTAATAGATTCGGCCTGACCGTTGATGTCAGGTTCACGTATGGGTTATTATGGAATTAATAATTAGCAGATACTGCCTCCTCCGTTTCGATCTCCGGACCTTTTTGAGCCCTTGCTCTAGCTCCCTGTCCTATGACCGCTTGGTCGGTCCAGCCAAAATAAAATATTGCACATGTCATGGTGATAACCTCAGCCCCCATCCATCAAGCCATGCACAGTTGTCACATCGTGCACGCAGGCCCTGCAAAGCACTGCGTGCACGAATAGATTCATCTTTAGGTTTTCACGACAATTTTCATAACTTATCCAAAACAAAGTCCGATGTTATTGCCCAATAAAACCATTTCATATTCCTTCAAACTCCTTTTTGAATAGTTATTCAGTCATAAGATTGGGAGAGGGTTGCCCAATGTATATGCCGCCAAACTGTAACCATCAGCATCACCATCGTCGTCGCCTTCCTTTCTCTTCTGATCGGCCCAACCATGAAAGGGCTATGAGGAATTTGATGCGAAGGGCGAATGGTGGCTTGCACGAAGCTCGAATGAAACGGATAATCCACTTGGAAATTGTTTACTTTTCTATGTTTATCAAAGACTTTTGCGGGTTCGATCATGAGAAAAATATTTTGAAAAAAAAAAAAAATCTCAACACAAAGGATGTAGATACATCCTGACAGTGCCTTATCACAGCCGTCTAATATATCTATCCTGATCGGTGAATAGAACTCACCTTGATCGACGGGCCTCAAACGGCTATGATCAGGTGGCACAATAGGACGTATCTATGATGTGTGACGATGTTGAAATAAAATTTCTCAATACTTTTAAGAAACACATTCTTATTCATACTTCTGTAAAGTACATTGAACAATATAATAATTTCTCAAAAAAAAAATTTCAAGAAATTATTAGACTAATCTTCCCCAATATAAAAATATGGCTTTTCACATGAATTAGTAGTATAATGTACACCCAGAAGGCGAAGCACCTCTAGCTCCAGGTGAGAGATCGCACGTTACGTCTGCTTCGGGGTGAGGGGTCGCACGTTACGTTACGCCCGCTCCGCTGGCCTGGTCATCTTAACTGGTTTTGAACCCTGACCGGGGGACTGGCACCCATGCTGTATTTCCAGTAGGTTGTAGTTGACTATAAAATAATTAAAAAAACAAACAAATATAATTTTTTCACACCATAACCTTTGGTTCCATTTTCTTCCCTTTTTTTTTTTAATTGGGTATATTATCATAACTTAGATTAAAGCTCTCATATCACCATCAGCTGAGGCATCCTCAACGGTGGGTGCGGAGATAACGGCGAGAGTGGAGGCAGGTTAAAGATTTCCTTCGTGTCGGCCCCGTCCCAAACGTCCGTCCAGCTGGATAACGACAGGGGGCAAACGTCCGGCGCCTTCCGCTTCACGGCCTCGGCCTCGGCCTCGGGAGAGGTCTCCCTCTTGATCGGCCTCGCCACCTCCTCCAGCTCCTCCAAGTCAGCCGGCGTATCCTCCCTCGGCCTCTTCCCCAGCGAGCAGGGCGGGCCGCCGTCGCGGGAGCTCCCGATCTCGTTGGGGAAGTTGAGGATGGCCTTCCTCCCGCGCATCTTGAAGGCGGCGCGGTCGTACGCCCTCGCCGCCTCCACGGCGGTGTCGAAGGTCCCCAGCCACACCCTCGACCCCCGCCGGTTCGGGTCCCGGATCTCCGCCGCGAACTTCCCCCACGGCCGCTGCCGCACCCCCCGGTACCGCCGCCCGTCGCAGCTGACCGTCTGCCCGTCGGCGCCTCCAACCAGCGCCGCGGCCTCGGTCCACTCGATCTTCGTGGCCGTGGGCAGGGAGGCGCCGGCGCCCTGCAACGCCTGGAGGTCGGAGGCCGGCGAATCGGAGCCGAAGCAGATCATGGGGACGTCCGGCTCGGGGAAGGTGTAGCACCCGCCGTAGGGATCCCCTCCGCCGTAGGCCTGACTAAGGTCCAGGAATTCGGCGAGGTCGACCTCGTGGTGCGTGGGGATTGTCAGTGTCACCAGCTGGTGGTCGGAGACCGTGGGGGCGACGCGGCGGAGATCGGGGGAAGGTGCGTCGAGGAGGGCGTCGAAACAGGCTGCGCCGTCGCCAAGCAGGTGCTCGCGGATGAGGTCGAGAGCGGAGACGTCGTTCTCGATGGCCGCCATGAGTGGAGCAAAGCAGAGAGAGAGGGAGGTGGTGGTGGAGAGAGAGAGAGAGAGAGAGGTGGTGGTGGAGAGAGAGAGAGAGAGAGAGAGAGAGGTGGTGGTGGTGGTGGGAGTGGGAGTGGCTGGAGGGGGAGTGAGAGGGTAGAGGCATATAAAGAGCGGAGACCGTGAGAAGACGGTGGGGTGGGGCGGAGGAAGGAGGAGATATTTTGTCGTTTAGAGGATGGGATGTGGCTTCCGGCTGTGCTGCTTTCGTGGCCGGTTCCAAGAATGGGCCAGGAAGGGCGTTGCGTCACGCCTCTGGGGTACCATAGAGAGAGAGAGAGTCAGATAATGTAGAGAGAGAGAGAGAGAATGTAAAGAGAGAGAGAGAGAGAGAGAGAGAGAGAGAGAGAGAGAGAGAGAGAGAGGGGCAATGCAATGTTCACTGTGGTCTCGTGTCGTTGATGGCGATTGGGTTTAAAGAGGGGGAGCAATCGGGCCAGGTGGGTGGGTCAAGGGCAAGATGGGACGCAGGCCGTTTCGCCTTCAATTTGAGGACCGACGGCTGTGAACCCGTCAACCTTTGAACTCATCATCAGAGGCTGGAAGTGGATTCCGTAGAATTTGTCTTGAATCCGCCGTAGCTCCATGTAAGTAATACGGTGGCACCTTCATGCATCAGGTGTGCCGCACGGCTTCTGTGGGGCATCGCAACACCCGTCCTCAAAAGGGCCAAATATCCGGTGGGGTGGTCGCACAAGATGACGTGGTCGCTGCCGGTCGACGAAGTTGGGCCCCACTCATGAATTGCACTCAACACTATGATGCAAGGCCTGGCTGGTCCCCTGGTTGGGGGCGAGGATGGTTCAACCCTCGGAGCGCCGAGTGCAATTTGTTGAACCCTTCTGTGGGGTGCCCTATTAAAATAGCTTGGCTTCCTAAGACATGTATCTCGTGGCATTGGTTAAGAGTTGGAATAAGTGATACGATATATTTCCTTATGCTCTGTAGTGGTATGTGTCTGTCGCATCCCTCTTATCTTAGTGGCGAGTTTTTCTAACTATGGGGCTATTAAAAATCAAGATATTTCTTACTCTTGTGGCTGGTTTCGATCCTTGGTCTAGCTTGTGTGTGTTGCCACTTACCACTAACATGTAATGTACAGACCATTAGGATGGTCTATTTCCCATGCTTTCCACTGCCAGGATTCCATTTCGAGGAATGCTATTTGGAATGTTGGCATCAATTTGCACTCTTGAAATTAGTGATGGGACCCAAAAAAAATTAAAGGTTTTTTTTATTCCCGGTTTACTCTCATCCCCAATCTCCTGTCGGTTGTCATTTTTTTTTTTTGCTAGACCGGCCAGGCTTATAGGAGCTAGAGCAAGGGTTCAATAAGGTCCGGAGATCGAAACGGGGGAAAGCATTCAACAATTATTATTTATTATTTCCATAATCCCTTAAACATGACATCAACGGTCTTAATTCGCACACGCAAACAAGGCACAACGGTCTTGAGGGAAACTTCGCTCCACGGTGTCCATACCGAGAGTCGAACAGGGACCCTCTCCAACATGGGAGAGAGAGAAAGTACCACTAGGCCACGAGCCCGTTGGTTCAGTGATGCCACCTCCATCGCCCTCCGCCTCAGCCACTGCCTCAGCATCCTAATTCACTTTCTTTCCGGATGATATCCTCTGCCGCCCTCCTCTTCCTCCTCCTTCCTTCTTTTTCCTCCCTCCCCCGGCTCTTTCTTCCTCTTCCTCCTTCCCCGCACCAGAATCCTAAGCCGCTCTCCCTTCATTCTTTCTCCTCCTCCCTCCTCCTTCCTCCTACATGTTCCCTACCCATGAACCCAAAAGATGTAGGAAAAAGAAGGATGAGAAGGGGGAGGGGGCCAACGACTTAGGGTTTCGGTGCAAGAAAGATGGAGGAAGAAGGAGGCGGGAGGAGGAGGAGCAAAGAAGGCGGGGGGGGGGGGGGGGGGGGGGGGGGCGACAGCGGAGGGTTGGGCAGTCAAATATGGATGATGGTGGCGGGCGGCTCGGAGAGGAGGGGGGGTATTTGGGGTTATAGTGGGTGCCAATAACAATAGGCCAAAATGTGCTGGGGGCTAAGAAAGATTCGGGTGCCATCACTAATTCCATGGGTGGGAATAGCTTGACCCATTCGGAATCTGCCGAATCTAAGATGGCGTTGGATGACCGGCTCTAAGCAGTTGCCCTTCCGTAGCTGACCAAGAGGAACTGGTTCGGCTATCCTTTTACTTTGAACCGGCGCTGACCATTATTTCCCACGTTTATATACTTTAGTCCGCTTTGAGTCTTTTGCCTCTGCCGCATGATTGGGGTCTCGAGCGAGAAGACTTTTGACCGGTTGACCGTCTTACCGGCTCAAATTGCTGACTCGCGTACTACTACCAGTTGATCCAGCCGGAATAAAGAGTCATTCAATTCTTCCATGCAACTGAAAGAGCATGCTCTTGGGTGGATCAGATGTCACCTTCCCCAAGTCGTGAGTTGTATGACTACTTGGATGATCTTTCTGTGCAGTGGATTTCTCGGACTACTACTAGCGCTGCCCATTGGCTTGCTCATGAAGCCCGCGTGCATGAGAGGGCAGGTTACTGGGACTCGACTTCCTTGTTGGTATGTCAACCCTGATTTGATAGGATTTGCGGATCATATACTTATGATCGCCAACCCTATGTACGAAAAACAAAAAAGGTGAATGCCCATCATTTTTTGGTTTGTCAAAGTTACACTACTGGTCTGTACCACCCCCCCCCCCCCCCCCCCCCCAGCCAAGACTTAAAATGGACTTCTTTTATCCAGTGATTGAATCGACGTCCCGAGCCAAAGAATCTTGGCCAAAGGGTCAGTCTGATAGGGTCACAAGGAGTAGGGGGGCTAGTTGAGGTTGTTTTGTCTTTGCTCCTTGGTGATTGTTGTATTTTATTTAGTCTTCTGTGGTGTGTTTTTCCTTTAGTCCGGGGACTACCTTGTTGGTCTGCTCCCTGTGCGATGAGGTAGGGTTTTGTTGATGATGTGGCCCTATTTGGCCTAGTTTCTGCTTACTCACCGAGAGTTAAGCCGAGTCCTGTAACCGCCTTTATTTTTCAGTAATATATTCGTTTTTTACCTCCAAAAAAAAAAAAAAAATGGACTTCTTTTGAAACTATCCCTTGCCACATCATCAAATATTTCTGCATACTCCACCGGAGAGCTGGGCTCAAACACACAACCTCTCAACAATGAGAGAGATTTGTTACCGCTGTATTGTCACCCCAGTTACCAATAAACATCCTTATCTCTCCTAAATTATTTCACCAACCAATTAACCCCTTTTTTTTTGTTCAGATCGACGGGTGTCCCAAAACCTTTCGGCCAATCGACCCACTTCGAGCTCTGACTAATCCCTCTAAGAATAAGCACTGACAATACCTGGAAGCTATCTTCGCCTCACACTCTTGGGTAACTCAAGGGGGTGATCGGACTGACAACCTAGCTCCTCACCCAAGCATCAATTGCTTGACTCTGAGACTAAGATAGGATTAGGAATGTGCTGATGCATCTTACCCTTCCTTGATCCCCCAACTAAAATTCAGAGATCACACCTTCAACTTCCTTCATATTAATTAATCCCAGGGGTTGCCCATCTGTATTATCATTACTATAAGGACATCAATCTAGATCCAACTTGTGCACCCATGGCTAAAGAAAGAATTGGTTCCTTTCCTTTCCTTGATTTTCCCACTGTAGTCCATTCACTAGCCTTTGGGTTTTCAGTATCCTTCACCAACGCTTGAACTTGAGAAGATACCGGCCTCCACACTTGCTTGGTATTATTTTCCTTCTATGACAATTCCTTCCAGACTGCTACAATCTTTGGTCGCTAGAATAGTTATTCTCGTCATGTTCCAAAGAATTGCAGCACTTCATCTTGTGGGTCTTCAATCATATGTAGCTATTTCCATTGCGAGGATGTTACCTTTATCATCCCTTGCTTCACCGACTCTGGTAAAGGATCTTTGATACTTACCTCAATACAAATCCAAATAAGGCAACCCTCTTATCACTAAAATTAGCACCTGCAGCTGCTGTAGGGTCATCCATATAAGATAAACTCCTACAATACTAAATCATATCCAAATATGGATTTTAGATAGAATTAATGTCACGCAATTCAAATCCTCCAATTTTTTTTAGAATGTTTGATCATCCTTAATATATATATATATATATATATATATATATATATATATATATATAGGGAAGTGCTAGAATGCGGCATGCGGTGCGTGCGGCATCGCACCGCAGCCGTGTGATGCATGAGCTGCGTGCATGCGATGCATGCAGCAGTGCATCACACGGCTGCGGTGCGATGCCGCACGCACCGCATGCCACATTATAGCAGCCTATATATATATATATATATATATATATATATATATATATATATATATATATATATATATATATATATATATATATATATATATATATATATATATATATATATATATATATATATATATAATATTTCAGGGTTTTGTGGGGGGGTGTGGACGCGGAAAAAAGCGCGGGTCGTCTTTATTGCGAATCACACGAGATTACAATTGTGGCCGGGACCCGGGTGGCTCGGGTGTAGCGAGTCCGGGTTGCGGCGAGTTTTGATCAGGGGATTGTGGGAAAGATCTTCTGGGGGATCCCTTTGATCCGCGTCTCCACGTGGTGTTCGTGCGAGAGCTCTGAAGGGGCTGCCCAGGACAGGGGTCTTTACAGGGTAAGGGTTTTGGAGAGGCTAAGGAATGTCCACCGTCGCTTTGTCCCTTCCGTGCTTCGCGCTTTCTTGGCTAGGGGGTTTTCCGGCTTCGTTCCTCGGTCTTCGTGTCTTCCTCGCTCCTTGCTTGACCTCGGCGTCCTTGATCGTCGGTTCGCGGCGTCGATCGTGCTTTTGGCGTCAGCTTTGACTTCGGCTTTTTGGCTTTGGCTTGGCTCCGGCGTGGCTCTAGCTTTTGCTTTGCTTTGGTGCTTGCACTTGGACGTAGCCGGGAGAGACTTGCGATGCTTTCGTTCTTCCGAACTTCGCGTCGTATCGGCTAGAACGTGCGGTGCTTTTGCTCGTGGTCGGCGTAGTCGCTTGGCTTTGGCTCTTGCGTTGCTTTGGCGCGGGCTTTACGGGGGCTTTGCTTTGGCTTCTTGCGTTGGCTTTAGCTTCAGCGTCAACTCGATCTTCTTCTTCGAACAACGTGGGCTACTTCTCCGGTGCTTCGACGGTTTGCATGTCGACTAGACTTCTCTTCTTCTCCGGGCTTCTTTGGTGTGATCGGAGTCGAAGAATGCTTTCGAAGATAGTGGGGGTAGCACCGCTCTCTGTGCGACAGTTGTGGCGTCGACTTTTGTTGATGAAGACGATGAGGGTAGCGACGGTCTCCGTGCGACGGTTGTAGCGTCGACTTTTGTTGGTGAAGACGGCGGGGGTAACGATGCTTCAGACGGTCTGCTCCAGGCTTTCTTCTTCGTGGATGGCGAAGGCATTTGTTGAAGACGACGGGGTGATGACGCTTCGTTTCTCTCCTCCGGGCTTTGGAGCTTGATCGGGATCGAGGATTTGTTGGAGCCGACGGGGTAGTGCCGCTCCGAGCTTCTTCTCCGGCCTTTGCTTCTGGCGTCTTCGGAGTCGAAGAGTCTTCTTCTCCGAGCTTTCTTCTTCGTGCACGGAGTCGAAGTCTTGATCTTCGTGTGCAAGGGTCTTCACGTTGATGAGGGCTTTCAGTGGACTAAGCCGATCCCTCGGGACAGGCTTGTCCGTGCCTCGTGAAGCCTTGGGTCGATGAGGAAGCGTGCACGGAGTCGATGTCTTGATCTTCGTGTGCAAGGGTCTTCACGTTGATGAGAGCTTTCGGTAAGCCGATCCCGACGGGACAGGCTTGACCGTGCCTCGTGAAGCCTTGGGTCGATGAAGAAGCGTCTCCTCTTCTGCAGAGCTCACGCGCTTCGTCTTCAGTCTTCAACCATCGACCTCTTGAATCTTCCCCCACCCCCTCTATTTATAGGCAAAGGGGAGGGGAGAGAGATACGGGAACTTTTAATTTTAAATCCCTTTTGTATCTCTCGCATAATTGCCCGGGATTTATTCATCCATTGATGAGGGGAATAACACTTATTTGTTTTCCTTTTCTGGTGAGGCAATTATGGCTGGATTTCGCACACGAAATCGATGGCGATCAGGGGCTTCTTCTTGTGCGTCGGATCGAGGGATCGACGCAGATCCGCGTGTGTGCAGACGTCATACGCAATCTCCCCTCACGCATGGCGGTAGTTCTTTCCTTTTCTTTCTTCTCTTTCCTTTTCTTTTCTTTCCTTTTCTTTTCTTTCCTTTCTTTTCTTTCCTTTTCTTTTCTTTCTTTTCTTTTCTTTTTCCTTGCAAGACCGGCCGGCCCCCCCCATGGGGTTCGGGTCCTAGTAGGGTCGCCCCCCATGGGGTTCGGGTCCTAGTAGGGCCGGCCCCATGGGGTTTGGACCCTAGTAGGGGCCGACCCCCCTTTAAGCGTGGGGTCCGCCTCCCTTGTGCTGGGTGCGAATCGGGTCCGGGTCCGCACTGGTGCGTGCAAGTCGGGTCCGCGCGTCAGGTTTGCATCCGCGTCGGCACACGTAAGTCGGGTCCGGGTCCGACGAAATTCGTGTGTCTACAAATGCCCCCTCAAGGACGAGTGCGTCGGTGAGAGCGTGTAGGGTTTGGACACGTAGAAATCGTAGAGCGCTTGTCCTTGATTCCTTTTGTGGGCAGGGTTGGGAGTCTATTTAAGGACCCCTACCCCCTTCATCCGCCATTGTGCTTATTTGCGAAGGTTCTGCCGGCTTCTAGAGACCGCCGTCGGAAGGGGCTGCGCGCGGGCGGCGCGGGACCGGAGGCGGCCCGGGCTCCGGCCGTGTCGGGTCGGGGCGGCGTCGTGAGCGAGTCGGGCGCGCCCCCCCCCTCCTATAAGTTTTACCTACCTAGAAGTTTTGGAATTGGATGAAATTTGGTGAGGGTGTTGTCTAGGGTAAGGTGATCATCCTCACAAATTTTCATCAAATTCCAAAACTTCTAGGGGGTTCAAATGGTCGAAGCAAAATCAGCAGTTCGTAGTCACCGTTAAAATCTGCAGATTTTGCTTTGACCATTTGACCCCCTTGGAAGTTTTGGAATTTGGTGAAAATTTGTGAGGATGATCATCTTACCCTAGACAACACCCTCACCAAATTTCATCCAATTCCAAAACTTCTAGGTAGGTAAACCAAGGTTGAGGTACAGCGTTAACGCTGCACCCCGGGTGCAGGCTCCCCGCCCCCTATATATATATATATATATATATATATATATATATATATATATATATATATATATATATATATATATATATATATATATATATATATATATATATATATATATATATATATATATATATATATATATATAGGGCGTGTTAGGATGCGGCGTGCGGTGCGTGCGGTGTCACACCGCAGCCATCTGATGCATCGCTGCGTGCATCGCACACACGCATCGGGTGCATCAGACGGCTGCGGTGTGACACCGCATTTTATTTTATATATATATATATATATATATATATATATATATATATATATATATATATATATATATATCGTAGTGATACATTGCGGCGGGTAACATGCGGGCTTAACGTGCGGCACCCCCTTCGGGGGTATTTTCGAAATTTTTTTTTGGGGGGGATTAATCACCTACCATTGGATTGGACACACAAAAAATTTCAGCCCGATCCAAGACCTGTAGGCCGTCCAAATGTGTTGATCAAAATGGCGAAAAAAATAAACGACCAATAAAATACCAACACTTTTGGACGGCTTACAAGTATTGGATCGAGTAGAAATTTTTTGTGTGTCCAATCCAAGGGTGGGTGATCAATCCCCCCAAAAAAAAAAAATCGAAAATACCCCCGAAGGGGTGGCCGCACGTTACCCAACCGCAATGTATGAGTACTCTCTCTCTCTCTCTCTCTCTCTCTCTCTCTCTCTCTCTCTATATATATATATATATATATATATATATATATATATATATATATATATATATATATATATATATATATATATATATATATATATATATATATATATATATATATATATATATATATATATATATATATATATATATATAGGGGATTGCTAGGCTGCGGCATGCGGCAACCCAATTGATGCGGCAAGATTCATAGACCGTTGGATTCGCCACAGTCGCACGGTTGAGATTCAACCTCTGTTGCCTCGTAAAATAGTTTGTCGTGGAGCGACACATCTATGCGTTATCTTGGGTCGTTGGATTATTATTGATCCAATGGCCAAAGACGATCTCATATATCACCCTTCAACTCCTGAAACAAGCCCTCGCAGCACTGTGCGATCTTCCCCACTTCTTTGAAATCGATCCATCTTCCCCACTCCTTTGAAATCGATCCTCCCAACCACCGGAGATATCCTCATCCACCGGCGACGCTCTAACCGAAGCGCCTTCTTCTCCCGCGGCGTACTCCGGCCACCGAACCTCCACCTGGCCCGAGATCACCGATTCCTCCACCGGAGCCGCTCATTCTCACCACCGGTAGCTGATGCCCCGATCTGTGATACTAAGGAAATTTCGGTGGCACCTTAGCTATGTTCTCCCTCAGCGGCTCCTCCTGGCTAGAGGTCAGTGATTCCTCCACCGGAACCGCTCATCCTCACCCACCAGTGACAGTTCCACCCATCGCGGCTCCACCACCAGCAAGACCTCCTCCACCGGAAGGGCCTTCTCCACCTACCGGATATCCTCCTCCCGCAGCAGCTCATCCACAGGTACTTATCCTATGGCTCGCTCCAAACCGACAATGGATCGAAGGTGTGTAGTGACTCCACTTCACGAACTCTGCCTCAATCTATGTTTCAGGACCTCTGCCTCTATTACCTGTTACTTTTGTGCTCCCTTATTCGGTCATGTGTGTTATATAATAATTTGGGGTCACCTCTGACCCAAAATCAAATTAATATATTAATTTGGGGTCACCTCTGACAGTTCCTGCATGTTTGGCTCTATTTTTCTGAGGGAGGACATAGCTATAGTGATGTATCTCCATAGAAATTTTGCAGCACATCCTGCATGTTTGGCTTTATTTTTTTGCTAGGGTGATCTGAACTCCCCATAGAAATTTTCAGCAAATCCTGCATGTTTGGCTCTGTTTTTATGTTTGGCTCTGTTTTAATTTTTCTTCAAGTTTACCTAGGTGTTTTTGATGGCTGGAGCATTTTGGGGATGGTCGGCCAAGTAAAAAAAGTTGGTCTTTTGGGTTGCAATCCGAATAACATCTCGATTAAGTTAATAAAGTATCATCATACATTTTCTGATTTCTTATGTTTTCAATGCATTTGTTCCATTACGATCAGGAATATGTTTTGAAATTTGCATCTTGTTCTATCAATTGGATTAACTTGATTTAAACTGGAGTTGCTTCATTCTTCTTATTAAATCGTAGTTTGAGTTTCCCTAATCATATGAAACCTCATCCATTGAAATAATATATTTTCAGGCCATTCCTTTGCCAACCTCACCAGGATTTAGGTCATATGGTTCGTAAAAGATTGATTTTGTGACACTATTTTTATCTCATAATTTCTTATTCTCATTGAGATGATACTAATACTTGTTTAATGATACTTTCATGCGATATTGTAGGAAATGGTTGGGATTACGATGATGAACGATGAAGCATCTTCTCATAATGTAGAAGATATAAATATATGGATCCCGCAAATTAAAGAAGAAATGAAGCCGAAAGTAGGGATGTTATTTGACTCCATAGCTGAATGTAGTGAATTCTACACTAAGTATGCCAAGGAAGGAGGATTTGGCATACGAAAATCCTCTACAGGCTATTTTCCAAAAACAAAAAAGTTAAGGTATAAAGTGTTTGTATGCGCCAAAGAAGGAAAACCCAATTTGAGGGCAAAACCTCTAGAAGCAGAAGTTCGACGAAGAAGAAGTATTATAAGGGATGGTTGTAATGCAGCAATAAGATTCGTCAGAAAGGCAGATGAAAAATGGATAATCACAAAATTTCGAGAAGAGCACAATCATTCACTTGCAACACCACATAAAGTTCATTTTTTTCCATCCCATCGGCATGTAACACCTATAAAGAAGAGATTGTTTCAGCAAGCGAGGGAAGCTAATATAAGCACCGCAAAAGCTGTTGCTCTTTTTGGGATTCAATCTGGTGGCTACGAAAACATTGGTTGCACAGAGAAGGACATCAGAAATTTAGATTGGAAGGAAAAACAGGAAGAAAAGGAGTATGATGCACAGAACCTGTTAGATCATTTTAAAACCGAACAAGAAGGTAATCCAAGCTTTTTTTATGCATTTGAAATTGATGATCATGACAGGTTAACACATTGTTTTTGGGCTGATGGGAGAGCCAGAAAATCATATCACTATTTTGGGGATGTGGTTGTGTTTGATACAACATATGAAACTAACAAATATTCTATGATATTTGCACCATTTACTGGAATCAATCATCACGGTCAGTCAACAATTTTTGGAGCTGGGTTCCTAAAGAATGAAAAAACCGAGTCATTTGTTTGGTTATTTAAAAAGTTTCTACAGGCTATGTCCAACAAAGTACCTCAAGTGATCATCACTGATCAAGATCCAGCTATGAGAGTAGCTATTACAGAAGTGCTCCCAGAAACATATCATCGATTTTGTATGTGGCACATAATGAATAAGGTTACTGAGAAATTAGGTGCGATTGCATTTAATAGTGATTTTATAAAACATTTCAAGCATTGCATTTGGAACTCTGAAACACCTGATGAGTTTGAGACAGGATGGAAAGAGGTGATTGATAAAAACTTGTTACAGGGTAACAAGTGGTTGGCATCTTTGTACGAAATACGAAAAAATTGGATACCGGCATATTCAAGAGATATATTTATGGCTGGTTGTAGGACAACCCAACGCAGTGAAAGTATAAATTCATTTTTTTCAAACTATGTCAGAAAGAAAAACACATTAGTTGAATTCTACACAAATTTCGAAATGGCAGTCAAAAGATTGAGGCACCGTGAATTACAAGGTGATCATTGCTCCGTTAATAGTAAGCCATCGATAAAGACTATCTTCTCAATGGAAAAACAAATGAGAAATATATATACACGGGATATATTTAACATTTTTCAAGAGGAGTTGATTGATAGCATGTGTTATGGTGCAAATCCAATATCACTTGATGAGTGTTTCATCACTTATGCCGTAAAGAAAGAAGGAGAATCAAGTTTTAAAGAGGTGATATATAAAAAAGAGAACAATAAAGCAAGATGTAGTTGCAAGAAGTTTGAAACTGAGGGAATTCCTTGCAAACACATTTTATTAGTTCTGAGAAACCATTGTATCATCTCTTTGCCAGAGCATTATGTTTTGAATAGATGGACTATAAATGCACTGGCTAATCCTGTGTTTGCTGTTGATGGTATTGAACTTGGTAAAGATTGCAATATAAAATCACCAACATCTACAGCCGATTGGTCGAATATCCTTCACAAGTGTATCCTTAAAGCTAAATCTTCAACTGAAGCTGGGAAATTTTTTAATGATATGTTAGTTAATGCTTATGAAGGGTTGGATAAGTTGACACCAACCGTAGATGGCGAAACAAGTGATTCCATTCCAAAATCAATTTTGTCACAAGTATCTGTTCGGCCACCCGATGTTTCAAAAACCAAAGGCAGTGGGAAGAGATTTAAAGGAGGAAAGGAAATTTCCATGGAACAAGCTAAGTTTAAGGAGCGGACATGTCATGGTTGCGGAAAACGAGGAGTAGATCACGACAGACGTAATTGTCCTCTATTAAAACAAGGGTAATAAAAGTTATTGTTATTTATTAATATACATTTATTTCTTTGTAAAAATGCTTCATATATGTACTGTACTTTTTTTTAATTGTGCAGGAATAGAAATGTTGAGACACAAGATTCGGTGGCAAATGTCTATGGTGAAGAATCTTTTAATGAAGGTACATATTTTTTAGTAGGTACACCGAAGATGCTTTGCTTTAGTCGATTAGGTAAGTAATAATATCTAATGTCTAACATATATTATTTTTTCTTGTAGTAGAATATACAAATCTTGATTGAGATATAGCTGATGAATCAGAACTCCATTGAAGTTCCAAAGAAAGAAGAGGTTGGTGGCAAAGAAGAGAGCTAGTCGAAAGTTAGGAGGTCTGAAGAAAAGCTTCAATGGCTAATTTATGTTGTATGAGTTGGAAGAGGAACCAGATACTTCTATGTTGTGGTGTTGGATTAATGTTTTCCCAATCCTATTGGTATCTTGCATTTACTTGAGCTGCTAGTATTTTGTTTTTTTATGCATGGAACTTCTTCTCTTCATTCTTTGTGGTTTAAGTTTATATCCAGTAAAAACATAGGAGTATCAATGGATGTATTTTTCATTTGCAAATGCAGAAGCATATGTGTACTATGGACTAAAGATTCCCCCCCAAATGCAAAAGTATATTGTAAATTAAACTTTGGAGAGAGTGATAGGATTAGTGTGCTAGCTGCATGCCTCTGCAGCTTCTTAACATGATCATGAGCTGCTATTCATCAGTCAATTAGCAATGGTACCTCTGGTTTTGCCAATATTACGTGGAGGAATACGGAATAGTTTGATCTTTTTATGGCATCACATCTTGTCAACATTTGTGTTGTTGAAAACTGGAATACAGAGTTACACCCTTGCAAAGCACCAAGTTTTTCAGGTATATAAATTGTACTTCTCATAAACAATCTAAGCCTTCAACAAGTTGGACTGGTTAAACAATTTGAATGTCTAACTACGTCACTTCCCTTCGAATCACGGAATGGGCAAGGTTGACGGGCAGCATCCAATGCAATCAATATGGGCCTCTCTTTCTTTTGTAGTTCACAGACTAAGTTTTAAAAATTATGTATGCATGAACAATGGAAATATGTGCATTAGCCTAGCTTCAATAAATTGGGCCAGGCCAACGAGGTAGCAGGGCAGGTCTTTGTTGTTGAATGAGGATGTTGATTTTATTCCTGCTTATCTTATTCCTTCTATAAGACTGCTTCACTTCGTGAAGCCACTAACAACAAACACTACAAAGGACTCGAATCCGTGAACATAGATACAAAGAAAATAAATACAAAACAAAAATGTACTAACACAAAAACATAAACCTCCTTAATTTAGACAAAAGTGTACATTTTTGTTTTTTTGAAAGTGGAGAAAAAAGCAAATTTATTTTCCTCCGCATTCTCCTCAATTAACGATTATTGAACTCCCATCCCTGTCATGCATATTCGGGTCCCATAAATGGTATGTGCTTTGCCTTGTGTGAGGAATGTCATGATCCTGTGGATGATACCATAACGGCTTGCACCTGAAACAAAAAATTTAATATAAAATTTTCAAGATAATATATTCAAATAAATTGCATGAACTAAGAAAACTAAAAATACCTCACGTCAAGAATATATAGCTTAGATTAGAACAAAAATTCTTCTTTATCTTTAGTTTTAGCTTCCTCTTGATGTCTTGGCATTAAACACTTAAAGTGCGATAGAACTGCAGCAAAATTTCAGACAATTTCCGTATCGGGTCCTAAACAAAAAAAAAAAAAACATATGTCATTTCATAGGAAATTAAATTGTTGATCTTTGATTCTTTGCTATATAATTGTGAAATAAGAGGGAAATATGTGATACCTTGATTGTCTTGAATCAAGAGGGGAATCTAAAAAACAAAACCATATACTGTTATCTTTTTAGTTTAGCAATGCCACAACACCATATAAATAGGTCCAATAAAAATAGCCAATTCTTATCCAATAATGGCAACCATTAAGAGTTGAATAAAAATTAACTTAATCGAGATGTTATTCGGATTGCAACCCAAAAGACCAACTTTTTTTACTTGGCCGACCATCCCCAAAATGCTCCAGCCATCAAAAACACCTAGGTAAACTTGAAGAAAAAATAAAACAGAGCCAAACATAAAAACAGAGCCAAACATGCAGGATTTGCTGAAAATTTCTATGGGGAGTTCAGATCACCCTAGCAAAAAAATAAAGCCAAACATGCAGGATGTGCTGCAAAATTTCTATGGAGATACATCACTATAGCTATGTCCTCCCTCAGAAAAACAGAGCCAAACATGCAGGAACTGTCAGAGGTGACCCCAAATTAATATATTAATTTGATTTTGGGTCAGAGGTGACCCCAAATTATTATATAACACACATGACCGAATAAGGGAGCACAAAAGTAACAGGTAATAGAGGCAGAGGTCCTGAAACATAGATTGAGGCAGAGTTCGTGAAGTGGAGTCACTACACACCTTCGATCCATTGTCGGTTTGGAGCGAGCCATAGGATAAGTACCTGTGGATGAGCTGCTGCGGGAGGAGGATATCCGGTAGGTGGAGAAGGCCCTTCCGGTGGAGGAGGTCTTGCTGGTGGTGGAGCCGCGATGGGTGGAACTGTCACTGGTGGGTGAGGATGAGCGGTTCCGGTGGAGGAATCACTGACCTCTAGCCAGGAGGAGCCGCTGAGGGAGGACATAGCTAAGGTGCCACCGAAATTTCCTTAGTATCACAGATCGGGGCATCAGCTGCCGGTGGTGAGAATGAGCGGCTCCGGTGGAGGAATCGGTGATCTCGGGCCAGGTGGAGGTTCGGTGGCCGGAGTACGCCGCGGGAGAAGAAGGCGCTTCGGTTAGAGCGTCGCCGGTGGATGAGGATATCTCCGGTGGTTGGGAGGATCGATTTCAAAGGAGTGGGGAAGATGGATCGATTTCAAAGAAGTGGGGAAGATCGCACAGTGCTGCGAGGGCTTGTTTCAGGAGTTGAAGGGTGATATATGAGATCGTCTTTGGCCATTGGATCAATAATAATCCAACGACCCAAGATAACGCATAGATGTGTCGCTCCACGACAAACTATTTTACGAGGCAACAGAGGTTGAATCTCAACCGTGCGACTGTGGCGAATCCAACGGTCTACGAATCTTGCCGCATCAATTGGGTTGCCGCATGCCGCAGCCTAGCAATTCCCTATATATATATATATATATATATAGTGCAGTTCTCTTCCATACTTAAGTTGAACAAGAAGGCCCCATTTTTCTTTATGTAGGCAATTGGTTCTCTTACTATGTTTTTTTATGGTATTTGGCCTTTTGGTTGTTTTGGGCTTTGTAGTCTGTGTTAGGTTGTAGCGTTTGGTTTAGACTCCTCAGATAACCACTTTGTTGGTCTATCTTTGGTTTCCTCTCCATTTTTTCTGTATTTTGGTTCGCTTGAATATATATATTTATTAACCTCCAAAAAAATAAAAATAAATAAAAACAAAACAAGATGATCCAATTTCAAGGTAGGGGTGGCAATGGGTCGGGTCGGGTTGGGTCGGGTTGGTATCGTGTCTAGTTTCGGGTCGTGTCCAATACCCCTAGACCCAGACCTGACCTGCTTAATTAATCGTGTCTAGATTCTAAACCCTACCCGACTCGTTTATAAACGGGTAGACCCCATAACACCCGTTTACCACACGGGTGTATTCAGTTGACCCGATCCGACTCAACCCGATAGACCCGCTTATACTATATATTATAGTATTGGATTGCAGGTAGACCCGACCCGACACGACATGATCCGGTGAATTTTAAACTGATCTTTCCGAGTATACCGTGTCCAAACAAACCCGGACCCGATCCGTTTATTAAACGGGTCTATTGTGTTAACCGGTTTACGACCCAAACGCGTTTAGCCCTGACCCAGAACCGCTAACTTCGTGTCGGGTCCGAAATTGCCAGCCTCTCTCAGAAAGCTCCAATCACACCTTTTTTTATTTTTTTGCGCTTATTCGTCTAATACCCCTCTAACGAATCCAACATTAGGATAAACCCCTCTGTTCTTTTCTAATCCCGAGATCACCCTCACATTCTCTCCTCTCTTTTTTTTCAGCAATGGTGGAGGCGGCACTGTCGTGAGCAGCGGTGAGGAGGCAGAGGCAGAGGCGGAGGCGGTATGACTGCGAGTGGCAAATATAGGGGCTATCGCGAGAAGCGGTGACGAAGGCGGCATGTGCGAGCGGTGGAGGCAAAGGCGGCAACATGGGGGGTTCGGGTTAGGTTTAGGTTTGGGATTTCTAGGTTTAGGGTTCATCACATGTCATATAGATCTTAGGTTAGGAAGATTCGGTTAGGTCAGACGCGGGGGGGGGGGTCGGTTAGGTCCTGCGGCTGTGGCAGTGGATTCGATTAGGTCCCATAGCGGCGAGGGTTTCGGTTAGATCTGTCGATGGTGGGTGGTTCAGTTAGGAACACCTCCGGCGGCTGCGGTGGCGGTTGGGTAGCAGCAAACATAAATTTGAAATAGGATGCGGGGCATTTTCGTCCACAGGGGTTTAAGCTCAAATGGATGGCCGTCGGGATTGCTGTAACTTCTGCCCCAAACACACAAGATTTTGTCCGCTTTGCTTGTGCCCGCACGAGAACTTCCCAGGGAGGTCACCTATCCTAGTACTGTTCTCACCTGAGCACGCTTAACTACGGAGTTCTTACGTAATCCGTAGCAGCGCACAATTTTAAAATGCGTCTTCTATGTTTGGGAGGAAAAATTATATAAGTAGCTCAGGATCTCTTTCTCTCCAGGCGATGTAGGGCTAACTCATGGCCTTGTACGCCTCACCTCATCCATCTTGGCATCCCAATCTCAGGAGTCTTGGCTCTTGGCCTATTGGATTTTGGTCGTCACAATCCACCCCCCTTAGTGCTACATGTCTTCGTATAGGGTTAGACCCCCCCATCCCGAGGAGAACCGGCTCTGATACCCTTTTGTAACATCCACCCCAAACACACAAGATTTTTTCCGTTTTGCCCGTGCCCGCACGAGAACTTCTCAGGGAGGTCACCCATCCTAGTACTACTCTCGCCCGAGCGTGCTTAACTACGGAGTTCTTACGAAATCCGTAGCGGTGTACGATTTTAAATGCGTCTTGTATGTTTGGGAGGGGAAATTATATAAGTAGCTCATGATCTCCTTCTCTCCAGGCGATGTGGGGCTAACTCATGGTCTTATACACCTTACCTCACCTCATCTATCTTGGCATCCCAGCCTCAGGATTCTTGGCCCTTGGCTCTTGACTTATTGGATCTTGGTCGTCATAATTATTGTGATGACCAAGATCCAGTAGGCCAAGAGCCAAGACTCCTAAGGCTGGGATGCCAAGATGGATGAGGTGAGGTGTATAAGGCCATGAGTTAGCCCCACATTGCCTGGAGAGAAGGAGATCCGAAGCTACTTATATAATTTTCCCTCCCAAACATAGAAGACACGTTTTAAAATCATCGCCGCTGCGGATTTCGTAAGAACTTCATAGTTAAACGTGCTTGGGCGAGAGCAGTACAAGGATGGGTGACTTCCTTGAGAAGTTCTCGTGCGGGCACGGACAAAGCGAACAAAATCTTGTGTGTTTGGGGCGGATGTTACAAAATGGTATCAGAGCCGGTTCTCCTCGCAATGGGGGGGTTTAATCCTACACGAGTACGTGTAGCCCTAAGGGGGGTGGATTGTGATGACCAAGATCCAATAGGCCAAGACCCAAGACTCCTGAGGCTGGGATGCCAAGATGGATGAGGTGAGATGAGGTGTACAAGGCCATGAGTTAGCCCCATATCGCCTGGAGAGAAGGAGATTCTGAGCTACTTATATAATTTCCCCTTCCAAACATATAAGACGTGTTTTAAAATCGTGCGCCGCTACGGATTTCGTAAGAACTCTGTAATTAAGCGTGCTCGGGCGAGAGCAGTATTAGGATAGGTGATCTTACTGAAAAGTTCTCGTGCGGGCATGGGCAAAGCGGATAAAATCTTTTGTGTTTGGGGCGGATGTTACAACTACAGCTCTAACCGATCATCTAAGAAAGACTTAGGCTTATTGTGTTTTTTTTTTGAGAAATCTCTTTCTGCAAGGGGGGTTAGGCATACAACCCGACGGGCTCGACCGGTTAATTAAGACAAAAAAGGATTACACCTTACAAGAACTAGGTACTAGATAAAGCCCTAGCATCCGGCTAGAGTTTCCTAATAGTCTTGGTTGATGAGCAATCAAGCCACAACAGGAGTGCGCCGACCTTCGAGATGATAAGATCGGTTGGTAGAGAATTTTCCGAGAAGATAGCCAGACGGACCAAGCCATAGCAGTAGTGATCAAATCCCAACCCGGCCGAAGGGGTTTGGGGACAGAAGCTGACTGCCAGGAAGTACACAATGCGCGAAGCGAGCAGGGCCCTTCCCCTAGTCCTAAGGCTGACCTAAAAAAGGTCCAAATCAGAACAATTAAGGATCAGGTTAGGAGAAGGTGGTCGGTGGTTTTGTCCTCGCTCCCACAAAGAGGGTAGGAGAGATCAGATAGGTCAAGCAGTTTACGCTTGAGGAGGTTGGACTTGGTAAGAATCTTATCATGAAGGGTGAGCTAGCTGAAGATTCTGCATTTCAATGATGCTGAAGAGCTCCAGAGTTGGGCCGTGAAAAGACACGAGAGGCCTCTCGAGTTCAAAAAGGAGTAGAAGGAGCGGACCGAGAACCGCCCCGAGGCATGACACCTCCAGGACACGGTGTCATGGGCCTCCAAAAGCTGGATGTGACTCAAAATGTTGATGAGATATGTCAATTGCCCCGACAGAGGGCAATTTGGGCTACAACTTGGGCGGATTGTGCCAGGTTACAGGTCAACCACAGCTCAGTTCACCTCCCCCTTGTTGTTACGCAACAGTTAGGGCTACAACTTGGGCGGATTGTGCCAGGTTAGCGGTCAACCCAAGCCCAACCTAAGTCGTAGACTTTCAACCCGCGCTGCCCAACCCGGATTTTAAGCTCGGGCTAAACTCGGGTTGGGACAAGTTGGTGGGCCGGGTCAGGTTGTGCGGGTTCGGATTATACTTATTTTGTTACTAGTCCCAAGTTTTTATTACGTAAAAGAGCAAAATATCAAGTAAAAACCCCAGTCATCCTTAATCCATACCAATAAGGTATCTCTTAGCTCCATTGTTTGAGAGTGTGTGGCTCCTTGGGTTAGAAATATGATCCATACATACCTAAGAACAAGTTTATTAGTGTTTGTTTGTATTCGGTCAACAGGCTAACTAGTAAAGAAAATCGGATAAAAAATTTACTTTGTTGCTGTTTGGTTTCAAAAAGTTGTAGCAAAGTAAATAGTAGGAGATTTACTGTTAGCCAAAAAGTTTTACTTGAGAAAAGCCAAGTAAAACTTTTGATTTATTGGTAAAAGGCTCCGTTGACCATACCACGTTAGCCAATGACACAATCAAGAGAGCATCACTATTTGAGGAGTGACATGTGGTCTTGTCGGCCGTCTTGCATCGCCGCCGCCGGCCACAACCTCGTTGCCCCACCACCCCGCCGGCCACCACTCAGTCGCCCGCCACCACCACCCTGTCGGCCACCACCACCACCCCGTTGCCAACCACCCCGCCGTCCACCACCTCGGCCGGCACCACCCGGTCGTACACCACCCCGCCGACCACCACCACCCCGCCGGCCACCACCCCTCCGTCCACCACCCCGCTCGCCACCACCGCCCCATTGGCCACTGCCACCACCCTGCTGGCCATCACCACCCCACCGCCACGACCCCCCCACCACCCCGGCCGCCACCACCCTGCCGTCCACCACCCCGCCCGCCACCACCCCACCATTGGGAGGGTGATAGGTTTGCCGGTGGCCGGCGGGAGGTGGTGGACGACGACGGCGGCGAGCGACCAGTAGATTTATTTATGATTTACTTTACTAATCAATCCAAACAGTCAACCAAGAAGTAATGGTTTACTTTACTGGTCAACACAAACAGCAAGAAGTAAATCAGATTTACTTGTCGATCTGGGTGATTTACTAGTCCACATCTGATTTACTAGCCTTTACTTTGCGGGTCCGAAAAATAAGCAGGCCCTTAGGGCTTAGACATGTTATACTTGACTTGGGTTCGGGTTGTGTCCGGTTGGCCAATCCTTTGGCCCAAGCCAATCCATCTTTGGTTCGGGTTTGGCTTTTTTTCAATCTGAACCTATATCTGACCCTGAGTCGGGGTCGGCTCACATTAAACCACCCTCCCAAGTTACAGCCCTAGCAGCAATGTGTCTTTTTCTCTTTAATTTGTTTTTCTTCCACGTTACGTACTCACTGAAAATTCTGCATGAACCATCCGTGAAGCTGTGTACTGATTGAGACCTCTCCAAAGATGACAACATCTTCCAACTTCTCAATTTTCTCAATTGATTGACTTAATAATAAATTGAATCTAAGATACGGGCTCCAAAAGAAATGATAAAAAAGTAGGGCTATTTTGACTTTGCCCCCCAAATTTTGTCTTGAATTAGACTTTACCCCCCATGTTTTCATTAATTAGATTTTACCCCCCAAATTTTGTCTTGAATTAGACTTTACCCCCTACGTAAGTGGCCGCCGAAGTCACTGAAGTGCCAGAACTCGAACACTTCGGGTGCTTATTTTGGTGAAAGTGATCGCGGAACTCGTAAGTGCGACTTCCGGTCAACCTTAAGAGACCTCTTTTTCAACCGCTCTACTTCGGAGCTTTTTGATCCGAAAAGTGACTTCCCCAATCCGAAAGTGGGATTTTATATGCCACATCATATCTGGAGAACACTTTTTACACTTTATGTTATTTTTCTTATAACACTTTTACCAAAAATTTATGCCATATTATCCTTGTAGAACACTTTTTACACTTCTGTCACTTCCCTCACTTCTGTCACTTCCCTACAGAACACTTTCATCAAAACAAACATTGGAAGTGATAGAACTACAGCTCCTAGCATTACCACTTCCATCAAACAAACAACGGATCCATGACTTTCTGTTGGAAGTCCCGATCAACACTTCTAGCACTTCTCCCACTTTCAGCACGTCTCCTACTTCCTAACGGCCCCTTAGATGGTGAGCTGACGGAACAGTTAGTTTTGGTGGGTAAAGTCTAATTAATGAAAATATGGGGCGTAAAGTCTAATTCTAGGCAAAATTTGGCGGGTAAAGTCTAATTAATGAAAAAATGGGGGGGGGGGGGGGGGGGGGGGGGGGTAAAGTCTAATTCTAGGCAATAGTTGGGCGGCAAAGTCAAAATAACCCTAAAAAGTATTAGACCGTTCTAGTTTGGTTATGGTTGTTTTGGGTCGCAATCCTTATCACTAATCTTTGGATAAAATGATATATTTGTGTTCAACCCTTTGCCCTTTTCTCGTTGTACAGAATGAGGTGGCTTCATCGCAGTCGTCGTTGGCACCAACCAGACCCCACCAATGAAAGGTACTCGGGACGAATGTAATCCACATCATCTTTATTGTACAGAATGAGGTGGCTTCATCGCAGTCGTCGTTGGCACCAACCAGACCCCACCAATGAAAGGTACTCGGGACGAATGTAATCCACATCATCTTTGTACGGAAAAAAACTTGTACATGTGTACAGTGTCTGGCTGAATAACAATTTTTTTTCCACCCATCGATCCATCTTAGCTGTCCTTTTCCCTCCCTAAATATCCAGTTCCCTGGCTGATGTATGAGTAAACCAAACAATCTCCCCCTCACAGGAGGCTAGGGCTGGCAAACTTCGATTGTCCTCCCTAGGGCTGCAACTTGGGCAGGTTGGGAGGTCAACCCGAGCCCAACCTATGGTGTTGAATCCTTAACCCAAGCCCAACCCAACCCGAGGTTGGGTTGGAGTTGGCTAGCCTAAGGCCAACCCGAGCTCAACAATTAAAACTCGGGTTAAGATGCCCGTGTTTTGTATGTGGGTCGGGTTGGAGGGTTGGATCAGGTTCCATACAAAGTAGTTTTGGATTTCAAAAATATTAGGAGATTAAAACAAGCTCCAAAAACTATCAATATGACTAAAAAAGGGAGATGGTCAACAGATTCAAAACCAAAACGTGAAACAAAAGAAGTCAAAGTTCAAAGTTACCTCTGCCCATGTCCAACCCAAATTCAATATAGGGGTCGGGGTCGGGTTGCTCGATACCCCTGCCCATGCCCAACCCAAATTCAAGTCGGGTTGAATATTTCAAACCCAAGCCCGACCCGGGAAGGCAAAATCCCAACCCAGACCCACAAAAAATCGGGTTGGCCCGCCCAAGTTGCAGCCCTAGTCCTCCCCCTCTCGTGCGGAAGAAGAGGCACAAGTACTTGGCCCCTCCTGAACCGGGGTTGGGCTAAACCTGCTCTGATATTAGATACCCTGATCTCACCCCAAAACCTGGATAGAAATGGGAGGTCACTCTCTAAAAAACAATAATCCTCTCATTACCCTAATTCACCTTCCCAGCTTGTTGTTAGACAACAAGGTGTCGGTGACCTTTTTCTCTTTGTGTGCATTCCAGGCCATTTGAGGCAAGATTCTGAGAGTGTTACGTACTCTCTAAAAATTTTCCATGAAGCACCCATGAAGCTACCCGTTTATTTACTGATTCAGGCTTAGCCATATTAATATACAGAAAAGATCAAAGGTTTAGAGCCTTAGACGTTCCGTTCTAATTTGGTTATGGATTGTTTTATGTCACAATCTCTGTCGGTGATTGATCTTAAGATAAATAAAACAATACGAGAAGCAAAATTTTGATTTTGATTTGCTTCAATGTTGCATCTCCATCTAATCATCATTTCTATCCTTTTCATGCGACCTCATCCTCCCAAATAATAATAAGAGATTTTTGCATATACCTCCCTGACAAATATTGGTATTACTTAAAACACCACTTTTCTCTAAGTGACGCGCGGATCCTCAGATAGGTTGCACCCAAAACTGAATCACAGCCATTCTTTTGGATGACATGCATTTGGAGCCGAGTGTGATTCACTGATCAGTCCAGGTGTAACAAATGACTGTGATTGAAGCCAAAATTGAACAACAACCGTTCTTTTACATGCCATTAGGGGGCTAAGTGAGATTCACTTACCAGGCTTGGTGTGATAGACGATCGTGATTCAATTTTGGCTTTAATCTATCTAATCCTTTGAGGTTACATAACCTCAGGGGATCCTGTGCCATTTTTAAGTTTTATGAATAGTCTCATAGCATATTCTGACCTTTAGTAAACAAAACACCAGCATGGCTACATTATAATATTACATGAAACACCTCCACTTTTAATGCGACTAGCTAAAGCGTTCAGTCACCGTAAAGCCACGCTGAAGAATCCTATAGCAATGGTTAACAGAGTAATTCTATTTGAACAAACTGTGGGACAACCCCCCCTGGTGGTGTGTGTTACCGCTTGCGGGGTCTCATCCTTGTTTGTCTTGATTTGAGTCATAAACCAATATGTGAGAAATCACATGTAAGCCCTTTACTATTGAGTCGTAGTAGTACTTGTGCTCTTGAAGATCAGTCAAGTGCATCACAACGGTTCAAGATCATTAGAAGACTTAGCAGTGACACTTTTCGATGGTCGGTTGATCTCTCCCATCAAATTACCCAAAAAAAAAAAATCTTAGCATAAAACTATATCTTTGTTTTCGACCTTTGCTCTTTTCCTATTGTCTCTCATGCATGAGAAGCTAAATACTCGAATTAACTTTTATTGTATAGCATGATATGGCTCCATCGCAGTCGTTGTTGGCACCAACCAGACCCCACCGATGAAAGGCACTTGGGACGCATTTAATGAAGCCACATCATCTTGTACAAAAAAAATTGTGTGTACAATGTCTGGCTGTATAGCATTTTTTTTTTCATCGATCCAACATAGTTGTCCTTTTCCCTCCTCAAATATCTAGTTCCCTAGCCGACGTAAGTCTAAACCCAACAATCTCCCACTCACACAAGGCTAGGGTTGGGCAAACTCCGATGACCCCCTATCGTGCGGAAGAAGAGGAACAACCTGGCCCCTCCTGAACCGGGGTTGGGCAAAACCTTGCTCTGATGTTAGTTACCCTAATCTCACCCCAAAACCTGGATAGAAAGGGGAGGTCACTCTCTAAAAAAAAATCCTCTTATCATCCTAATTCACCTTCCCCTTGTTGTTTAACAACAAGGTGTCGGTGTTCTTTTTTCTCTTTCTGTGCATTCCAGGCTATTTAAGACAAGATTTTGAGAGTGTTATGTATTCTTTTAAAATTATGGGACAATTAGTGGTCGGTCCCCCACTAGTGAATCCTTTTAGCGCTAAGGCATGATAACATTATTTAAGTTGGGATCCCTCTGCACAAACAATAAAACCCCTTTTGCAATATGTAACATTTTTTATTTTAAAAACTCCATATATACCCTTCATATTTTGCTCAAATTACAAATCATGCCATCAACTTAAATTTGAACATACATATGCACTGTAGCAATCATTACTAATTATTTTTAAAATTTTACTATTTGCTACTGTGAAAATCACTGTACCAATTTTTTTTTTGGAAAGCTCGATATAAAACTTTTATATTTTTTTGCTACAATGATTTCACTATAGAAAATGTTACTCTTTTTTCCGAAATGTTACTCTTTATAAATAGTAATATTTTGGTAATAAAGTGTAACATTTGCTACAGTGAAATCACTATAGCAAAAAAAAATTGACAATGATTTAACTATAACAAATGTTACTCTATTACAAAAATGTTACTTTTTATAAAGAGTAACATTTTGTTGATAAAGAGTAACATTTGCTACAGTTAAATCACTGTAGCAAAGTTTTTTTGAAAAATCTCATTTTAAAAAAACATTAGCTACAATGAAATAGCTATAGCAAATGTTAATCTTAAAAACTGAAATGTTACTCTTTATAAAGAGTAACATATCGGTAATAAAAAGTAACATTTGTTATAGTGAAATCATTGTAGCAATTTTTTTTAATAAATCTTTTTTTTTAAATAGTGAAATCATTGTTGCACTTTTTTTTGGACGATGAATGAAATTCTATATATGAAGAAGGAAATAATAGAAAAGGTTGTTTTGGTCTTTTTTCAAAAGTTGGTTACACGTAACAGACCCATATCTGTTGCATATACCCCATGTGTTTTTTGAAATGACTACACGTTATTAAATTTTAAATCATACGGACCACAGCTAAAATGATATCTTTTGGTATCCATACACTTAAATAATTTGTTTGTCAAGGACCTTAGGCACATTACCTGTAAAATTATATATTAAGCATTCGTGAAGATATCGAATCCATTTACTTTTGCCATATTAATAAACAGATAGAATCCATGTGACAACCAAGGTCATGAGTTATCCACACATCACCAGGAGAGAAGAAGATCATGAGCTACTTATATAATTTCTCCTCCCAAACATAGAAGACGAGTTTTAAAATCGTGCGCCACTATGGATCCCGTAAGAATTACATAGTTAAGCATGCTTGGGCGAGTGTAGTACTAAGATGGCCTGAAAAGTCCTCGTGTAAGGCACAAGCAAAGTGGATAATATCTTATGTGTTTCGGGCAAATGTTCAAAATGTTATCAAAGCTTAGGTTATGGTTCACTGATAGAGGTATAGTTGATCCAGTGGTTTGGGTTAGGCTTAGGGTTATGGTTCACTGTTAGAGGTATAGAATAAGGGTTAGTCTTAGGTTTAGGGTTATGATTCACTATTTAGGGTATAGAATTAGGTTTAGGGTTAGGTCTCAATATTAGGGGTATAGAAGTAGGGGTAGGGTTAGGGTTAGGGTTCACTATTAGGGGTATAGAAGTATGGTTAGGTTTAAGGTGAGAGTTGGTTTATGGTTCGCTATTTAGGGTATAGAAGTAGGGTTAGGGTTTTACAATACGACAAAAAACTTTCAAATTTTTTTTTAAAATTTGTCATGTTGTAAAACCGGTTTAACTAGATGGTTAATAGAAGGAGATATGAGTCATTTTACCTATTGCTGGACCTTTCACATTTAATCTTTGAACCGTAGACCACTCTTAATGGGAAATTTTAGTTTTTCCTTAATGTAAATGAAAGTTCATTTAAAGGATGGGTCGCAAAGTCCTCCAATGTTATATACAACCCTGAAATCCAAATAATGTTCTTTTTTTTGTTAACAGTTATACTAGCAGAAGAAAAGTTACATATCACAAAACTCACTGGAAAATACATGCACTGTAGTCAAGCACAATCTTCTTGATCGAACACCTCTCGGGGGAAATTTGGAAAAGCTGTAGAAACTTGATCCACTGTTCAGGGCCTGATTCACTAACCAGTCTGCTACTGAATTACCCCTCTCTTAGGCATCTCAATCGGGCTGGATTAGGTTGGTCAAAATCTGCCTAAACCAGACCCAAACTCTGGGTGGCCCTCCCAAAACCGAACTCGGTCTAAAATTTTGGCATCTTGTTCAACCCAAATCTACCCCATTTTTCTTATCGGGTTTCGGGACCGAGTTCAGGTTGGCCTGAATAAGAAGTATTGTGAAAAAGCTAGCATTCAATATGCTCCTACAACTTTCAACTGACAATACATCTCACTATTTCTCTAAAACCTAGCATCATTGTATGGATGAAGTACCTAAAATTGTAGGCATTCAAAGAGAAACAAAAGCTATGCACTTCTAAACAATAACAACTCTCACTAAAAACCATATTGTGCAAGAACTTTATCTTCTAAATAAGCAAAATATATGAGAAGGGATGGTTTAATAAAATAATATTGGTATAGTTAGAAACATAAACATAGTTTTCTAATTTAGAATTTACTGTTTATAATTAGCATAATCATTGATAGCAAAAATTGGATACCATCTTCTTGCATTGTTCACAATTATGAATAAAAAATAATAAAAATTCTCATAAGTGGAGTTTCTACACCACCCTCACTATTTTGGGTTCAGGCCTAAAACGGGCTAAGCTTAAGATGGCCTAAACTTAGCCCAAACTCAAGTTCTGGCCTGAAATTTTGTCCAAACCCAGCTCGGCCCAAAATTTTCCTCGTCAAATGGGTGAGTATCGAGCTAGCCCGGCCCAATTAATAGTCCTATCGCCTGTAGATTTGAGAGATTCTAGAAGAAGAGATTGTGTAAGCATCTTTAGACAGTGGTGCAAAATGGGGACTGGCATCATCTAATTCTTATAGCTTGTTGCTTATGGTGAGGGAGTCACCTTACCTTTAAGATGTGGCATGTCTTAAAAACCGATAACAAATAAATCATGAGCATGGTCCCCACCGTGCACACAAAATTATACCTGCCCAGAAGCATGCGCAAGATGAGTAAACCATATGCACAACCTATCTGATTCGTCTCTGCTTAACTTTGATGTCATCATGTGCTCCCAGGATCGTGCGATCGCACAATTTGCCTGGTCTTCATGGGTATGATAACCCAATAATCTCCCCCTCCATACCATGAAGGGGAGACCCCCCTGCAAATGATCACTCCATCTCAATGAGATATGACAGAGCTTATGCTTTGCTTGGTGATCGCCTTGGTCACCATGTCAACTGGATTCTTGTTCGTAAGCACCTTCACAAGATCCAACAACCCCTTTTCCAACTCATTTCGGATCCAGTAGTAGCACATGTCAATATGCTTAGTGCGCCTGTGATAAGTCGGATTCTTGCTCAACTCAATCGCACTCTAGCTATCACAAAACAATGAAAACTGCTCCTGCTTCACACCTAAGCTCTGAAGGAACCGTTTCATCCATAGAAGCTCCACTTCTGCTTCAGTCATAGCAATGTACTCTGCTTCAGTCGTCGATAATGCCACGCACTTTTGGTGCTTTGACAGTCAAGACGCAACTCCTCCTGGTAGTGTAAATACGTACAAAGAAGTTGATCGTCTGTTGTTCATATCTCCTACCATATCTGAGTCTATATACCCTTTCAAAACTAGTTTCGCACCGTCAAAACACAATCTCATTTTTGAAATACCCTTCAAGTACCTCAAGATTCATTTAACAGCCTTATAGTGCTGTTTGTCAAAATTCTCCATATACTTGTTTATTGTACCAACCGTGTGAGCAATATCCGGCCTCGTACAAACCCGGGTTGTAAGAGGAGGTCCACAGAGGGTATATAAAGCGGGTGTTAGGTGCCCCCTTAACCAATGTGTGATTAACAAGTGGACTTCCTCAACACCATTAACAACGGGATTTGGATAAGTCGTGTTGCTTTGGCTCATCTGGAGAGTTCTCGAAGGAGGTCCACTTTCCAATAAGGCCTGTCAACTGTTCGGATTCGAACCAAATTAAGGTAGATTCAAATTTGATCCATTTATATTTCGACTCGGATCATATCTTTTTAAATCGAATCTCGAACCAAAATATTAATAGCAAACTCGGAGTTTTCGGATTCGGATAATGATCCGGTCCATTAACAGGTCTGAGAGATCAAAACAACATAAACATTCAAATAGAAACTCGAGACTTAAATATGTTTGATTCATTGATTAGTTCGGACAATGGATTTGGTGATTCATAAATCTAACGATTAACATACAACGATTGAGTTGGACATCAGATGGTGGAAATAAGATGAAATTTTTTATTTATATCCAAAAGGTGCTTCACATATCCCGTTTCCTCTCAAATATTGATTTCCACGTTATACCCCCCATCAGGCTTGCCGCCCATCTGCTTCCTTCTTCCCCTCCATATCGTCGGGTATGCCACCGTCGGAGACACCACGGCTTTCCCTCCTCCTCCTTTCCCCATCACCACCGGTTGCACTCATTGAGCCTGCCGTCGCTCCATCTCCGGTGGCTCTAGTAATAGGTTAGGGCTTCGGTGGCTGTGAGGAAGATGGAGAAGATGCAGGGGCATTGTCGTCTTTGTAAATTCTATCTTCATTCTTCGTTTGGTTGAATTCACATTCTCACTACCGCCCGGTGCGCTAATCCCAACGTCCGCCCTCGGCGGTTTCGTTCCGATGGACCGCTGGACCGGAGTCCTGAATGTGTCCGTTAACCCTAACAGAGGGCCCCCCTTCTTCAGAGTCGCAGCGTCGCTCCTCCTCTCCCCGTCGTCAAAAACCCTCGCGGTAATCTCTCTCTCTCTCTCCCTCCCCCTTAAACCCTGATTCCTACCCCGTAAACCCTAGCTCTTCTATTCAGCCACCCTCTGTTAATGCCGTCTTCTTCAATGGGGATCGTGCCGAGGGCACCGGGGATCCGGTCATCGAGAGGCTCTCGGATCCGAGGAACATCGCGGAGCTGCTCGTCTCGAAGCTGGGCGGTGGCTCCGTCAATGCTTGGGTGGTGGACGCGTCCACCTTCAGCGGGCCCTTTGCCGTCTACAAGGAGCTTGTCCCCTCGGTGAACTCCCGTGGGGAACCGAAGCATTACGATCCGGCTGGATTCCCGGCCGCCTCCTCCATAGTTACGATCCTATCGAATTGCACTGAACAGGTGATTACTTAGATTTTTCTTCATATTCCTTTGCTTTTGGTAGATGGTTAAGATTCATGGTTCGTGTTGTTCGGCACTTTGAGGTTGATTTGTCAACTAGTTTGGGCGTTTTTTTTACTAGAAATTCAGATGGTTGAAGGGAATTGGCTCTCTAGATTTTGCTCAGGGTAGGGGTAGTTTGAGAATTTAGGTTTCTTTTAAGGTGCTAAATGGTATCTTTTTCTTAATTTTCTTTTCTAGAATGGTATATGGAGTCATTAAGAGAAGTGATTTTGATAACTGATTTTTTACTTTTTGCTCTCTTCTTGATTCTTCTGTTATGTTAGCCCACTAAAATGATCTTAATTTTTCGTTTATGGATTTGCTAATCTTCGTGTAGTGCTACTTGATCCAAATGTACAAATCTATATTGGACTTTAATAATTTGGTATTACAGATAAGTTTTTGACTCGTCCCGTTAAATAAGAGCTCCGTCAAGACTATGGTTGCACGAAGGGGTGATATTGTAAGTTAAACATACAATATGTTAACTAAGTCAGGAAGGATAAAGGAATTGGGATGATCGATCGATGCTTTTACACAATGGGTGCAAGATCTTTTGATACACGTGTCGAAGTACAACATAGGGAGCCTAAAGATAGACGTGGGACTCTTTTGGACCTGCTAGGGGATCTTGAGGAAGACGTTAGACATGACGAGTTCTAGGTTATGTCTTATAAACCAATGACATGACAATCTGGAGCCCAAGTAGTTAGAGGCCCGGTTTAGGCTATAGAATCCAACATAGGAAGAGCTCTTACTAACGTTGTGGGTAGTAAAAGATGCACCTATCAAAGTCGGATACATCCCTAAAAGACAGGCAAACACGTTGCAGCAGTAAATAAGACCCCTAACAAGCTTGCTTTTTTGATGAAGAGCGGGAAGTCCACTCTCGGATACAAAATCGATTTCAAGTCAGGAATCTACAATTCGACATAATGTGCAACTTGACCGACTTGGAGTAGTCACCCTGGCAGTGGCACAAGGCCCCCTCCAGAGCTACCTAGATTTGACTTGAACTGATAATCAACTTGAGGAGTGACAGACCTCTAATCGAGATCTAGATTGGGCTTTCTCACATCAAGTTGCGGACTTGAGGAGCAACTGACCTTAGAGTGAGTTATGGGTAGGGCATCCGCAAGCTGAGTAAGGCCAGCCTATTCTAGCTCGATGCTGCTTGGTTACATTTTTCAGCAAGTGTCCCGATTAAGATGTCACATCTCACCTGATTGAAAGGAAACTCGGATCACGAAAGAGATTTGGACGCGACCGACGGTCTAGGACGGTTAAGTGTGCAAGTAGAGGGTTTTATTTTTATTTTAATTTTTTGAGGATGATCATCTTCTCTTTGATAGCATACATGTAAAAAATCAGCTCATTCTAAGACCTCTAGGTGCATCATATGTGCTCCTTAATTTGATAGTTAAAATGAACGGTCGATAAAACCGAGCACATTTGATGCACCTAGGGTTCTTAGAATGAGCTGATTTTTTATATGTGTGCCATTAAAGGAAAGGTGATCATCCTAAAAAAAAATAATCCTCTACGTGCATGATTGTACGTTAGCCACACATTAAGGTGGCCGCACCATAGCATAACCCATATATATATATATATATATATATATATATATATATATATATATATATATATATATATATATATATATATATATATATATGGGCTGGGATCCGTTGACAACCCATCATTTGAAGGGGCTAGAGATTTTAGAATTTCCTGATTTTATGTGAGGATGCTATCTATAGCAATGAGATCATCCTTACAAAAAATCAGAAAAATCCAATACCTCTAGCCTCATCAAATGTCCTCCTCAAATATAGACCGTCCATTTTAACATTTAATTTGAAGAATACATTTGAGGGGGCTAGAGGTTTCAGAATTTGCTGATTTTTTGTGAGGATGATCACTATGGCAAGTTGATAATTCTTACAAAAAATCAACAAAATTTGAAACTTCTAAGGACGTCAAATGTTAAAAGCTTTTCTTAACCGTCTATTTGAACCGTTAATTTGAATAACACATTTGATGCCCTTATAAGTTTCAAAATTTGTTGATTTTTTGTGAGGATGGTCAACTTGCCATGTTGATCATCCTCACAAAAAATCAGCAAATTCGGAAACCTCTATCCACCGATTGAATCGAGTTGTAAGCGGGTTGTAAATTTACCTCTCATTTTGGGTTGTCAACGGATCCCAGCCCTATATATATATATATATATATATATATGCTTGATTATCACGGACCATGCTCATAGGTGCATTGGTGGAAAACCTTTTTCCACAAAGATACTTAATTCCATAAAGAGACTTTTCGCAAGCAGTTTGAGCCATTGCTCTATATTAAGCCTCCCACTCGATTTTGCTACAACATTATGTTTTTTACTCTCCCATGTAACCAGAATACCGCCTACAAAAATGCAATAACCTGAAATTAATCTTTTATCTTAATGATCCAGCACGACCCTAACCCTAGGGGTGAGCCTCTATTTATATATTGTCTTCATTTACATAACCACTACTATTGCACTAACAAAAATAAAGAGAATTTGAGATATTGTTTCATTACTGCTGCTAGTTTTAGATATTCTGTTGCAACATTTTCTTTTACAAGTATTCGTGCTCTTTTCTTCCCCGTAGCACCAGTTAATTTTAGCATAAAGCAAAACAGCACATAAAGCAAAATAAATCCAAGGTTTATTTGGTTAGGTACCTCCTTTACCTTCCATTTTACTTTTCAGTTGTATTCTATCCAAAATCTGCCTTGAAATTAATCCCAAATTCTTCCAAATTGAATTTTGTTGTGTGCTGGTTCTTAGACTAGTAGTATTATTTTCAAAAATTGAATCCTTTGAAAAGCCCTAATTTTTCCCAGTGGTAACCCGTACTCATTGTTACGTCTGATGGTGTCAGGGCGCCTTCCATACTGTCCAATTAGCTTCAAAATATTCTATTTCAGGCGTTGGCAGCTGTTTGGGTGTTCCGTTCCGCCTAGTGGATGGGCCACCTGCATAGGATCCTATAGACCTTCTTAGCTCCCGCAACATTATAGGCGGTGCTTACTTTTCGTTCTCCTTGTCTTCTTTCTATTTTTTATTTTGTTCTTCATTTCCTTCTTCCTCTTTTCAGCAGCAATAGATTCCAAGCAGCAACAATAGCCACAGCTAACATATATGGAGCTTTATACTGATTACATTCAGTCTCATGAACTCATAACAATTTAAGGAAAGGTGAAGAAAAAAGAGGAGGAGGGGAAAGGCAAAGAATAAATTACAACTAAGAAAGAATTTCTCGGTAGGTTATACATACATGGTGCTTTATATTGATAACATTCATAATTCCTTCATAATGTCCAGGTTTGCTTCAGTTTTTCTAAAAAATTTCTTGATTTTGTGAACTTTAGAACTCCAATCTTTTATGTCTTTCTACCTAAGCATTTGCTACCTTGCTTCGAACTTCTAGGCATCCCCCCTGGCTGCCTGCACAACGTTGATGCCTTCTGAAATGTTGCTATCTGCTTCTCGACCTTGTTCTTCAAAGACCGAGTTTGGGCGTCCTCTCCTTCTTCTGAGCATAAAGAATTTGGAGAATCTGGTTCAAAGGCCGAGTTGTTTCCAATATCGTCTCTGTCACTTAGGGAGGAGAGGGTACACTCCATTTTCCCACTTTTCTTCCCCACCATTCCTAGTTGTGGAATGTGGAGAATATGTGAGGTTGAATAAGAATAACAGATGAACGTAAAGTCGTAAACCTAATTACTCAGTTCAAATCTGTAGGGTTATCAAGTGATCGATCTACATTGTCATCTCTAACTCCAAATCACTGGTTGTGCAAATCGTGAGCAGATCATTTACTTTTCGCACAAAATTCATTCCGCTGAATTACTACAATTTATTTGTGCTTCCTTTAATTTAATTTAAGTATCTGATTTATTTTCACCGATCGGTAGCAGGTCAAAAGTTTGATTTTGAGCAGCCGAACAGAAGCAACTGCAGGCAGCATGCACTTCCCTTCATCTTCGTCACCGACCTCTCCACCCAAAACAGTCATCCTGGGATTCAGCAAGGGTGGGACTGTAGTGAACCAGGTAGTAACTGAACTTGCCCACCTGAAACCTGATGCCGCTGGAAAGTTGATGTTCAACACTGGAATACCTTCACCTCATCCATCTCATGAGTCCCAGGATCTCACCTGCCCCGCTTCTAAGGCCGCCCTTCTATCCAGCATCTCTGAATTCCACTACGTTGATGTCGGACTGAACCGTGATGGAGCATATCTGACAGATCAAACTACAATCAAGAAGATCGCGGACCGCTCGTTGTTTGGCAATGTCGGCATCCGTTTTGCACTCCATGGCACCCCCAGGCAGTGGTGTGACCAGAGTCGGCCGTGGATCCGCAGAGAGAAAGACATCATGCGGCAGCTGATCGAAGACGAATCTCATCGATGTGGAGGAAAATTGCTGGTAAGCGAGAAGTTCTATTTTGCTGATAGGCCCCCAACTTTGCAGATGCACTTTGAGATGATCGAAAAGCTGGATGTTGGTTGACGTTTGTGCTTGGTGTGCTGCTCTTGAAAGATGTTGTGTATTGTATGTAGTCCCTCCTAGTACTAAGATGAACTGTGATTCTCTGCTGATCTTCTGGCTTCACCTCACGAGCGCACGCTGTCCTCTGTTGATGAACATTCCATCGTGCCTTGCGGCCACTGGCAGAGCCAAAGAAGAGGGTGAGGGGGGCAGATGCACCTAGGGTTGCGAACGAGAGAGTTGAGCTTTGGTCTGTTTGAGCTTGGTTCGGTTAAAAGCTCGGTTGTTCAAGCTTGGGCATGGCTTGATTAGTAATCAGTCTGAGCTGAGCTTTCGTCTGTTTGAGCTTGGCTCGTTTAAATGAGCCTACTCAAACGAGCTCTTACTGAGCTTGTTCATGAACTTTATCATGAGCAAAATCCTGGACTACATATATTTGGACTATTCATGCATTTCATGAACATATTTACAAGCCTATTCACGAGCTTGCTCATGATCCCTAAATGAACATGTTCATGAATCCAACTCTAGGCTTGGGCTTGGCTCAAATAGTAATTGAACAAGCTACTCATCGACCCCCAAAACTCTATTCCCATTGGCGAACAGATCAGCTAATCAGGTTTCCTTCCGTTTTAGCCCACGATCTTTACTCTGCGATGGTTGCACGCCACATGGAGCCAAGGGCATTGAAGCCGTCAAAAGTGCGATTCATGGTTGGACCTGATAGGCCGGCCGATGCCAGGCATACATACACGACAGGTTAATCGCACTCAGCCAGACAGCTGCGATGACGTTAGTGCCACGTGGTATGCATTAGCTGGCTACCGTCCCAACTGTAGGTTGCTGGAACCGTAGAAGATTTGAACTCATTGGTCCAAGGAGGCGATGCAGATCTTCCGTCGAGAGTTGGGGCTGTGATGCTTGGGCGCAGTCCTCCGGCGATGAATCGATGATGACGCTAGCTCGGACTCGGGCAATGATGACTAGTCTGAGCCCAACCTCCATTACTGGAAGTCGTCGTGGAACTGTCGTGTTCAGTCGAGAGCTCTTGCTCTAGCGTGGAAAGCCATAAAGGGACGAATCCCCACCAAATTCTTGCTCATCCATGGAGGCCTTGATTGCTACCACTGTGCTCTAGATGTCCAATAGAGGAAGAGGGCAATAATGCCTAAAACCTATCACACGCCGCACACCGACGGACCCCACCACTGCACGCCGGCGGGTAACCGCTCACCAGCAGAAAAGAGAGGCTAACAAACGCTAAAAAAACCCCCACAAAGCAAACTAAGGTACCGCCTCTGTAGCCACCGGCGACGACCCATACTCTAACAGCACGGCCGAAAAAAAGGGAGCTACGTAAAGACGCCTCGATTTGCTGTCGGATCAGCCGCCACCGCCACAAACCGCCCCGTCATACAGCCGGGGTTAGATCTGACACACCACTGCACGATCGACCATATGCGATCCCAAAGCCGAGCCAAACAGGAAGTACTCAAGCGCCCACTCCGGCAGGACGATCACAAAGCAGCCCAGCCAGCTGCAAGAATCCCCTAATTACAAGGGAAGAAAGGGGTTTCAGATCCATCCCCCATCGTAGCTCGCACCGGAGTCCCGACCTCCTCAGTGCCATCACCAGCCGTGACCGAGGAGGCCAGGCGAGGGGAGATCACCAAACCCTAACCCTAGGGGGAAACAGGAACTAATCCTCTGTAAACAGGGGACCTCCGACACCGATGGCTGCCACGATCAGGCCATTCCCAACAGGTGGGACCCACAGGGCAGACCTGTGCATTCACCCGCACGATGATGACACCCGAGTCTTCCGAAAATAAAAATATTTTCTGCAACTTAAATATCATGCCTCGTCAGCAAATCATCTCGGCCACACGTAATCCAGAAACAATGGTGCCGTCTTTAGGGTTACACAAATACATAAGCTGAGACCAATATCAAGAGCGAGCTCAAGAAACAGCATACTTAATCTGTAGACAATGCTCAATTCTTGAATGCTTGGGGGGGGGTTGACTACTAACGGATCCCGCCAATCCAAATTGGCGCCCGTCTTGCCTCTATCCCATCGGCCGCCGCCTCCTGCGAACGTTGGATCATGAAATAAGACCGCAAGTCAATTCACATAACTAGTATACTCTCGACGACAAGTCAATTCACATAAGCACCAGATATGATAATCTCTACGATGATGCCCAATGAATGGTCTGATCAAAGTGTGGGTGAGTGGGATTAAGTGTGGGGACGATTCATTCTTAGAGCATAGACGGCTGCGATCGAGCAACAAAACAGGAATGTAGGTATGTTTGTGGGTTCTTACTGGTTGCTGCAAGTCCCTATGTAAAATCATACGTAGTTCACAAGCACATTACTTAGGAATTTACCTCTTGGGTCGGACACGATCCTCTTCGTAGTCCATCATTCCTCCGTGTTCAGAGTAGATGGCCTCTTCGTGGCCTCGTAAGTCCAAGTCGGCCTGCTTAAAGTTGGTAACCTCTGCCACCAAGTAAGTAAGACACGTCGACTAACATTGCCCATTTTTTTGATAAAGTGCTTTTAATTATTCGTGCTACTGAAAATTCAATACCATTTATAAACTAAGAGAGAGAGAGAGAGAGAGAGAGAGAGAGAGAGAGAGAGAGAGAGAGAGAGAGAGAGAGAGGCTTATCTTTCAAGCATTAAGGACATAGGTCAATATGGTTTTTAATTCACAAGGCAATTAAGTAACAAGAATCTCCTCTTATATTATCTATGAATGCTCAAATAATGCGGCTCACCTTGAGGGATTTCTTCACTTCCTCCACCCTGTCTTCAATCTCCTTGCGGTGTTTCTTGTCTGCTTCACTAGTTGTATCGGCCCATCTGATTTTCTCTTGAATCGTGTGCAGTAAATTATCTGACGTGCCCAACCTGCAGCATAGTCACCCATAAATGGAAGAGAAAGCAATAAATAGACTAGTTTGGTAAACTTGGTGGCTGATTTCCTGAATATCAATAAATAACGAATCATTGTTGTCATCATCCAAGACTTGTTCTATCAAGATGGGCTCCACTATAAGGACGATTGACAATAATTTTTTGACTAACAATCTAAGATCGGTGCTGAAAACTTGAGCAGGGCAACTTCGCAAGAGAGGGGGGTGCCAAGAAACCTAAAAGGCTAGTTGGTACTTGGTAGGTAGGGAGACCTACCATTTGATTTTGCGGTTTAAGCTCATGCAATCAAGGAGCAACCCTCCAATGTTCCCTAGAATTGGAAAGAGTCCAGATGAAATGGGTTGAAGGTAAGATTTGAATTAGGGAATTGTATTATCTTTGTGGCACAGATAATAAGCCAAAGAGCTGTAAAGAAACAACATTCCCAAATCAATAAAGTAAAGAACAAAATTTCCAAACAACGTATTGGATCGTAAAGAATCCTAACAAGTTGTGTTTCTCCATAAATGTAACAACCAAGTAGATTTTACTGAGCAAATTGCATTCTCTCTCCATTTTAAATATTCATAAAAGTGTCACTTTGCAACATTAGCCCAATTTGAATAGGATGCACAAAGGGTGGGTATATAGAAAGAGTTAGATATCATAAAACTCTGAGGAATTCTGATACCATTTTCTGGAAACCTGATTGCAACCAACATCCTTACAGTTTACACAGGAGAAGGATTCCAGTATGCTGAACGGTGCATTGCTCCCCTAACATGTAATTAATAAGGCAGAGCCGATCATGGGAATCAATGCATTGGACAACAATAAGCCGAGTCTCCAGGCCTGGCAGCTAGTGGCAACTGGCAGCCATTAAAACTAAGTAAACTCATGTTCTATGCTTTGGACCTAGAGCTTGTACTGGCACCTAGTATGCAACAAGGTTCTAAAAAGCACTAGTCGGACGGTGGGGGGCTGCCTAGCTCCTAGGCAGTGCCTAGACGTTTTGACTATTTTTAATTATTATTTTGATATTATATATAATATGTATGTTTTAAAAATAGTATAAAATCATAATTATCCCAACCATTTGGGCTGGCCAGCCCTGGTCCTAGACTTTTCTTCTTTCCTTTCTTTCTTATTTTCGTTCTTCGTTATTTTCCATTTCTTCTTCTCTTTCTTCTTGGCCGGCCCTGGCTTGGTCAGCCCTGGTCCCGGGTTCTTTTCTCTTTCTTTATTCTTTCCTTTCTTCTTTTCTTTCTTGTTTCATTTTCAAAAGACTTTGGCTGTCCTTAAGCTTGAACGAATCTGGTTACTTGTTAGTCTTTCAGCCATCTAGACTTAGAAAAATTCTAAGTTTCTCAGGTGCAGCCTCTCAGACTTGGAAAATTCTTAAATGGTAAAATTTTCTATGTCTACAATATATGAGATAATATTTAAGTTTGAACATATAATAAGCATAATATCATAAAAAACTTCATATGAAATTGGCCAAACAACCGAAATCAAACATTCATATCCAAAGAACATTCATGACATCATTGTCATGCTCAAGGTTCGAAATCTCCATTTCGGTGGAAATTTCGACCTTCTGGATATGGAAATATTTCGTGGAAATATTTCGACAGTGTGGAAATATTGCAATTTTGTAGAAATGGTGGAAATATTGATTTTTTGATAGAATTTTTTAATGAAACTCTGGATAGTCATAAACCAAGTATAGATACACACTTTGGAACACTCAAATAATATTTGTACCCTATCTAGAGGTGTAGAGCTTCACATAACATGTATTCAATGTATTGAGTCTGTGAGTCTTGTGCAATCTTATTTGGTTAGGTTTTGATATATATTTTTCAAATGTTTTTTAATCTTTGTTTTGGATAAAAATATTTTTGAAATAAAGATTAGTTGATTGTTAAAATAATGTTTCAAACGATTTTGAAAGCGGACTGAAAACAAGAAAGTTATGCAAGTTCGAAATTGTGCAAAAATTATGCTGAAATGTGAAACACTGTTTTTTTACTAAGTCTGGAAAAAAGAGTTTTTATATAGAAAAGTTTTTATACATTCAAAATTTCCTAAGACGGACCATAGTTTTCTAGATGCACTCGTACTTCTACATCTTGTGGAATTTTTTGAGCTAAAAATGAGTTGATTTAATCACTTTTCTCACCATGTAGATTTTATAAAAATACATAAAAACTGTTTTCTCCTACTAAAACTGAAAGTTTACTTTTTGATTCCTTCATTTTTTTATTTATTTTGATATTTTTATTGAAATCAAATGGGGGGATATTTGCTTATTTATTATTATTTACATATAATAAATTAAGTAAAACAACATTTACTTAAATGTTATTATATGTAAATAAGCTGCTGAGAACCAGGCCCCCCAGTCCTCTTTTATAACCAGTCAGTCACAGAATTTCGGATATATTTCGCAAAATTTTTTGAAATTTCGACGAAATCTCGTGATATTTTGTAGAAATGAAAATATTTCGTGGAAATATCGCGATATTTCGCGAAACTGCTCAATATTTTGGCATTTCCAGTTCTGCTTGAGATTGTAGGTGATATTTCGTATCGGGTTTTCATTTTTCCGATATATTTCGCGATATTTCACGAAATATATCGATTTTTTGTACCTTGGTCATGCTATATCACTGAAATGTGAATACATAAACCATGTATATATCATACATCATCAACATGTAACAATCAATGAACCAAATTATGTTACTATTTGAAAGTTAAAACCTAGAAGTTAGAACAATAAAAACCCTAGGTCCCTAACACTCATCATGACACAAATCAAGCATAACAAACAAAACCTAAAAATTTAGCACAGTCCTAAAATTAGAGGGATAGAAGCATTGGTATATAGAAAGATAGTTCAGATAGAACAAAAAAAATCATAATCAAACAATAACATTAACCCTAGTAAAAAACATGATACAAACTCTTAATTATAACTTATAGATAGATAGGTAAGAGCTATGTATCATACGTACATAGGGAAAGGAAACAAAAAAAAGAGGATTTTTTTTTTTTTTTTAAATGGCTTTTTATAGATCGCCCGCCTAGGCGAGCAAGCCCGAAAAGGCCTAGGCGTCTCCAAGGCGACACCTTGTCAACAATAACCAAAAGTAACCTTTATTGAAACTTAGTTCTTCCAAGAGATGACAAGCTTTTCTCGCTTTTAAAAATTGACAAATGTTGGGGATCATATAAGTTTTTCAAAATTTGAAATGAGGTGCTTGCCGGTAAATTCGTATTATGTATTTTTGTTTCCATCGGATGTATAGTTTTGAAACTTTCTTTTTGTGAGGGATTGTTGAATATTTATCAAATTTTAAAATGCAACACAGTTTAGCGGAACCTTAATCCCATATTGGTTGTGCATAGGAGGTCAATGGGGTTCTTAACAGCTCTTATTTGACCAATCAGGTTGTAGGACCGAGCACAAACCCGCATGCTTGTTAGGTCATTCAGGGGCCATGATTAGTCTAAGCATGGGTTAGATTCGACTCAGGCACAAGTCGGGCTTGGTTGGGCTATGCTGGGTGTAGGTCGGCTAGACCATTTCAGTCCAATATTTGCTTCAGGCCCAAGACGAATTGGTGTGATGGTTCAGGCACAAACCATCAACATGCCAAGGGAGGTGTATGCACATGTCCACGGGCTAATTGGTACATATCAACACATGGCCATGGACCAAGGGGTTCTTAAGTGGCCTCTGGCCTAGTCGAGCGTTGGCTATATAAAGGACAAAAAAACTCCCTAAACTTTACACATTGAGAGAATCAAGATCCAAGCTTGTGAGCTGAGAGGCTCTTTTAAGTAGTTTTTCAATCTCTTCCTCCCTCTTTTCATTCTTTTAAATTCTTCTCTTCGTATATATTGAAAGGGCTTCTACGGTTCGAGGAATCCCCTCCTTATTGCTTGCACCATGAACAACCAATATTGTGGACAATGTGAAGAACTGCTAATCCGGGAATAAATTGTCATTTATAGTACAGTGTGTGATGCGTCGATGGTGACAAATTCACTCAAAGACAGATTAAACTACCAGCTCCCATTGTGGAATAACTATCAATGTCATTTTTAATTATTTTGAATCAACTAATGTACCAGTATACTCCTTATATGGTTCCCCTTTTACTTTAAAACTCATATATTAAATAGAGACGAAGATAGAGAAATACAATAATAAGACTATTATTTTGCTTCAATGTTTTACAAATAAAAGGCGGCCAAACAAACTAACAACTTAAATATTACATCTAACCACCATCTTAAAAATAGTTTAGGTTGGTTTAGGCTGGAGTTGACCAAAAATCGACAAAAACGGTTGGGGTTCGACTATAATTGGTCGAACCAATCGATTTGCATCCAATTCGACCCTGTATATCAATTTCCAGGTGTTTGGGTTATATTCCGCCAGAAATTTCATCTGAAACAGTTAACATAACGGTTTTAATCGAAACTGGCTGAAAATAACCCATTTGGGCTTGATCCAACACTGGATCAAGTCCATAGTGTTTCTGTCTATGTATGTTATTGTCAACATAATCTGTATGGACCAAACAAAATCTTATCGGTCCATTCTTCAACCTTGGAAGCTTGGATCCTTGTTTCGGGTAAATTCTAACCCAAAATGGATGGATTCCAGTTGGAACTTCAAACTTTATCTACTACTTGAGTCCACATAACAAGGTCGCATTTTGAACCCCACCTACAAAGGCTCTTTGCGAACTCTTGCACCTCCTTCAAGATAAGTTTGTTTCTCTTTGTTGTTTCCATCAGACTGTACCACTTGCCCTTGCAAACTACCAAAGAGACTTTCGTGCTATCATTGCAACTTATTCTCCTAGTTTTCCAAAGCACACCTGCAGCCATCCATTGCAATCATGACTGTTGGAGAAATTGTGAGTCTGTTGAGAGTCCACAATAGCAAGAGATTATATAGTTAATAAGTTTGCAGGTCTTTATCACATTCATAAAGAGTATCATTTTCCTTTTCCTACCAGAACTCTTGCAAATAGGTCTACAAGGTTTTGATTTACTTTTACGGTTCCGCTGTATAAGGATAAATTAATTGCATCTGGAGGGTTCATACAAGAGTAAGTTGTTGATTACAAATTTACGAGGAAACCACTCATCATTAACATTACACGTAGTTGTTGATTGTTGTCACAATTCATCCCGTGGTCATTACATCAGATGGATGTGGAGAATATGTTTCTTCACATTAACTTCATCATGAGGTTTCTTTTCTATTCTTCCCCAATTTTCAGCATCCTTCTCTCAATATGTTTATCATCTTTTTAGGGCTATTTATTGACCCAAAGTGTACGACACCTGTTTCAGAGTATCGGTGTATCCCAGACCCAAACGGACTCCTACACTTGATTTGAGACCTATAGGATCTCAATCCTCTGATATTTTCTTGACTTACATTCACTTATGATCCTCGTAGATATCTGGTTTCACACTACAAGAACATAGCAGATATCACATCTCGTGCTCCCTAATATCGCTCCACCTATTGAGCTTCGGTTGCTCCAAACTGATAATGGTAAGCCATTTTATGATCATACACACTATCATCTATGCGAGCCTTACATGTCTTCCTACTCCCACTAGGCAGATGACGTGCTTCCTTTAGCCATCATCCTTCAACAAGACATCATACCTTGCTTGTATGCTATAGCTAAGAAACACATCAACTGCATCATGGCCAATATGTCAACAGTTCATCATGTTCTTTCAAATAAAGAAATGCCATTAAGACACCTCATGTATATGTTACCAACCAGAGTGTTGTTGAGATTGCTATTAATACACCTCATGTATATGGTAACAACCAGAGTGGTGTTGTGATTTATTCATGTACCACGCATATAAAAAGGATCAACTGGCATTGAATTCACTATTCATCACCATTATTTTGCTGAGATGATCTTGATGGTGTACATTTCCTCTGCATGTAAGGATGACTACTTCGTAGATACTTGGCTTTTCATCCTTCCTCGACAAACTCCCTAAGCAAAATTCATCGTAAGTTTGAATTCCGAGTGAGTTAGTGTGTAGAGTGTATAGTAGAATCATAGTGTATATGTAACATATTTCCTTTCATTCACTCTACTACGGTTTTCCTACATTGGGTGGTTGACTTAAAGCTGTGTTAAACTTCATCACAAAAAGCTTCTTCTCCAAGAAATGGCTAGGTAGAAAGTTAAAATGCCACTATATGTTTTGTTCAGATGGTTGTTCTTCGATGTTATTTATAAATACGGATATCAGAAGGTAATGCCTTATACCACAATGCTTTCCCCTCACCTCACTGAGAGTTTGCACGTCCCACCTTACATTTTCACATTTTTTAAGCATTAGTTGAAAAACTTGAAATCTAGGGAACCATATAACCCGACTTATATCAGACATTTATGACTTTTCTACTATCATAATCCTCTTCTCAACCAACCTTCAGATATAAAGGTATTCTTGATCCTCTTTTGGGGCTGTTAATGAAGGTTAAATACTTAAATTACAGATTTGACAAATTATTTGTCTGTTAAATTCAAATCCAACCATTTTTTATAGCTTGTTATGATCAAGCAACAAATATATGATTCGGGCCTACAGAATAGTTATTTGACAATAATAATTGCTACTGTACAACAGTTGAGAGTCGACAAGTCCAACATACATCTAGAAGTACAGAAAAAAGTAAATGTAATAAGCAAGAGCGGGAAACAATTTTCTTTCGTTTGAATTTCCTCATACAGATCATTCAATCCACTCCAACATCCATGAAACATGTCAAGTCAAACAGTTTTTTCACAAGATGGAACTCCCATTATAAGTAAATGAATGAGATCAATCAGAACGATGAAGTTGAAATTGTAGTTAGAAAATGCTTTAGAGGATTGCTAGATAAGCACGATATATAACCAGTATTCCTATTGCAGAATAAACATGATTTAGAGGATTGCTGATCTAGATGCATGGTCTGAATAACCCAATGCTTTTCTAGATTGGAAGAACCATTATTCCTATTGTCCTAGATCTTTAAACTCTAGAATCCCTTCAAAAATCACATTTTTACACCCTCTTCATTTCTATAAAACATCAGATCAATCATCTCTTAATTCCCATGAAGTTTCCTCCTAGGTGGATCATTCCTAAGAAGGGTTTACTATCAAAGACAAGTTTTGAAGCAGCAATAGACACTACATGCAAATTACCTACATCATATGTTAATGTAAACTCAAATGATTTTTTCAACCTGAGTATTACACATCATGGTGGCATTTTTGCAAGACAATGATGCTTGATTGATATTGGATGTCCCTCAGTAAGCTACAATAAAATTATACGATAAAATCAAATAAATCCTCAAATATGAGTAAAGTACAGAAACAAGTTCACTTGTTATTCATTAAAGTGTACTGTTTGTTGTCAAATCATATAATAAAGAGACCTACACTAAACTCCCTTATTTAGTGCTTACAATAAATTTTCTGTCTCGTGCTGTTGACAGTCAACAAATGATAGCGCCAATTGGCATATCACTGAGAGTGCTGACTACCAAATTACTAGAACATCCAAAAGGGGACTTACACATTTCATAGTCAAGTACTGATCAAGTAACAGGATAACAGAAAGAAATATAAGAGCAGTAAAAAATATATTAGCTTGTATGTTAACTAAAGTGAAGAAACTACCAGCTTGTTAATGTTTGTATCATGCTATTGAGTTGCTCAGGTTTAAGGTCTCTTCCGGCAGCAAATTGCACCTGTATCACAAGCCAAAATGAAGGACAAACAACTAATCAAATTAGCTTCAAGCTCCAAAGCAGAAATAAAAGATAAAAAAGAAGAAACACAGCAGTACATTCTGACCTCAAAGCATCTGCGCAACTGATCCAATTTTCCTCTAACTATACCCTACAAAAACCAAAAGATGTTCATTCCCTTACATCTTATATTCAAAACATAAAGAAATCACCAAAATTGAAAATTCTAAAACATACTATATGCAATACTGAAGCAAGTTTAAGCATGGGGTGTCAAAAGTTCTCAGGCTTGTAATTGGTAGACAGAAGGCAAATTACCACCGACAATAACTCAAACTATGGTGAGTGCCCAAGCCTGACTTCACAGAGGAAAGTTTCAGACAATTATCTTTACAAGAGGATTTTAATTCAGATATACTGAAACAGTGTATAATGAGGCCCACCTATGTTTGAACAGTGAAGAGCAAGCCTATACACAAGATTCAAAAGAGAGAAAAATGAATAAAAAGGAAAAATACTTACCGCATACATACACTCAATCAGAAAGTCTTCAAGTTCCCGTACATTTGAAACATCTAATTCCTGCATCAGTTGATCATAAGGCAATATCTGACGACAACCAGGAAACAGTGTATTAGCCAATTTGCAATACAGCTGCTTTGAGATTGAAAAAGAGAAGTGAATCAAGTAGTAATGTACGAATGTGTTTGCATTTTTATCAAAAACAAAAAATCAAGTTACTTTAATGATATGGTTTCAAATAAATATATATTTACTTTTTTATTATCCGACCCCAAGTAGATGGGACATGGCTTGATGGTAAAGGTTATGGATTTATTTTTTGTAACCAACGAATTAATGAAAAATTAGATTAGTTTTACTTTTATTACAATGATTTCACATTATTTTTGACAGGCATGCATAATTAGGGCTGCAACTTTGGTGGGTCGGGCAGGTTGGGAGGTCAACCTGAGCCCAACCCCATGGTGTTAAATCCTCAACCCAAGCCCAACCCAACCCGAGGTCGGATTGGAGTTGGCTAGCCCAAGCCCAACCCGAGCTCAACAATTAGAACTCGGGTTAAGATCGGGTTGCCCGTGTTTTGTATGTGGGTCGGGTTGGAGTGTAGGATCAGGTTCCATACAAAGTAGTTTTGGATTTAAAAAATGTTTGGAGATTAAAGCAAGCTCCAAAAACTACCAATATAAGAAATAAACTAAAAAAATGAGATGGTCAACAGATTCAGAAGCAGAAGGTGAAACAAAAGAAGATAAAGTTCCAAGTTACCTCTACCCATGCCTAACCCGAATTCAATATAGGGGTCAGGTTCGGATTGGGTTGGGTCGGGTTGCCCGATACCCCCTGCCCATGCCCAACCCGAATTCAAGTCGCATTGAATATTTTGAACCCAGGCCCAACCCGGGAAGGCAAAATCCTAACCCAGACCCATAAAAAATCAGGTTGGGCTCGGGTTGGCCCGCCCAAGTTGCAGCCCTATGCATAATGCATGTGGGAATAATGATGAGAACACTATTTGGAAGATTTTTTAACTAGGTTAATCTAAGAAATCCAACCATGTATCCATAAATTTTCGTAACAAATAATCACTTTAATTTACATTTTTACTAGGGAGATTTCAACAAAGATTTTGACAAGCACAGTGGAATCAGAAGATACGATGATAACAATAATCAAGATTGACTTTAGTTTAATGGCAATTAATTAGAAAGAAATTTTGCACTCCACCTGGCGTAAGGAAACAATTATAAAATTAATTAGTAATAAGGACATGCACTATGGAAGGGCGCAGCGACCCACCCCTACCTAGGGTTTAAAATCTCGGCCGATACCGGTATATACCGGCTGGTACGTAGTCGAACCTCCGGAACCAAAACCAGGACTGAACCAGTTGGTATTACACCGTACCGGTCGGTACAAACCGGCCGAGTCAGGTAGGTACTAGGGGTGCAACTTGGGTCGGGTTGGTTCGGGTTTGAGCCAACCCGGAACCGAACTGAACTAGTTCGGTTCTACCATATTAAAATCCGAACCAACCCGACTTGGGTATAGACCCAAACCAACCCAACCCACACTAAGGTCGGGTTGGTTCGGGTCGGCTTTTGGGTTAGGAGTTGGTCTAAAAAAATAATAGTTATCGACTATTTACTAGCAAACTAAAGGTCCATGTTGGACTTTAGGCTTTAGCCACCTGTTGAATTCTCTTAGTAGTTGGTTCAACGTTCACAAACAAATAACATTTACTCGGGTGCTAGTGTGATGGAGCTCAAAAGTCCAAACACGTGACATATATATGTGGACTAATATATATGAGTTCGGTTCTCGGGTTGGGTTGGATACTTGGATCTCTACCCGAGCCTCAACCCGGAATCGACCCTTATTTAGTCGGATCCACAAAACTTCGAACCGAACCAACCCATTTAGTCACAATACCCGAACCAACCCGACCCATTCTAGTCAGGTTGGGCCGGTTCTTGGTTTTACCCGACCCAAGTTACACCCCTAGTAGGTACCGGCCGGTACGAATCGGTACCAGCCAGTTCAGTACCTGTCTAACAGCATTAGTGGGGTGGCTGGGTTTTGGTTGGTTTTTTTTTTCCATTTGATTCTCCCTCCACATGGGCTGCACATGCTTGGGGGTGGGGGGGGGGGGGGGCATTATCTTTGATTTAAAGGTGGGAGGGGGAGGATTTGGAGGATATATAACCTCCCCCCCCCCCCCCCCCCCCCCAAAAAAAAAAAAAAAAAAACCATATCATTTCACCATTCACCAATACCATCACCACTCCACCACTCCATAACCCACAAACCATCAAGAAATGAGAGGAGAGAAAGAAAGAAGAGAAAGAGAAAAGAGAGGAAAGAAAGATAAGAGAGAAGAGCAAGAGGGAAGAGAGGAGAGAAAGAAGAGAGAACTCAGAAAGCCGAGTCAAATAGGTGACAAGAGGCATGAGCTGAGTCAACGAGTCAACATCGCCGACGAGGCGATGAGCATCACGACCTATTCACTTTGACGAGGCGACGAGCGGCACGAGCCGAGTCAGCCGACAGGTGAATTTCTTTTATTTTTATCTCACTTTCTATATCTTGTTTCTCTCCTCTCCTCTCTTTGATTCTCTCTGATGTGTTTCTCTATCTCTTCTCTTTTCTTTTTCTGTTTTCTTTCTTTCTCTCATTCTCTTTTCTTTCTCTTTCTAAGATAAAAAAGAGAAAGAGGAGAGAAAGAAAAGAAGGGAGAGGGAGAAAGTGAGATAAAAAAGAGAAAAACGAGAAAGAAAGAAGCAAGAAAGAGATAAAGAAGCAAGTAAGAGAAAGTGAGCTAAAAAGAAGAGGAAAGAAATAAAGAAAATATAAGAGAAAATATAAAGAGAGTGAAGGGAGAAAGTGAGAAAAAAGAAGAGATAGGAAAGAGAAACAAAGAAGAGAGCAAAAGAGAAAGAGAGTCAAGAGACAATTATATTAAGTTAACCATAATTATAATTATAATTTTTAATGTTTCTTTTTGTTTGCTAATACTTATTAATATTTTGACTTCGATAATAGCACCAAAATCGAAAGAGATAGATGTTGGATGACTACATTGCAAGGCAGTAAAAGGCAACAAGCGAAAGGCCATACTCAACTGCTACGACTAGACCATAAATAGAGGCATCACAAGACTGAAGGAGCATTTGACGGGCAAGAAAGGGCAAGTGACTGGTTATGAGCACGTTACAGCAAAGGTACGGTCTTTAATGTTTGTCACCAAAACATAATAAACATGTAAATAAATAGTGTTATTTGTACAAACAAAAATTTGGATTTCTTTAAAAATTTTAGAAAATATAGACACTTGGATACTGCATGAAACTTAAAGGGACTCCATATTTACAAATCAAGATGACCGATGTCAATGCTTGATACTTCTAGATAAGGTGTTGGGTCTAATATTACTTAATATGAGGAAGGTTGGAACCTAGTGGCTTGTGGACAACCTATGTCTAATTTGTATTGCACTTTATACATACTTAAAGTAGTTTTCACACATTTATAAAGTAGAGATGTGTCTCCATGACAGGTTTTGCCAAAGTTGCAGCCAAATTCTGATAGACGCTTACAAACTTATTTTGGAACCAGTAAACATTGACGATAAAAATCAAGTGTTCAACGCTTATATATCAAGTTAACCTAAATCAAATATTTTCGAATGTTGAAACTCTTGCTTTATAACAAATGCCTAGACAATAGCTAGTATCATTTGTTTCCAGTGAATCCTATTGTAAATAAACATGGCAAGAGAACTATAGTTCTAGGACTCTCAATTAATCAATGGCAATTGAGTGTAACTATTCATTTACAAGTATAATATAAGCATATATCCATACCACAATATAAAATGGAGAGAGAGAGAGAGACCTCCCTCCACCCGGATAGCATTACGTGGAGGGTTTTTTTTCTCTTCCTTGTTTCCTCATTTAGCGCAACGACCTCATTCACGATTTCTTGTGGTCCCAATGGCATAAGAGTCGTCCCTGAGTGTACAATTCCTTCCAATGGATGTCTGAGATATGGTCAAGTTTTTGAATCCAATCACCAATGTAGAGATCGATGTGCGGTAGATTTGATGATAATTTTTTTATTCGATGGATAGGGACAGATTGAGATTTGAAAAGCATCAGATCGGTCTTAGAGTGGGGACGTCGAAATTGAGTGTGATTCGTATACAAATCGAAAAAGATCTTATGCCCCCCCAGCGCGCACGCGTTTGGTACCAGATTGGAATTTCAAAAGTCATCAGAGTCATCCTTGAGTGGGGAAGTTGGGGTCGAGTGAATTCAGAGGAGATCTTTTCTTAGAAAAGTTCGTACCATTTTTTCCACTTAGTACCCATATGCCAGTGCAAGTTGGATCGGGATTTGAGTATTATTTTTTTCTTGTACGACGAAACAAGATTTCAAAAACAAAATCTGACGGATCAGGAGATGGATTCGAATCCCAATGGCAGCCATTCTTGAGTGGGTAATTCAGATCGAGTGCAATTCACCTATTGGGGATGCATCGGAAGGCTTAATAGAGTCCGAGCATCGCCCTGGTATCGTACTGGTAGATATATTACTATATTAGGAATGAATGATTCAACAAATTATTCCCAAAATTTGCTTTTCTTTTAATAGACCCCGAAATTTGATTTATGCAATTTATCAAGTGCTCGTGAATCATTCAAGGGTTATGCACGCATAAAAATGAAATAACTACTGTAGAACTCTCTTTTGGAAACTTCTATTGTTGTTTTAATCTTCCAATGTCTTTCCCAATTATACTTTTCCAATTTTCATGAAGTTTGAATTTTTCTCCTCACCAGATTAATCTCGTTACCCAACTTGTAACTCTACTTATAGGATATTTCCTCACCAGATTAATCCTGTTAAAGTAAGACTCGTCATAAATTGCTTTGTACTATAATGCATATTTGAAGTCCATGTCATACGACATGTTAATAGTATATACACATACATTCCAAAGTTAATAGAATAAGAAATACAGAACAAGTATACATATATAAATACCTTGTTTGTCTCAGCCAAAGTCAGTACACTAAGTTGCTTGAGCTTGTGAATTTGATCAGGCAGCAGTGCTGGAAGACTACCAGCATTACCTATTACAAATGAAAATTTCCAATTTTGAGGATTTCCAAGTTAAGAGATCTGGCATCAAGTCTTACAGGTTGTACTATTTATGTCACAACATTCTAATTTGCCCTAAAAAATAAATTCAACCTACATAACAAATTATAGAACAAACAACCGCTCACAAAAAAATTACTGTAAAATAATTTCGCACAAAAAAAGTGTAGCTCCCAAAAAAATAATAAGACAACTTTGAAATGTTCGTGTAAGTGATGCAGTCAAACAAGAAGTTCGCAAAAAAATTTGAGGATGCCTCATGTTAGGGGTGTTAAATGGATCCACCTAATGACAATTTACTGAATAAAGAAATTCTTCAATTACTCCTGAGTGTCTCACTAAATGTTTCTTCCCGGTTCCATCATACTTCATGATATATTTCTCAGTCTTTTTTGCTTTCAGGAAAGTCAACTTTCCATATTCACCAAGATGTTCCAATGCTTTTTTAACATTTTTTTTTCTATCAATCGTCGAAGATTTTTAAAACTGTCATATTATAAAAATATTTTGTTGACTAATCCGAATCCTGCGTGCCACCACTATGTACATCTAAATATCTAATAATAGAGAAGTATAAATTCACCCTAGTGAGTAACAGAGATTAATTCCACCAAAATTGGTAGATCATGCATAGAGATGTCAGGATACTCCTCTTTACAAAAAGTCCAATGAAGTGCCTGAACATTGCACCTTAAAGAACTTCTGACCTACTATCCCTGAAGATACTACCTACATTTACAAACCATATCCCTGAAAAGGATCAATAAGGACATTAAATATAATTGGCTAGACAATGGACAATGGCTTCCCCTTCAACAAGGAGAGAGCAGACTGTTGGTGAGAATGCCAAATCATCACCTAATACTTATCGAAAGGCATCCCAAACAACCCACACAAAAATATGTATGGGGAAGAGATGATCCACCTCTGTATGGCTCTAACAAAGACGGAGTGTTTCTACACTTATAGACATAAAATGTGAAAATCAAATGCCATGACGATAGAAGACAAGCACCCTTCAGAGAACTTCATGATTCCAAGCTTTCTAATAATTGGGACACTACAATCATCATCCACAAAGAATAGAAAATACACACTTTCTCCTAGCACCAAGGCCATCTATCCTCCTAACTACAAGCATTTTCCATCATTTCAATCTCATCAGCATGGAGATTTCTTGTCTTGGTCTAGTGATCCAAAATAACCTCCAACCAAGATTCTAGAAAATTATGTTAGACAGCACTCACAAAAAGGCAATATCACCATGTACGGAAAGGGAATTGGCATCACCCTCCCCCCCCCCCCTCCCCCTTTAGAATCCAACCCGACCCCCACCACACACACACACACACACACACATACACACACGAGCACGCACACACACTACCTACTACAACCGGATGGCACAATTATGAATTATTGATGCAGGCACCAATAAGGCACACTACAATCCTAAGCCCCTTTAGGGTTTCTTTGGTCAATAGCTAAGGTTTATTATTCAATATAGCGACATAAAACTCAAAAGGACAGCAACATCAATTATCTCACGCAGTTCTATAAGTTTATGCAATCAATATAAAGCAGAGTTAAGACTTAAAACAATTAAAGGACGCAATATTATCACAAAAAACAGAATTCAGCATATAAAAGGAGAAATCGCAGCAATATATATTGAAATTGAACAATAGGCATGCACCAGATTTTCACTAAAATAGGTTAGATATGTTTGCTAGGGTTACCGACAGACTATAAATGGCGATCTAGCAAATAGGCATGAATTATGGCTTCAACTAGCGATGAAAAGGGATGATGATGGCTGCGATGCGGAGCGGAGGCAATGGAAACGATTGGAAAACGATGCGAATGCGAGGGAAAGTAAAGAAAAGAAAAGATACTGCCTGGGGTTTCCCGCCGTGGGTCGATTGCGAGGATGCGCCGATGATCCCGCACACGGAGCAAGGCCGGACGTCGGGAGAAGCCGGAACCTTTGGAAAATCAACACCAAGGCCTTCACGAGGCGAAGTCGTGGAAGCGGCGAGGATCGGGGACACGCGTCTCGCCCGGAAGCACTCACGAAGAGGCACAATATTTCAGCAATTCATCAAAGTCTGATTTCTTCTTTTCTTCTTCATCTTTTTGTAGGCTAGGGTTTTGTTTTTGGATGGCTAAGATCAAAGGGAATTAGGGTTTGATGGTGTGGATGCAAGTGGCCACGAAAGGCAATGACAAGAGAGAGAAACAAGGGAGAGAAGAGAGAGAGAGGAGAGAGGGGACGGAAAAGTGGGGCCGGTTGGCTTCTTCCGCGCGGACAAAGGGGGGTTCGGTGGTGTTCACGGGAAAAGGGAAAGGAGGGAACGACATCATGCATTAGAAGCCCTATTGGGCTTAAGATAAGCCCATTTACAACCCTATGAAGCCCATAACTTGCCACGTCATCAAAATGGTGTTATTTCGCCATCTAACCGTCGGTTTTGAGATCTAATCTCGTCCGTCGGTACCCCGCAAACACACGCACCCATAATTTTATTAATAACATGCTGAAACTCATCCGAGAAGACCCGGATTCAATCCGAAAAGCCCTCGGATGAGATCATGGACATCCCCCATGAACTGGGCAAGAACAGAAATAGAACTAAATGCTGAAATAAGGCCAAAAACATGATAAATGGCCAAAAACTGAAATAAACGACTAACAAATTCCAAACGGCTAATGTCTTTCATGCATAAAATAAAATGACTGGAAATAAAACTCTCTGGTGACGAACTGAAAGTGCTGATCAGGTGAAACTGATGCAGACGAGCCTACTACGTGCAGTTTTTCTACAGCTGATCGCGTATTTTCATCCTCTCCGGAGATCCAGGAAGCCGATCGTCGATCCGTCTGCACTAGTGGAAAGCTCAATCGAAGCCCGACAACTTTGGTTTTTACTTTATTTCGATCCGACCAGCGGATCTTTAGTTATTTCAGTTTTTATTTCTGGTTTGGGTAGGTGCGAGCCATGTTCGCATCCGGTTCGAGCCACAGATGCCGAACTGACTCATTTCTGTGTTAGGTTTTAGGCCATAGGATCTTGAGTTAGATTTAATCTCAATGGATGAGATTCGATGGGGATCAAAAACCCAAAACCCTAGCCCAAAATCCCAACCGGCCGGTCATTTTATTTCCAGTCATTTTATTTTATGCATGAAAGACATTAGCCGTTTGGAATTTGTTAGTCGTTTATTTCAGTTTTTGGCCATTTATCATGTTTTTGGACTTATTTCAGCATTTAGTTCTATTTCTGTTCTTGCCCAGTTCATGGGGGATGTCCATGATCTCATCCGAGGGCTTTTCGGATTGAATCCGGGTCTTCTCGGATGAGTTTCAGCATGTTATTAATAAAATTATGGGTGCGTGTGTTTGCGGGGTACCGACGGACGAGATTAGATCTCGAAACCGACGGTTAGATGGCGAAATAACACCATTTTGATGACGTGGCAAGTTATGGGCTTCATAGGGTTTTAAATGGGCTTATCTTAAGCCCAATAGGGCTTCTAATGCATGATGTCGTTCCCTCCTTTCCCTTTTCCCGTGAACACCACCGAACCCCCCCTTTGTCCGCGCGGAAGAAGCCAACCGGCCCCACTTTTCCGTCCCCTCTCTCCTCTTTCTCTCTTCTCTCCCTTGTTTCTCTCTCTTGTCATTGCCTTTCGTGGCCACTTGCATCCACACCATCAAACCCTAATTCCCTTTGATCTTAGCCATCCAAAAACAAAACCCTAGCCTACAAAAAGATGAAGAAGAAAAGAAGAAATCAGACTTTGATGAATTGCTGAAATATTGTGCCTCTTCGTGAGTGCTTCCGGGCGAGACGCGTGCCCCCGATCCTCGCCGCTTCCACGACTTCGCCTCGTGAAGGCCTTGGTGCTGATTTTCCGAAGGTTCCGGCTTCTCCCGACGTCCGGCCTTGCTCCGTGTGCGGGATCATCGGCGCATCCTCGCAATCGACCCACGGCGGAAAACCCCAGGCAGTATCTTTTCTTTTCTTTACTTTCCCTCGCATCCGCATCGTTTTCCAATCGTTTCCATTGTCTCCGCTCCGCATCGCAGCCATCATCATCCCTTTTCATCGCTAGTTGAAGCCATAATTCATGCCTATTTGCTAGATCGCCATCTATAGTCTGTCGGTAACCCTAGCAAACATATCTAACCTATTTTAGTGAAAATCTGGTGCATGCCTATTGTTCAATTTCAATATCTATTGCTGCGATTTATCCTTTTATATGCTGAATTCTGTTTTTTGTGATAATATTGCGTCCTTTACTTGTTTTAAGTCTTAACTCTGCTTTATATTGATTGCATAAACTTATAGAACTGCGTGAGATAATTGATGTTGCTGTCCTTTTGAGTTTTATGTCGCTATATTGAATAATAAACCTTAGCTATTGACCAAAGAAAACCATAAAGGGGCTTAGGATTGTAGTGTGCCTTATTGGTGCATGCATCAAGTTGGTATCAGAGCTCGAAAGAACCTGTTCGGGTTTCTTTTGAGTGCTGAATTTCAGCAAACACTCATCTCTTCCTTTGCTGATTTTGCATAAGTCATCATCCTGCGTGCTTGATTTGCATCTAGTGTTAGGTTTACATCTAGCGTTAGGATTGCATCGTGTATCTGACGCCATGTCCTATCGTCGCGTCCGATCCCATCCTTATTCGCTTGACCCACTAGATACCCACACCTATAAAGAGTTTGTTAAGCTATATAAATCTTCTGAGCCATGTCCTACCCTTTTCCCGAGATCTCCGATGGAACATAGATACTCCTCTTTGATTCGAGATCGAGCCCATGACCTAGATCTATCTTCCAAGCCTTTTGTTCAATGGATTTTACGGAGTCCTTCAGTGCCATCCTTGAAATTCCGCTATATTGAAACCCAGCTCTTACTTGACGAAATTGAGGATGAGTTGGCATGGAGAGAGAAGCAGAACCAGAGGCTTGCCAGATACAGCAGGCCACCACCTCCAGCAGAGCCTCCACCTCCTGTGGAGTACCCGGTTCCACCAGTGGCCCCACTTGAGAAGCATCCACCTCCTGTGGAGCTTCCTCGGCCAATGCCTACGGAGGAGCCACCTCTTCCGTCAGCGACTACAGAGGAGTTCCTTCCACCTTCTCCAGTGCCTACTCGCCCTAATTTATTAGTAGTTGAAGCCATAACGTATGCTACTTATTATCATTGCCATCTTTCGTCTGTCGGTTACCTTTGCAAACACCCGTAGGCCTTTTCTTTTATAAAATTTGATGCAAATCTGCCTTTAACTTTCAATATTTACTGCTGCGATTTAGTCCTTTTATATGCTGAATTTTAGTCATTGTGATAATATTGCATCTTACTGTTAGATCTGAAATCTGCTTTATAATTGATTACATAGTCCCTTAATTCTGCGTGAAATAACTCATGATTGCTGTCCTTTTGAGGCATATAGCGCTATATTGACAACTAAACCCTAGTTATTGACCAAAGAAAACCCTAAAAGGGTTCAGGATTGTAGTGTGCCTTATTGGTGCCTGCATCAAGTTGGTATCAGAGCTCGAAAGAACCTGTTCGGGTTTCTTTTGAGTGCTGAATTTCAGCAAACACTCATCTCTTCCTTTGCTGATTTTGCATAGGTCATCATCCTGCGTGCTTGATTTGCATCTAGTGTTAGGTTTACATCTAGCGTTAGGATTGCATCGTGTATCTGACGCCATGTCCTATCGTCGCGTCCGATCCCATCCTTATTCGCTTGACCCACTAGATACCCACACCTATAAAGAGTTTGTTAAGCTATATAAATCTTCTGAGCCATGTCCTACCCTTTTCCCGAGATCTCCGATGGAACATAGATACTCCTCTTTGATTCGAGATCGAGCCCATGACCTAGATCTATCTTCCAAGCCTTTTGTTCAATGGATTTTACGGAGTCTTTCAGTGCCATCCTTGAAATTCTGCTATATTGAAACCCAGCTCTTACTTGACGATATTGAGGATGAGTTGGCATGGAGAGAGAAGCAGAACCAGAGGCTTGCCAGATACAGCAGGCCACCACCTCCAGCAGAGCCTCCACCTCCTGTGGGGCACCCGGTTCCACCAGCGGCACCACCTGAGGAGCATCCACCTCCTGTGGAGCTTCCTCGTCCGATGCCTACGGAGGAGCCACCTCTTCCGTCAGCAACTCCAGAGGAGTTCCTTCCACCTTCTCCAGTGCCTACAGAGGTGCCACCTCCTCCTTCAGTGACTCCAGAGGAGTTCCTTCCACCTTCACCAAGGCCTATAGAGGAGCCCCTTCCTCCGGTAGTGACTATAGAGAGGCTTCTCCTGCCTTTCACAGAGCTTACAGAGGAGACACCTCCTCCTGCAGTCCTTCCTACAGCAGAGACACCCATGGAGCCTTCGACTTCCGCGGAGCTTCCATCACAGCTACAGTCAGAGTCAGTTGGGGAGTTTCAGCCAGCTGAGCCACTTACATGCTTTGACTTTGTCGGGACTGACCGACCACCTACAGCTCGTGTGCTTCTGTTTATGTACTTCAGTAGCTTCTGGCCCTCGCTCGACGCCAGCACTCTCTTCGCGAGGGGCCCAGAGGTTGTTGACTGCCCGAGACATCACTTGTTGGGGATTCATCACCAGATCCAGGCACAGCGACGATCCCACGGTGGTGGTCTCCCTCCTGCTACCGGCGATGTCTTCCGGCGTAAACTCGAGGACGAGTTTTTCGCAGCGGAAGCGATTGATGCAGACCTGATCAGCATCTTCAGTTCGTCGCCAGAGAGTTTTATTTCCAATCATTTTATTTTATGCATGGAAGACATTATCCGTTGGGACTTGTTAGCCGTTATTTCAGTTTTTTGGCCATTTTCCTATGTTTTTGGCCTTATTTCAGCACTTAGTTTATTTATGTTTTTGCCCAATTCATGGGGGATGTCCATGATCTCATCCGAGGGCTTTTCGGATTGAATCCGGGTCTTCTCGGGTGAGTTCCAGTATGATATTAATAAAATTATGGGTGCGTGTGTTTGCGGGGCACCGACGGACGAGATTAGATCTCGAAACCGACGGTTAGATGGCGAAATAACTCTATTTTGATGACATGGCAAGTTATGGGCTTCAAGTAGGTTTAATTGGGCTTATCTTAAGCCCAATAAGGCTTCTAATGTGATGCCGCCCCCCCTTCTTTCTTTTTCCCGTGAAACACCACCGGCCCCACCTTGCTCGCGCGGAAACCGAGGCCGCCCGACCCTTGCTTCCGTCCCTCTCTCCTCTCTCTCTTCTCTTCCCTTATTTCTCTCCCTTTGCATTGCCTTTTCTAGCCATCGAATCCCCACCATCTGCCTTTATTCCCTTTGATCCTAGCCATCAAAACAAAACCCTAATCCTACAAAAAGAAGAAGAAAGAATGAGAATTCAGACTTTGATGAATTGCTGAAATATTGTGCCTCTTCGTGAGTGCTTCCGGGCGAGACGCATGTCCCCGATCCTCGCCGCTTCCACGACTTCGCCTCGTGAAGGCCTTGGTGCTGATTTTCCGAAGGTTCCGGCTTCTCCCGACGTCCGGCCTTGCTCCGTGTGCGGGATCATCGGCGCATCCTCGCAATCGACCCACGGCGGGAAACCCCAGGCAGTATCTTTTCTTTTCTTTACTTTCCCTCGCATCCGCATCGTTTTCCAATCGTTTCCATTGCCTCCGCTCCGCATCGCAGCCATCATCATCCCTTTTCATCGCTAGTTGAAGCCATAATTCATGCCTATTTGCTAGATCGCCATCTATAGTCTGTCGGTAACCCTAGCAAACATATCTAACCTATTTTAGTGAAAATCTGGTGCATGCCTATTGTTCAATTTCAATATCTATTGCTGCGATTTATCCTTTTATATGCTGAATTCTGTTTTTTGTGATAATATTGCGTCCTTTAATTGTTTTAAGTCTTAACTCTGCTTTATATTGATTGCATAAACTTATAGAACTGCGTGAGATAATTGATGTTGCTGTCCTTTTGAGTTTGATGTCGCTATATTGAATAATAAACCTTAGCTATTGACCAAAGAAAACCCTAAAGGGGCTTAGGATTGTAGTGTGCCTTATTGGTGCCTGCATCAATTATGAATAACATATTGCATCCAATTGATAGGAAACCTACATAATTATGACAACTTGCCAAAGAAGGTCATAGGGATAACTATAATTGAGGGGTGAGGTCCGTGGAGATACAAATTACCTAGGGATATTGTTTAGTCAAAAGACACCCAACATTTCTATCATGAAAACTTGACACATTTCAGACTCAACTCTCAATTTAATACCCAAACAAAATAATATGTACTCTTGCAAAACCATTTCCAAATGGAATTAACCTTCCCATTGTCCCAACAATCTACCACACTACCTGCCACATACTATCATATGTGACTCCAATGATACCCTTAATAATCCATCCCTCTCCACTATGCATAAAGACACTTAGACACCTTTTTCCAATAGACATTTTTTCTTTCAAGTTTCAACTAATCACATGTCCCAGAATCCCACCCCTTAGGTTCCTCTCCTTGTAAACCCCTTCCTAATTAACAAAAACAATATCTTTCAATGATCTCCCTTGCTTCCAACTTTATAATCAATCTCACTGCTACAATTTAACCAAAAGCGGCACTATACCTTGTGTTATTTATTGGAAACAGAGTAAGGAAAAAATTAAAAGGTAGAAAAGTAAACACGGAGCTAAGATAGTGAGCCTAGATTTAATCAACGGTATGAGTACCTAATGGATTTTCCTTTCCTTGTATCAATATTTGTATCAGTGAATCAATAGTGTTGTAGTCCGCGCGAGGAAGAAGAAAACAAAGGAAAGAGAAGAACAATTAGTCTACGACGCTCTTCTGGGGATTCCTCTCCATACCCAACTATCCAACTGGAATTTAGAATAACTGGATATGTTGCAATCTTATGGCCCCATGGTGAGTCCCCCACCTGGGAAGCCTCTCTAGTCTTCTAGAAGACCTGATTCGTAATTGACCACATGGAGAACCCCCATGACAATCAACCTCCTCCTTGGCCTTCTAGGAAGTGTCGGCAATCCTCTTTTCATGGGATCCTATCACTCAACCCGTGTGGGATTAGGATTGATGACTAGATAGGTTACAATTTAACTCGTTTTCAATTTCTATGAAATTGTATTGACTAGGAAGTCTAATTCCTCAAGAATATGAATACCGCTACTAGTTGAAGACTCATACAATCTACAAGTAGGGCCTCAAAGTCCCCTGGGTTTAATTAATGAACATTTGTTGAGTTACTCCATTAATTTGCTCCAGTAATTCGCCCTAGTGCGACGTCTCGGTACTCCAATGAAGTGACGTCACGGTTTGTCTCATAAGCCCAGTCTATATTGGATCAAATTTTGTAAAATCCATCCATATAGCCCTCAACACCTATCTACTGCCATAGTTTCTTCTATAAAATTTCTAGACACAAGCCCTAGCACCATCAATTTAACCCCTAGATACCTATCAAATCGCAAAATCCTTTCGTACACATCCGCACAAAGAATAAAAAAAAGGCATAACGAATTAGCATGCATGCTCCATTTATTTTCAAAAAATAAGCTCAAGGGGGGAGAGTAGAAAAAATGGTAAAACCATTGAAAAATGCATGATATTATGATTTTAGTCACGAATACATTGTCATTACCATGATAAATTCATAAAATTTGTCTATTTGATACAATCAAATGTATCTATGAGAAAAGGATGGTTGATAAGAATTTGTGACTTAATCGGACCTTCTTCAATAGGTCAGAGACTTTTTCACTAAATGTTAGAGCAACATAGGCGTCAATTTACGGGTCTCAATTTCCGATGGTGGATTAATATATGACAAGACCGGTACAAAATTCCCTCTAATCTTGGATCCCCAAGCCATTGCAACAAGCTTAATGCTCATCTGGGTATTATTAAGAGGTATTTGATGAAATGCTTCGTAGAGGAATGGATTATTCAATATAACCACCAAGGAAAAAATCGTTGGCATGTAAATATCAGCCACTTTAAAGGGGGGATGAAAGCCCTCTTATAAATCCAAGACATGGCAGATAAACTATGTTGATTTCGGTGTGCAAATCATTTTCCGATGATAGAAAACACAAAGCGACCTTAGCTGCGAAATCTTATCTAACCAAAGGGTATGATGGAAAGACTGCGAATTTAATGAGCAAAGAGAGTAGAGTACCAAAAACAACTAAACACCTCAAAAGGTTCCATCAAAAAATTCTATCAAGACCTTCACAGAAGAGTACAGTGCTTACTCTTGTAATCGCTCCAAGTGCCATAGGCGAACAAGCGAAGCACATCAAGAGAAGCGGCGTACTGGGTCCCTTGGAGCTGCATCCCATAAAAGAATTCACACAAAAGTTCATGGATTTGGGAAATGGTAGAGGCTCAAGAGACCCCAAAACCGCGCCGAATCCGATGGAAAGCGAGTAGCTTCGTCGAAATCAACGGACGGGATCACCATTGAAGCAGCTGACGGAGTGAATTGATCAGATAGAGGGAGGGAGGGGTTACCTTGGAGAGTTTGGGGACGGAGAGGATCTCGGAGAAGGCGAAGAGGGACGGATGGGAGGTGGCCTCGACAAGGATATTGGCGAGGGGAGCATCCTCGGCGGCCTCGGCCTGCTTCACGAAGTGATCGATGATCTCCGCCTGCTTCTCCTCGATGTCCATCTCGCCGGAGCGCCGGCGATCCTTGAGCAGGGGATGAGGTCGACTGTGCGATTTCTTTGATTACGTCGCTTCGGTGGAGATGAAGGAAGGAACCAGGGCCTGTTTGGGGGGGACATTATATAGAGAGCGAGGAGGATTGGAGGGGGCGGGGGGGACCGCGACCGTGCTAACTTGACCCCGGCCCATTTGAACCGGTTATAGCCCAAACATTATTTATGGGCTTGGACTGATCGTTTGAGCCCGGACATGGTCTTGAGTAGGTTCTTCGGAGCCGGGCCGACTTTCATAGTTGGGGTCAGGTCTACCGGACATATAAAGAAATGGACTTTCTTTATTCGCGCCGGCCGTCTTCGGCAGCAACACACCTGAACTCCTTCGGTAAAAAAACACTTTTGACGATAACACCGGCATTCATAGGGACAGCTATTTCCTCGCCCGTGCCGATTGGCACGAAGCGGGCACCTTCAACACGACCAACTCCCCCTCCCCCTATAATCGATCAATCACAGTTGTCTTTGTTCGAATGGATTCCTCGAGATCGACCCGATGGTTTGGAGTGGCCGAAATTTCAACAGACGGGTTTATAGCCGTTGATGCGAACAACGATCACGGGATGAACAGTCAAGTTTAGTACAGTTTCAATGGGCCGGGGTTTTTGGGGTTTAGTGTAGTTTAAATGGGTTGGGATTTGAAACTAAGGAGAGATTGTGCGTTGATTTTTGAACGAATGGTTAGATCTATTATGTTCATTTTTGTCCAGTCAGCTTGTCCTAGTCAGCTTTGTTGTTCCGTTTTGTCTAGTCAGCACAAAACCGATGTCCCTTGTTATATAGATTGGGGGGAAATTTTTTTAAAAAAAAGAAAATTTTTTAACACCCCAAAAATCTATAATTAGTCCCCATTTTCAACAAACTTGAACACACCCTGATTTCTTTGATCACACCGATTCCTATCCCAAAAATACCCTGCCCCTTACATCCCACCTTGAATACACCCTAGTTAAATGACCCACTATATCTTGATCATACCCATTCCTTTCAGATGTTGAAGCTGAATTAGGATAGGGACGGGAGAGAGAGAGAGAGAGAGAGAGAGAGAGAGAGAGAGAGAGAGAGAGAGAGAGAGAGAGAGAGAGAGAGAGAGAGAGAGAGAGAGAGAGATGTTCTTCTTTCCCATTGCTGGAGGGGCATGATTTCCTAAGAAGGAATCTGATCGGGGGAAGTGGGTATGGAACCCCGTTGCCGCCTATGGAGGAATCAGATCGGGGGGAAGTAGGATCTTCGAGACCCATTGTCGATGTCGTTGCCACTAACGCCACAACCATGCCATCACCATCACTCGATTCTTTCCCAATTGCAGTCAATGCCGCCTTATTAAAAATGTTTTGTTTTAAGTTGTAGTTGTATGTGGGATATAAGATAAAGGTATAAATGATATTTACAAAATTATGCGTAAGTTACTGTGAAACGGATGGGAGATGGGGGCTAGTTACATATTTTTGGGGTATGAATAAAATTTTCCAAAAAAAAAGGCTAATTAGTCCTAAATCCCTCCATATGTCTTTATTTAAGTTAAAGGATACAAGTTGTTAGGATATTAGCTAAAGTCCCTCCTGAATGACACGTTTGTACAACAAGTCCTTAACCGAAAATGTTGACATTTTTTTACTCTTTAAATTACAAAATTGTTCCTCCAATAAAAGTATTCATTCATTTCCGGTAAGAGTATCCATTCGTCTTTGGCATGAGTATCCATTCGCCTTTGGCATGAGTATCCATTCACCAACTAACACTAACCATGTAGCGATTGCTACAGTGATTTCACTGTAGCTACTACAACGAAAACACTATAGCAAAAGTATACATTCGACTCCGGAAAGAATATCCATTCGTCATCAACAAGAGTATCTATTCACCAGGTAACACTGTGCATGTTGCGGTTGCTACAGTGATTTCACTGTAGCAAGAGTATCCATTCGTCTTCAGAATAAGAGTATCAATTCGGCTAATTGATACTCAAATCATTGTAGCAACAGACAATTCGCTAAATTGATACTCTTACCAAATCGAATTGATACTCTTACTGCAATGATTTCACAATAGCAGCTATAGTGATTTCATTGTAGCAGCTATAGTGAAATTATTGTAGCAACCGCTACATGTATAGTGTCAACCAGCGAATGGATACTCTTTTATGGAGACGAATGGATACTCTTTCTGTAGCACATGAGGAGGTAGATAAGAACAAGGAACTTGCTATAGCACGCAATGTTCGAGAGGGACTTGGTGCAATATTGAAACATTGCATGTCCTTTACCTAATATAGCAGATGTTAAAAGGTCTTAAGGCTAAGCCTCCCAAAAAAAAAAGCTTGAAGTTTCTTTTAGTCATTGGCTATCTTACAAGACAAATAATAAAAATTAATAACATATATATTTGTAGAATAAGAAAAATATAGTAACTAATCCGATTAATATAAAAAAAAACTCCACCAAAGAAATTTGGTCATTGAATGCTTTTGGTCAGTGCCTGGCACAAGCCCAAATCATTGATGCAAGCTTGGACTTGTGCCATGTCTTTAAAGCCCGATGCAAAACAGGCCCGGGATTAGCGTAAGAAAAATCATGACCTGATTCGAGCTTGGTTAAGTCTGGCCCATACCCGGCCCATTGTCAGCCATAGAAAGGTCAATACCCAACCAATACCCATTCGGATTTTGTATTTTGGGTATTTGGGGTTGGGACTTGGACCGGTTTCAGATATTTATCGATAATAGTTTTATCCATACCCATCCAAAATAAATCCACAGCTTTGGGTCCCTACATCATTCCATCCTTTTGCTTGAGTTTCAATTTTACCCTTCACCTTATATATTAATCCATATCCAATATTTTGAATCCAACACAAGGATAAGTACCATAATATGTCATTTTATCCCTTCCTGATTTATCTCTACACAAATCACAAATATCATCCAAGAGTATTACCCTTTTGCCACTAATCAATTGAGTCTTATTTATCCATTTAAAAAATCAAGGGCAATTATGGGAATAGCAATCACACTAACCCACTAACTCATTCTTCCTTCCATCCTACTTTTTGTTTCCCATTTTGTCATTCTCTTCTTTACCACTAACCAATTAAATCTTGTTTGTCCATTAAAAAAACAAGGGCTATAATAGGAAGGGCAATCCCACTAACCCACTAACTCATTCTTTCTTCCATCCTACATTTTGTTCCCCATTTTATCCTTCTCACTCCTGTGTTTTAAAACAACATCAAGGGAAATGTTTGGGTAGGGAATGGACATGTGAACTCTACCTGATTAACTTTTGGGTATGTGTATGGATACAACATCAAGGGATTGTCTCTTGGGTAGGGTATGAGTATATGAACTCTACCTTATTAACTTTCGAGTATGGGTATGGGTACCTTGATACTTTTTATAAGGCTTGGATAAGGTATGGGTATAAGAGTCCATATCTCCCCAGATAAATCAACAGTTTTAGGTAGGGGTGTGTTGGAAATAATTCCATGGTAGAGACCCGCAGCGGAAGCAAAGGGAAGATCCGAAGACCATGAGTGGTGTACGTTACATATCAAAACTTTCATCAAAACCTTACGTATGCGTGTATGAACCTAGCATGGCAAAACGCGAATCCCTAACGTCGATCTAACGAAGAGAACAATCAAGCATGCATGCATTTTCTATCTACTACTAGATCTATATGTTAGAGATCATAACTCCGTACGGATTCTTTCATCGCGATAAATTTCTTCTTTGTCGATGGAGACGACCTCAGATCTGCTCGACATACCTTCGGTGTAACGGCCATAACTTTTTCGTTCCGAACTCTGATTGGGCTAAATTTTGGACTACATGTGTAGAACTTAGAGATGCAACTTTTGAAAGTAGTTTGAGGTCATTTGGAGTTCTGTAGCTCCTGCAATTGCAAAAACACCATTGATCTTCTGTGCAAAATATGGACTGTAAAAGATTACGAGAATCGCCTTTGAGTTCACTCGATCTCGCACGATGCACGACACCTCGTTGATGGATCTCTGAGTGCCTCCATGCGACGAGCCTTCTCCATCTTCGATTCATCACGCGAGAAGAAGAGACGCATCTGAACCCATGCGCATACAGACGAGGGAGGAGAAGAAGAGGAGGGGATGGCGACTAGTGTTTCATCACTTATGGCCGGCCCCCCCTCCCCTCATCCTTATAGAGGCCGGCCCCTACACCTTGCGTTTGTGACTGGCCCCCCCTTGTATGTCTCTCATTGCGTAAGCGAATAGGCTGGCCCCCTATTGCCATGTATGGCCGACCCTTAAAGTCAATCCCCTAGAATTTAGTCCCCCTCTCCTTGAAGCTTGCTAGTAACTCCTAGAAGCTAGGGAGGGAACGACCCATGTGTGTCCCCATGTACTAGGGGCGACCAACTTAGTGCATGGTGATATTTTAGTTTTCCAAAATACCCCCATGCCACTAGTTGGTTGCCCCTCTCGCTTGGGAACTCGCATGGTGCACCTACGTGGGTTATGATTAGTGATTTCACTATCACTAGGGTGCCCTTAGTAAATACCTAGGGTGCCCTTAGTGATGTCAACAAGTCAACTCGCAATACGAACCGGTGCATCATACCTGTATAATGAAGCCCACTAAGGTAAGGAGATGATCAGGTGTGTCTCTGTACCAATCCGGGATTCCCCTAGTACACACACGCACCTATGCATCTACTGTGCACTACTGTGATGCACACACAAAGCGTAGGGTTATTAGGATTTGACTTATTACTTTCTCTAACTGCGTCCTATGAATCGAGGAGATGGTTCAAGGACCATATATCATGTAGATAAGGTGAAATCTTTAGGGATCAGGGTTCATGGCTTCCAACTTAGACTCAATTGATACACAACCCGAGTATACTATTAATCTTCTGAGTCTGAGTTAACTTGTGTAGCCACCCAAAGTGTCATGCATGCTGCACTCCAATTCCCCTAGACTTACTATATTCTCTCACATACCCTTGTTCTCCGCTTAGTGTGGTAAACTTGTTGTCCCTCCACTTGGTGCCATAATGCAACTCGAGCGGTGGAGAATACCGTCAGACTCGAGTGCTCATATGACTCGGTTCCTTCTAGGTTAACCATATATATCGTACCTCCGATTACTCTGTTGAGTAACCGGATCCAATCAATAGTCCAACTGATGACTACTTGGCCAAGATTTAATACGACGTAGGTCAGACCAAGGAATGCACCTCCCGTTAAGGGTGTGGATAGCCTGTAGGAGTAGTACGCTGATGTGACACCAGCTGGGTAACCCAATACACCATGGTTTTGGGTCGCGTAACTAGACCCTCACATATTGGTGCGCCAAAGCACCATACAACTGTTTAGTCCACTAAACGTGGTTCATCAGGGTTTAGGATCGTTTTATCTAAGTAGAAACACGACTTAGTACACCGGTGTTTGCTCATCGATCTGTACACCGTGTTGGCTCCGTTTGGAAACAGACACTGTGCCTGGTAATGACCATAGTGGAGACACCCACACTCTGTTATCCCAACAGCTTATTCTGATAGAGCAACCAACCCTAGTCAAAGTTGCAAACATATTTAGGTTACATGGGACCAGTCCATTGAGTCTCCCACTCAAGTGGATTACCATGTAGCCATGACTCTCTATTTAGTAATCAGAACACGTACTAAGGTACGTACCTAGATGCAATCTTATGCTATCAACCATATGCAGCTAAATTATATATTTTTACGAGCTATAACCCTCACCAATTCCAACAATCTCCTACTAGATCTAACGAAAAAAAACGGTGTTGAGCTCTGTAGCTTCTACATGCTGCCCAAAAGTCTTTGCAGGAATTCCCCTAAGGAATTGACAAAATTATCTGCAGATGCTACCTCAGTACTGCTACTTGCATTTCCTCATAAAACTGTCAGATCAAATGGAGTTTGTACTTGATGAAATTCCCCTTACTGTGGTCTCTAGGCTCCTTGGACCTTGCTTACCGCTATTCTATTGCAACAACAAATAACTGAGCCTCTGATATGCGTCTTATGTTCTTCAAGAACATCCTAAGCCATACCACCTATAATATTATCTCGCATGCAATAACGTGCTCAGTCATTATGGTGGAGTCTGTGATGCACTCTTGCTTCACACTCTACCAACTACCACTTCTAAGATAAAAACAATTCATAAAGTTAATTATCTGGAATGCATATCTGACCCAAAAGTCAGACCTTATGCATCCAATCGATATCATGACATGTGAAGTATAATCTAACTCATAATTTTTGCTTAATGAGGACTTATGAGTATACCCTTTATATCTCCAGTGATTTGGACCTGGGTTCGACTGAAACCGACCCATCATTCCTGCTACGCAAAAGATATCTAGCCTCGTAAAATCGAATCTAGCTAGAGTCTTATCTTTATATGTAGCATGTGACAGTGAGAGAACCTTTCTCTGGTGATATCGAGTTACCTTGATTCCCATAACATAACTTGACTTATTAGGGTCTTTCACATCGAATTGTGATAACTACAAACATTTACTGTAAACAATATTCTTACGTCATTTTCAATCAGTAGAATATTGTTAACGTAAAGTACTAAGTATACCCTTGTTTATCACATTTCTTGTACCCACTTGGTTTATCCTCATTTTGATCAAATCCGTGTGAGCATATTCCCTGACCAAAATAGATATTCCAATTCCTAGATGATTGCATTAGTCCATGAATGGACATTTGCAACTTGCACTCCAGATCTTCCTGACCCATTGGCATAAAGCTTGGGGCAGTATCATGCACATGTCCCTTTCCAAATCCTTGTTAGGGGATAACTGTCTTGACATCCATCTACCAGATCTCCCAATAATAATAGGTTGTGATGGATTAAGAGTATAATTTGATGGTACAAAAATGAGGAAGTATAATTTGATCTACATTTATATCATAATCTCTAATTAACCTTACTCTCTTAACACCTAAAAAATAATTCATTATACATAAAACATCAAGGGAGAAGAAAAAAATATATGGTACAAAAAAATTATGAATTACATTAGAGTTGGCTAATCTCGCAGGTATTAAACAAACAAGAGGTGGTATTACAAGTTAAATATACAATAACAAATTTAAGAAAAAAATAGCAACTACTCGATAAATAAAGGTTTTTGAAACCTGTGATATGAGGAAATGATGAAGGTAAAAAAATAATAACATTAAAATTCTCAATTTATTGATATGGTGAGAAACCTATTGAGATGTCACGAAGTTGTTAGCCACCTAGGTAACTCCATCATCAAGCAAAAACAATGATTAAAGTATCGGAGAGCAGCATCTACTTCTGGATTATGCAAGAATCTAGTCGGTGCATATTCAATCCAGACAATCCCATATCCTATTGGACTTCCTTCTACGGATTTTGAGCCATTTCATTATTCATCAACTCATTTACGCAACTCATTGGAGCCCTCATTGGAATTGTGCCATTTTTTGTTTCCCATAAGTCCTCTTAGGCCATGTTCTTTTCTTGGCAACTGAGGGGGTGTTTGGCATGAGAAACACTTGTTCCGCTTAAAACTCATCCTGAAGAGGATAATCCCATAAATTATTATTTCCAATATAATTCGATGGTTTAACGTTCCGGTTAGCATAGAAACAAACGGAGTGATAAATTATTGTTCCCATATCCTTCATTACACCAGAACAAATAGTATCCATTGAGTTTGAAATATGGAACATCTGATAGTAACGGATGTGTCCATAATGATGCCAAACACCCCCTGAAATTCCATAGGATATAGGATCATTTCCTTGTCATTTTCCAAACTAAAAAACAAGACTTTCGTTTCTCTAGGAAATGAAAGCCCACTTTTTGTTGGATTTCATTGTCAATCAAACACCTAAGATCTGTAAACTCCTTAGTACCTCCCCCATCCTCATGATGAAAGAATCTATCAGTACGTAACTATATGTGGGAAGATGGTGAAAGCAATGTCTGCGTAGATGACACATAGGTGGTTTACGAATGGACTTATTTCATGATAGTTCTAATTCCCAAAATAGGAACAAATGGTTAGTGACTCTTAAACCCATGTGTCATGCAAATCCGGTCCATATTCATTTTTGTTTGTAGATCCCTTATCCTCGTGTCTACTTCTGATTGGTCCACTACGTCGATCAATATTAGGCACAAGTGTAACTGTTAGATCACGATCGTCCATATCCATCAACAAAAGCCAGTTACGTTGACCGACGATGACTATGGTTTTTTATATTTTGTGTCAACATCAACTCTTTTAGCTCACAAGGATCATCCTTCCATGGACTTCATGTTAAGTTCCCCATACTCCTTTTTTTTTCTTTTTTTTTTGACTATTTTGTGTCGATAGCAACATTTTTTTTTTTGACATCGGCAGGTGCCCCAAAACCTTTCGGGCAAATGGATCCAATTCCAACTCGGACTAATCCCTACAAAAATACGCACAAATCCACTTGAAAGTTTTCCTATGCACTCTTGGGTAACTCAAGGTGGGAGTAATTGAACCCACAACCTCCTCACCAATGCATCAGTTGCTTACCAACTACCATATCATCATTGTCATATCATCATTGTAAGTTTAGGTACTGTGGAATTGGCTCGGAGCTTCTCTTCCTTTTTGCTCCTTTCCCTCCCCTGCGTTAGGGTTAGTGTTTCCCCCTCTTGAGCTCTCTGTTCACCGGGGATGCCAGAGGTTGGTGGTTTCATGTGTTCGCAGCTGGCCTCTTCTTCCTCTTCCGTGAAGGGCTCCCCCCACTGGTTTGGCATTTTGTGATCGACGATTCAGGAGGCGCGAGTTTCTCTCATGCTCGGATCGAGCCTTCCGCTCTTGGATCTGAGGTTTCCGGCCAGACACCAGTTGGATTGGTGGTGTCTGGACCCGACCGGAGTATGCCGTGGTGTTCCGGCCCCCCTTCGCTGATCGGTGATGGTTTCCTTATGGTTCGAGGCAGCGGAGTCAGTTCGTGGTAGATCGGGGGATGATGCAGCTTCTCCTCTCCACCTGGAGCTACTAGTTGTGGTGGATCAGGCGGCGGATCCGGTTTTTTTGTTCCCACGCCCCCAGTTTTTGTAGGAGCGTCTATTTAGTTTTATTGCTGTGTTGCCACCGGTGAGCGGGCTGGGGTCTGATTTCTCCGCCGAGTAGCGGTTTGTTGGTGTCACTACCGTCGATGGCAGGCCTTTCCTTGCAGTGCCGGCATCTGGTGCCTCCTGGGGTCCGATTGTGAACCCCTGCCCCTTTTCTCTTAACCGAAAAAACAAAAAAAAAATTCCCATATCCCCTTGGTGGGTATAATAGTCTCTTTCTTCATAGTCAAACTCCAGAGCATGAGAGATATGTTTATTAATATTTTGTGGTAGGTCTGGAAAGCTCAGAACATGATGGCCTTGGATTGGACTCAAGAAGGTGGTACGTGCATTAACTTCCAGAAAGCTATGGACAGAGTTTCATTCTTTTATTTCATGGAACCCATTCCATATGTGGAGGAGACTGCAGGTAAAACATTTTGATGGGTGAGAAATGGCTCCCACTGAGCCTGGAGAAGTTTAAACTAAACTTCGATGGAGCTGTTGAGCAACATGGTAGGGCCGCCGGCCGGGGTCGGTTCTCGCAAAATTTACGATGGTGGCGGTATTCCTTTGAGCTGTCATTATGTCAAACTAATCTCTTCGGAAGTGAGCACCGACCCACTCGAAAGTTTTCCTATGCACTCTTGGATGACTGGAGTAGGGGAGGATTGGAATCTACAACCTCCTCACCCAAACATCAGTTGCTTTGCCAACTCTTCTATCCCTGATGGGTCAATCGGTACATGGGGTGTAGGGCTGGCAATTTCGGACCCGACACAGCAGACCCGACACGAAGTTAGCGGCTCTGGGGTCAGGGCTAAACGGGTTTGGGTCGTAAACGGGTCGACACGATAGACCCGTTTAATAAACGGGTCGGGTCCGGGTTTAGGGTCTGGACATGGGAGACCCGGGAAGACCGTTTAAAATTCACCGGGTCGTGTCGGGTCGGGTCTACCCGCAATCCGGTACTATAATATATAGTATCAGCGGGTCTATCGGGTAATGTTGGGTTGAGTTGGATCGGGTCGGATCGGGTCAACGGAATAAACCCGTGTGGTAAACGGGTCTAATAGGTCTTATCGGGTCTACCCGTTTATAAACGGGTCGGGTACGGGTTTAGAATCTAGACACGATTAGTTAAACGGGTCGGGTCCAGGTCTAGAGGTTTTGGACACGACCCGAAACTAGACACGACACGAACCCGACCCGACACCCATTGCCAGGTGGAAGGAAATTCAAAATCTGTAAAATTTATTTTTTTGGGGGTTTTTTATTTATCTTTTATTTTTTATATAACCATAAATCTTACTGGGGCCTCCAAAATTGATTAGTGTCAGTGGTCAGAGATCAGAATAATTAAAAATTTTAATGTAATATTTGGACTTTATAATATTAAAATAATTGGAAGAGCTAAGAGTAAAAAAATAATTTAAATAGTTAATGTTTTAAAAGTTTAACATGTTTCTTCTTATGTGAACATGTTATGTTGGAAAAATTATATATTTTAGATTAGTGTCAAAAAAGGCATGTAGAATATTGAATGAAAAATTTTGTCATCGTACATTTTCATGGAAACAATATCCCCGTTGTCGAACATCGAAAACCAACCTCTACATAATTTTCAACAACAATTATCAAACAAGACTGAGGATGACTACTTTCAGAGATATATAGAGATTTTTTTTTTTTGAGACCTTCTTTAAGGAGAGAGGATTAGGCAGCCCCAACCGATTATATTAATCTAAAAAGCTCAAGATACAAAACGATTACAGAGATTACGTGCCTCCTCACTAAAGGAGTCCACCCATGGAATGATCCACAACTTGAAGATGGAGATAACCGATCTCCTCAGTTCCTCACCCCCTGAAGCCTTGCCATTGAAAATACAATTATTCCTTTCCAGCCAAATAACCCAAAGAATCCCCATTACCAGAATGTCCCAAGGCCCTCAGAGTTTATTTTTTCTTATTGTCCTCCTCTTCCATAAGGACCATAGTTCTTTCAGATTCGGCGGGAGGGAAGAGATTTCACATCTACTCTCAAAGTGATCCCAAACCTTATGTGCTAGAAGGCATCTGATCAAGAGATGAGAAGCGCTCTCTTTTGCGATGTGGCAAAATGTGCATTGAGAGTATGTGATGTTGGGATTCCTCATTTGAATTAGGTTCGCCTTTGTTAGAATCTTATTTCAAGCGGCCAAGAGGAAAAATATTTTAATCTTCAATAGGGTTTTAGACCTCTAGATCGCTCCCGAGGATGCAAATCGACCACCTTTTTGGCACCAGCTTATGATAGAAGGACTTGACTGAGAAGATGCGATATATGGAGAATAGTGGACCTGACAATTGAGTTAGGATGGCTCAACCTTAACCTTAGCCTATTTCTAAAGTGGGTCAATCATCCCAACCCTAACCCTAGGTGGGTCAACCCTAACCGTGGCACACCTAACCCTATTAGTTAAAACTTACATGACTAAGATAATTTAATATTTTTTTCTAATATTATTAATGACATACTTCAAAATTCAATTATCCATCATGAGAAATAATATTATTTATCATATATACCCATTGATATTTAAGTTATATTGCTTGATAGTAATTGTTCATCCATAGTCATTATTCAAGACTTTCATCGACTAACAAGTCAAACTTTTGGAAGACAACAATCATCTTTGTGAGCAAGTGTGAAACACAGATTTCTAGTGTGCGAGCGGCAGGTTGACAGGTTTTGCAGGTCGAGCTGGGTTGATCCTACTTTTGGCGGGCGGTAAAAGTTGAACATAGCCCATGCCATTTAACAAACGAATCAAGTTAGGGTTGGATTTTACGGTCTGGTCAATTTTTGCTAGGTCTAGAAATCAGCTACCCTCAGTCTTCCCCTCAGTCTTTTCAGATATGCGTTATCCAACAAGAGGCTATATTAAAGCCATAATATGGAGACGCAGACATCTCACAGTGGTGTGTGGGCGTCGGCCAATGCTCATCGGCAATTAAAAGTCATTTGATAATCATTGGTATTTTTTTCGGAAGGTTAATCAGTACTCTCTTTCTTTCTAACAAGTGAATCACACCCAAAGACAGCCATGACGGCATGCAGAGATATTTACCAGTTAATTACGATGTATATATATGGACGAAAGAGAGTTAATTACCTTACATGTATGTAAGAGAGTGAGTTAACTATTCGTGTCAATTGTCAAATGCATTGCATAACAAATCCAAACCATGTTCTGAACCGCAGCGGTCCGAACCGGACCCGGCCCGTTTTACACCAGTAAAGCCGAAAAGGGTGATGGTACTGATCCATCCATAAGCTAATCAGAACCGTCCAAATATCCAATCGCAGAGTGTAGGGCAATGGTACAGTGGCCTCCCTGCTGGGTGATGTGAGACGGAGAGAAAGAAAGAGAGATGAGAAGAAGAGGGAAGTAAAGTGGGTGAAAAAAGCGAGGGAGAAAAGACGGGATAAAAGGGGAGAGAGAGAGGAAAGAGAGCAGCACATGAGTGGGTTTTGACGTGAGAATTCTCTCTCTCTCTCTCTCTCTCTCTCTCTCTCTCTCTCTCTCTCTCTTCCTCTCTCTCCTCTCTCTCTCTCCCGTGGAATTCACGCGGCCACGATCATGGGATGCACGGCCTCGCGGCTGGACAATGAGGACACGGTGCGGCGGTGCAAGGAGCGGCGCCGCCTTATGAAGGAGGCCGTGCACTCCCGCCACCATCTCGCCTCCGCCCATTCTGAGTACCTCCGGTCCCTCCGCATCACCGGCTCCACGCTCACCAGCTTCGCCGCCGGCGAGCCTCTCTCCGTCTCCGATCGCACGCCTCCCGTCTTCCTTCACAACACCCCCAATCCTATCCCACCCTCCGACGACACATCCACCCTACCCCCGCCAACACCTCACCCCCCTCCCCCGCCACCACCCTTCTCCCCATCCACGTTCTCGACCACCCCCAGCTCCAAGCTTCCCCACATCCCCTCCGAGCCCACAAGCCCCGCTTCCACCCGCTTCTACAAACCCTCCCCCCCCGCCGCCGCCGTCCCTGTCGCCGCCGCCGCCGCCGCCGCCGCCGCCGCCGCCGCCAAGTACCCCCGCTACCCTGCCGTCAACTCAACACCTTCGCAGGCCTCCTCCGCCTGGGACTGGGAGAACTTCTACCCCCCTTCCCCTCCCGATTCCGACTTCTTCGACCGCCGGAAAAAGGAACAAGAAGAAGAAGAACAAAATCGCCGCCAGCACCACCTCCACCGTGAAGAAGAGGACGAACACGAGGAAGAAGGGAGGGAAGAGGTCCATTGCAGCGAATGGGGCGGCAACTACAGCACCAGCACCAGCTCCTCCACCAAATCCGACGGGGAAGAGGAGGAACAAGAGGAGGGGGAAGTAGATACGAGATCCGAGGGGATCGCGGCGAGATCCGACTTCCGAGGCTCCTCGTCGATGGATACCACCAGCCGCCTTGCTCCGTCGGAGATCGGGTCCTACGACAGAGCGACGGCGGCGAAATTGGCACAGAGGGGGAGATCGGATGCCGGATCCTCGTCCGCCGGGTGGAGCAGGCGGGACGACGGCTCCGCCCTGGAGGAGCTGAAGATGGTGGTGCGGCACCATAATCTGGCCGAGATCGTGGCGGCGATCGAGGAGTACTTTGTCAAGGCGGCCGCCGCCGGCGATGCCGTATCCGATCTCCTGGAGATCGGCCGCGCTCAGTTCGAGGGGAGCTTCCGGCAGCTCAAGAGTAAGTGTGGCTGTGTCTGTCTGGTAGGGTTAGTGGCATCCATTTGTAATTATTCGTTACTTTTTGTACTTTTAGGGAAACAAATTAATAATTAATTGTATTTATTTTTCTTTTCTTTTTGTGGTTTTGTAGAGACGGTGTACCATTCGAACAGTGTACTGAGCAACCTGTCGTCCAGCTGGACCTCAAAGCCGCCGCTGGCTATACGTTACCGGCTCGACACCGCCGCACTCGGGGAGGAGTCGGGAGGACGGAAGAGCCACGCCTCCACTCTGGAGCGGCTCCTGGCTTGGGAGAAGAAGCTCTACGAGGAGGTCAAGGTATTTCCATATTCTTTTGGGATTCTCCTTTTTTTTTTTATCGTTATTCTCAGCAATGCCTCTGAAATGACGGAGCTGCCCTGGCTTCCATGGATCGTGGGCATGTAGGTTTGTAAATGGGGGATTAGCAATAAGTCCTTTTCAGGAGGTCTGTTTTAGCTAAAGGACAGACAAAGATGGTTTGGCACCGGGTCCCTCCAAAAAAAAATTGCATTTAGAGCAAGCCCTTCTCTTGACTTTTCTCCCCTTTAAATGACAAAGCTGCCCCTAATGCTAAAGTCACTGATGTTACTCTTCACTGCAGCAAAGAGTAACAATATGCAATTGTTACTCTTCTTTTCGAATTGTCAACTCTTTGCTACAGTGAAATCATTGTAGTATTTTTTTTTTTTTTTGATAAATCTTAAATTTCTTACTCAATTCGGTAATAAAGAGTAGCAATTGCTACAGTGATAGTAAAGAGTAATAATTCGGTGATAAAAAAGTAATAATTACTATTGTGATTTTACTGTAGCATTTTTTTTTGAGAAATCTCGTTTTAGTTTTTTTGCTACAGTGTAATCACTGTAGCAAATTGTTACTTTTTTTTTACCGTATTGTTACTCTTCATGTAATTCCTTGTATGCATGTAGGGGTAAAACAAACATTTTTCAAACTGAGGGATCTACAACTAAAACATCTTTTTGTCTATCCTTATCATTAACCTGATCTCTTGTCAGGGACCTTAGGCACATTACCCTGTAAATGGTAATCAATAACCTGACTTGATTTTATTACTGTTTTTTTTTAAATCGACCCCCTACAAACTAGTCTAATGCTATGATCTGTAGACACAGACACGGGTGTCTAGTGTCGACACGGACACGGGAGTCAGACACGGCTACATCATAAAAGATGGATACGGAGACACGTGTGTGTGTGTATATTTATATACACCAACAAAATTATAAAATTGATATAAATTAAAAATTACTACCCCTTCGGAATTCGACTCCTACACAGTCTACCATTTTCCTTTGTTCACCCAATTGGAGAAGGAAGAGACTCGCAACATTTGGTTTAATAACATAGAGTGATGGTATCATGCCGTGTCGACACGGGTGGACACGGGAATCCGTGTCGACACGGGTTGACACGGCTCCGAGGGCTCAATTAGAGGTATCCCCCATATCATAGGTCTAATGGTGGACTTAGTGTTAGGTTCCCGACAACATATCCATTTGGTGAAAATGATAGACAAAGAGATAGTTTTGCACCAGGTCCTTCATGAAAAGATGCATTTACAACAAGTCCTTTCGTTAAGTTTTTCTTCCCTTTAAATGACATAACTACCCCTAATCCTAAAATCACAAATGTTACTCTTCACTGTGGCGAAAAGTACCAATACACAATTGTTACTTTGTAGCTACAGTTCTTTGCAGATTGTCACTCTTTGCTACAGTGATTTCACTGTAGCAAAAAGTGACAATCTTTGCAAATTGTTACTCTTTGCTACATCAATTTCACCTTAGCAATATTTTTTTAACAACGAGATTTCACAAAAAAAAATTACAATGATATTTTACTGTAGCAAAGAGTAACAATCTTTGCAGATTGTTACTCTTTGCAAATTGCTACAATGATTTATCAAAAAATCAAATTGTTATTTATCTATACAGTTACATGTGGGGGTAAAATTGACATTTTTCAAGCAGAAGGACCTAACGCTAAAGCATCTCTTTGTCCGTCCTTATCGTTAAATACAATCTATTTTAAGAACCTAACTCCAATTTGCCCTAGTCTAATTGCGTTAACCCCTGTAAATCTTGTATTTGCATATAAACCCTCGAAACCATATAAAGTTGTCCATATTCACCCCTCTGTTACTATCCCTCAATAGTAAGTGACTTACCACAGTGAGCTTCTAACTTGAGGTCCAAATAACCATTTTATCTGTGGTCAAAGGGTGACCTACCACCTGGATCGGCTAACTCGAGTTCTTTTTAGTGCGAGTAACCCAACCATAACTCCACTGCGGTCTCCCCTCTACGCTCATCCAGCCTTCCACGCTCGTCAAGCTTCCCTCCACGCTCATCCGGTTGGACCGACATCCATCCATGTTTAAACCTTACAGTCAACAGGGGAATACTAGGAATATTTGCCCTTTTGTGACGGTAGCTAACCTGAGGGGTGGATATGCATAACTTTATATGCTTTAGAGGGTCAATATACAATTATAAGGTTTCTAGCGGTCACTATATAAATTCTTCCAATTTTCTAGTCTATGTTTAAGCAAATAATACAATCATAATTATTAAATATAAATATAATAATATTAGATAGCAAGTCATCAATAAAAATAATATCCACATCCCAATTAAGATCATCAATAAAACCACAAAAATATCTACGTAACATCATGCCACGATAAATATCACAAAACCCAATATGTTTAGGGTTGGTGATTAAAATATAAAAATTCTTTGAATCCTATTAGAATTCACCAATTCATCATGAGCATCAAATCCCAAATTTACATCATCATATGTTGCCATTTTCTCTTCATTTTCTAAAGGATCAAGTGTCCCCAAAGTCGTCGATTAAATCGTGACTTACTGAGAAAGACTTGGTAAAAATCGGTGATTTGAATAAGTTGGCAATAAAAATCGGCGAGTTTTTGATTTATGGTTAGTTCGAGTTTAAAATATGATTTTTTCAATAAGTTGGAGTTTTTTGTGACTATGGTTGAAACGAGGAATATACAGGTTGAGAATGATCTATCAAACCCGTTATCAATGGCAACCCTTGGATGCACCTTAAGGAATACAAAGGATAAAAGAAATAAATCTATGTGAATTATCCTAGGAGGGAAACTCCAAATATTGATTGGAGTTTGCCGCCACAATTTGACAAATATGTTTAAGATCCAATGATTGAATATTCGAATGTGTACTCTCTACTCACTATGAAATGATGCTTTGGTGTTGAAGAATCTTCATTGTTTCATCAAACAACTGTTGGAGCATCATCATCAACTTTTTCATAGTGGGGAATCAGATGATGAAAAAGACAACCAAGAAGGAGGCGGTGCCTGATGAATTCATCAATCCTGAGAGAATGATATCGCTCGACACAAGTGACGGGACTTGTTTGACTACCACGATGAGAAGCCGAAATGATCATCTATGATTGCAGAAGTCTCGAGCTCTTTATGCAACTTTCTAAAGATACATTCGAGCAAAAGTCAAACATAAGCATACATTACATCACTTGTTGATCAACATTCAAGTTCATCACCCTGTTTGTCTCGATGAGCCTACAATTCCGCAAACCTCGGATATTGATGCAAGGACATCTAGGTGTTAATGCAAATCAACAATCATGTGACCCACTTTTTCCAAGGTTCTAAAAAGCGCTAGGCGCTAGTCGGGCGGTGGGGGGCTGCCTAGCGCCTAGGCGGGGCCTAGACGTTTTGCCTTTTTTTTAATTATTATTTTGATATTATATAATATATATATGTTTAAAAATTAACATAAGCTCAAGATTATCCCAAACCATTAATTTAAAGAACAAGTATATAACCATAATTCAAGATTGAGTGATTAACAAGAACAAAAGCAAACATGGTCTGCCTGGTCAGCCTTAGCCCGCCTGGCGAGCCTCAGTCCGCCTGGTCAGTCTAAGCCCGCCTAGATCGCCTAGGCGGCCGCCTTGCTCCGCCTAGCTCTGCCTGGGAGCTTGGCCGCTTTTCTGGAGCGCCTAGGGCCTAGGCGAGGCGGTGGGGGGACCACCTAGCGCCTAGGCGACCGCCTGAGCCACTTTTTAGAACACTGACTTTTCCCAAAATCTAAGTCATTATATTATTTTAATAATTTTTAGAATTTTTATTTTTATATCATCTAATAGGGGCCTTTCCTTAGAAAACTTTGTTAATTAGGGACCTTTAGTTAACATGTTTTTTATTTGATTGACTACCTTTTTTTAAAAACGTGGGAATTTTGCAAGAAGAGAATGGAATTGCACTCTTGTTTCTTTTTATGTGGATTCCGTATGAGAAAAGGGGCCATCGAGTGGTCCTAAAAACTAGTAGTGTAAATCCTATTTTTTTTTAGGATTTTCATGAAATGTCAATTAGGGATTCTTTTGTTAGTCAAATCCATTAGAATGAAGAGGTTCATGTTCAAATAAGAGTGGAAAGAGAGGAGTCTGTGGCCTCTCCAATCTTCCTGTCTCTCTTCGCTGTTATAGGAATTTAGATTTTTTCAATACTTCATTGGACTTTGATTATGTTGGGTTCATGGAGGAGTTATGAGGTCAAATGTGATGGGGCTGAATAGTCTTTTGATTAAATATTAAATTCCATTATCAGCTAATTTGCTGATATTTATGTTTTCTCTACCACAATCTCACATCTTTATGGAGCAATAAATAAATCTGACTCAAGATATATGATATTACATTATCATAAAGCAACATATAGAATGATCATAACATTGTTTATCTGGAAAGTATGCTCAAACCATTAATGCTATCGGGGATGAAAGGGCAAACGAAATACTAATTTTTTACTTTGGAGCTTTTAAATTTTTGATAATAAATCGGAGCCTTAATTTGATCAGGATCCTATAAAATAAAAGGCAGAAATATGACACAAATATGAACCAAAAGCCGACTAGATTATCGGCTTGGATTTTTATCTTGCATGGATCCGACCTGTTGACATCGCTAATTACAGGAGGACCCGAAGGGAATTTTTGTGCAAATTTATATGCCTGAAATGCCCCAGCCCTTTTGTGCATTAATCGGGTTGATAACATGTCCTATATTTTATAGGAGATTTTTCAATTTGGGATAAGGCCTTCGCTCTTGAGTTAGGAATGAGAAATGTGGGTGTAATCATTTTCTTAGTCCCCATGTTTTCCACGGTTTTGATGGGAAAATGAGGAAAATTATTGTGAGTGCTGAATTTCCTTTCAAGTGACCTAATTTGATTTTTGGGAAAAAAGGGAAGGCTTCATTGACACCCTGGGGTTCTTCAATCATTATGATTTTTTGTTTCAATTTTAAACACGGGATGATTGAGAAATGCCGCTTTGACTCCGATGGTGAGATTTTTCTATCTCACCATTCGTTCGCTAATATTGTAGCCGGTACTATCACTATCACCTACAATGCTGTTGAGTGTTAGTGACGTTGAGAGAATCTCACAGCATGAGTCATATTATTATTACTTGGGAAAATCTATTGATTGGTCACCTCCGACTAATACTGATGAGGGCATTGAGCCGTGCCCATGGCGTGTGTACCAGTGCAGGAGGCGCCACCTGAGCCTATGGCTTTGATCGAACACTCAGAGCCGACTTCGTTGTTTTATTTTATGTATTTCTACATGTTGTCGTTTAGTCCCACTTCGCTTAGTGGGGGGGTTTGTTTGTTGTTGCAAACCTTTATATAAGTTGCCCTTTTGTCATTAGAGATTATGTAATGAATAATAAAATTTTGTGCCTCTTCATTTGTTGAGAGACATCAGGGAGAGGTGTGTGAAACCCAAACCCTAACTTTAGGTCCATATTAGAGGTGTGAAATCCTAGTGACCCCTATTTTGTTTTCCGCTCTAGTCCGTGCACCCGTTATCCGAAACCCTCCCCTGCCTTGCGATCCCCTCTCTCTCCTCTTGCGATCCCACCCTCTCTCTCCTCGCGGGATCCCTCTCTTTCCTCTCATGACCCCTGCCTCCGAGCCTGCAGGCCACCCCTAGCCTCCCCTTTTCCGTAGCCAATAGCCGCCTCAGCCCCTCATCCTTATGACCCCAAACCCAACCCCTCTCCCACCCCCTGCACCCCAGTCGCCCCAGCCCCTCCCCTCTGCCCGAGCCCACAATAGACCCCTGGCCCCCTCCTCCACTCTGACCTCCTCACCCCTCCCTGCAGTCGACCCTTACCCGCACCCACTCTCCCTCCCTGCCCATGCCAAAGCCACCCAGTCCCATTCTCCTCTCTCAGTACACACTCGACCCTAACCCCTCTTGCTCCACGCCCGACCCCACTCGTCTTCCCCTCCCAGTGATTGCAAACAAATCCTTACCCTTACCCAAACCCATCCCTCCATAACCCGATTCCGCAGTCCTTCGCGAGGCCGCGCCTCTTCAACACACCCGATATGCGTTCATGGCCGACTCGGACGCTGATCACGGTCTGATCCACGACGAACACGGATTTCTCGACACCCGCTCTCCGTTCGTCGACTTTCAGTTCAACCTGGGAGAAAGTGTGAGCGGCTACGTGGAGCGCATCACATATCTCGTTGCCAAGGACGCAAAAGCCCGGCTCAGAATCAGCGAAAGCCATTAATGGTGGTATCCCAACGCACCCGTGCACCTGAACGTGGTGGTTCTGCAGGCCCTGGTCCTGACCCCTCCTCAGCCAGAGTCCCCCACACCGACTCCGCCATCACCAGAGATCCCTGTGATCCCGTGTGATCCTCAGTAGATGAGTTTTTTTTTCCCTGTATATATTAAAGGGTGAAACCAAAAGTCGAGTCTCCTACATTTTATCTGTGATATCTGTTGTCCACCAAAATTGTGAGCTGTGCGATTCTGTATTGCCCTGTTTGCTATTAATCCTAATATTGTATGCGGAACCCTGCTAATATAATTGAGTAACTATCGTTCGGTTAGTTGGATTGGATTGGCTGCCTATGTCATTGCACCTCTTTGTTAAATCCATTAATCACATTCCCTGTTTTAATTAATTCCCTGTTTTAGGCTCATGGCAAAGTAGTGAACGCTGTTCGCGCTCAATGAATGCTGATTTCCCTATTGGCACACACTGTATCACGTCAGATGCCTTGTTTCAGTTTAGCACTGTGTTCAAACGTTCTGGATTGTTGCTTATTTCTTATATTGGTAACTGTCAATGTTAAACCTCTATCAAGATATTAATAGAGTTTGTCTTAGGTCTGTGGCATTACCCTATTTTTTATTACAGGCTATTTAGTTTATCTGCTGCCATTGCTTCTCCTTCAAATTTTATAAATCATTGCATGTCACGTAGTGAGAGTATTTCTTCACTGTACTCTTGTCCATTTGTTAGGCAATGAGTAGCACAAGTTCAACTACTCATCATTCATCAAGATTGAGTCACTTAATGTAGTGTAGCTTCAATCTACAACCACCGATTTCTTGTGTGCTGTGGACGTGAAGAGATGTGATATCAAATATCAATATCATGTCATTCTTTTGGTGATGGTTTTTTTTTGGTAGTGTATATAGCTACTAGGTTGTCCCAACTACAGGTTTGTGTCGCACAAGAAGTCATCACCAGTACAGTCTGCAGTGGGCCTTGGACACCATGTCCTGCTTGACCATTGACATTTGACAGGGTTCACATTGTTGCATTAGCTGAAGTATTAAGTTCGAGTGAGACCTGAATAGTACCTTTGCTCACAGGCATGGTAGAAAAATAGACATTGGAGACTATGTTCTGATATGCATCAATCTGATATTTAATATTCTGAGGTCGGTTGGTTAGTGGAAAATCAAAGTACAAACTAGGTTATGCATGAATCTCGTGTAAATATGTATAAAAATTAAATCTTATCCTACGAAGCATGCATGGACACATAAAGACACTAGAAAACAAATCCTAAGAAATGGACATGGACACGATAGAGTCGCGGGAATACACATACACACACCGAGAGAGAGAGAGAGAGAGAGAGAGAGAGAGAGAGAGAGAGAGAGAGAGAGAGAGAGAGAGAGAGAGAGAGAGAGAGAGAAGTCCACTAAAAACGCACCTTTTGTTACATGGTGTAATACATAGTTACCATATTTATTATATATATGTTACGCTTATTCCATTCAATTGTTACAATTATTTTTTCATATTTCTGTTTTGTTAAAATGTGAAATTAAATTAAAATATTTGAATATGATATGATAACATATGTAATGCATATGATATCATATATACTAGTAAGAAACCCGGGCAATGCCCTAATATGCTTGATGCACGTCATTTGATAAAGACAAAATCACAACTGTTCGAAGAAGTGTGAAATATGAAGTGAGTGTGATTCACTTGTTAGAGAGAGAGAGAGATTATCTAATGACTATTAAAAGCCATTGAATGAAAATTTATCATCTTTATGGTAGGTTTTTAAATGGATTTAAAGGAAAGCCGCGTTCACACACGGAAGAAGAATTCTAGCTCTTTAAAAGAAGTCCACGTGTCACAACACGGGAGATAGACTTCCATTTTAGTATAGATACTAGTAAGAAACCCGGACAATGCCCGAATGTGCTTGATGCACGCCATTTGGCAAAGACGACATCGCAATTGTTCGAAGAAGTGTGAATTCTGAAGTGAGTGTGATTCACTTGTTAGAGAGAGAGAGAGATTAACATCAAATGACCATTAAATGCCATTGAATGAAAATTTATCATCTTTATGGTAAGTTTTTAAATGGATTTAAAAGAGAGCCGTGTTCACACACGGAAGAATAATTCTAGCTCTTTAAAAGATGCCCACGTGTCACAACACGGGAGAGAGGCTTCCATTTTAGTATAGATATATAGATTATATTATGTTAACATTTATACAGAAAGAGTTGATTAAAATTGTATAGAAATTTGTATAATAACCAATTAGAACATTTGAATGGAATTAAGTGTAACATATATAATGAATATGATAACATATGTATTACACTATATTAACATTATAAATGTGCATTTTTAGTGAATCACATACTAAATTATATGTATAGAGGAATGCTTAGGTGCGGTCTGCGGTCCGCAGCCGTCCGATGAACCTGCCTCGTGCATTGGATGCACGGAGTGGTGCATCGGACGGCTGCGGACCTCACGGACCGTAGACCGCATGTAAGCATTCCTCTCTCTCTCTCTCTCTATATATATATATATATATATATATATATATATATATATATATATATATATATATATATATATATATATATATATAGGGGTGGGATCCGTTGACAACCCAAAATGGGAGGTAAATTTACCTCCCATTTACAACTCGCCATAATCGTTGGTTAGAGGTTTCCGAATTTGCTGATTTTTTGTGAGGATGATCAACATGGCAAGTTGATCATCCTCACAAAAAATCAGCAAATTCTGAAACTTATACGGGCGTCAAATGTGTTATTCAAATTAACGGTTCAAATAGACGGTTCAGAAACATTTGATTCAATCGGCGCCCTTAGAAGTTTCAGATTTTGTTGATTTTTTGTGAGGATGATCATTATGGCAAGTTGATCATCCTCACAAAAAATTAACAAAATCTGAAACTTCTAAGGGCGCCGATTGAATCAAACGTTTCTGAACCGTCTATTTGAACCGTTAATTTAAATAACACATTTGACGCCCTTATAAGTTTCCAAATTTGCTGATTTTTTGTGAGGATGATCAACTTGCCATGTTGATCATCCTCACAAAAAATCAGCAAATTCGGAAACCTCTATCCACCGATTGAATCAAGTTAAAAATGGGAGGTAAATTTACCTCCCATTTTGGGTTGTCAACGGATCCCAGCCCATATATATATATATATATAGGGGAATGCTTAAGTGTGGTCTGCGGTCCATGCGGCCCGCGGTCTGCAGCTGTCCGATGCACGGGCCGCGTGCATCCGATGCATGGAGTGGTGTATCGGACGACTACGGACCGCAGACCGCACCTAAGCATTCTCATATATATATATATATATATATATAATTCCTATGACAATGTTGTAGGAAGTGACACTAGAACTTTTAGAATGTGCTAATTTTTAATAAGGATGATTATCTTACTTTAAATAGAATGTCCACAAAAAATTAACACATTCTAAAACTTCTAGAGGCATCAAATGCTATAATATTTATCGACCATACATTTTAGCCGTTAAATTGAAAATCATATTTGATGCACCTAGAAGTTTTAGAATGTGCTGATTTTTCGTGGATGTTCTATCTAAGGTAGAGTGATTATCCTCATAAAAAATCAACACATTCTAAGTGCCATGTATCGTGAAATGATTATATGTCATAGGGCACTTCCTGTGACATGTCATAGGAACCCATTTCCATATATATATATATATATATATATATATATAGGGAATTGGGAGTGTGGTCCTCCCGACTGGCCAATATGCTAGTCCTTCCCTATATTTAGGTGCCACATGGTACTTTTTAACTAATTTTGTTTTAATGGATGGTCAATCCATTCTATTTGGATCATACGATTAATTTTTTTTTAAAAAAAAAACTTAAAACAACCCGATCAACGACGACAAATTTAACAGTAAACTATAGTACACAATATCCCTTGCTATGGTTAATCTAAAAATGTCACTTGGCATTTTTTTATTTAATTTTTTTTTTCATATTCATTCTTAGGAAGGGTGGACCCACCCTGACCAACCCCTAACCCCGGTTAAAAATTGCCACATGCACTTGAATTGAAGGGAGGGCTAGCGTGTTGGCTAGTTGGGAGGACCATGCACCCTATTCCCATATATATATATATATACATAATATATATATGAGGGCTGGGTTTCTATGACATGTCATAGGGAGTACCCTATGACATACGATGAATTAGTAATGCTAGAATGTTTAAAATGTGCTGAATTGTTTTGAGGGTGATCACCTCTCCGTAGATAGAATGTCCACAAAAAATCAAAGCATTCTAAAACTTGTTGGGCATCAAATGCTAGAAGATTTATCGGCCATCCATTTTAACCGTTAAATTGAAAACCATATTTGATGCCTCTAAAAGTTTTAGAATGAGCCGATTTTTTGTGAGGGTCCTATCTAAGATACGGTGATCATCCTCATAAAAATTCAGAACATTCTAAATATTATAGGGTTACTAACTCACCATATGTCATAGGGTACTCCCTATGACATGTCATAGGAACTCATTTTCATATATATATATATATATATATATATATATATATATATATATATATATATATATATAGGGAAGTGCTAGAATGCGGCATGCGGTGCGTGCGGCATCGCACCGCAGCCGTCTGATGCACTGCTGCGTGCATCGCATGCACGCAGCGCTTGCATCAGACGGCTGCGGTGCGATGCCGCACGCACCGCATGCCGCATTTTAGCATACCCCTATATATATATATATATATATATATATATATATATATATATATATATATATATATATATATATATATATGTGATCAGATGCTGACTATCGAGCACGGTTGGGCGTACTCACCATCAATCACAGCCGCCCATGATGATCAGGTGCAAAGTTGTGTATATACGTAATCATCATGAATGGCTGTGATTGATGGTGAGCGCGCTCGACCATGCACGATGGTGAGTCCATATTTTCGCCACCCACCATGTCCGAAAACAGATCCACACTTGTTTGCAAAGTGCCTGTGACATGTTCAAGAGATATCTAGTCCAGTAAAACAAATAATAGTAATAGTAAAACTTGGACACATGTAGAATAGTTTCGACAAGTGTCCAAGGCATGTTTGTCTCGGTCACGACACCTCTAGAGAAGTGTCTGTGCTTCCTAGTTAAAAGACGACTTAGTGAGAATGATAAAAAGGGAGTTGGGTGCGGAATAGAGCTAATATACGACAGAGCAGCGAGCACCACGAAGGGACGTCGAAGTGGCGTCAACATGCCAGTGAGGGTGGCTACAGAACATAGGGGATGCGATTGGGTGCTATGGGGTGCCTGTCCGACGTGGGATGTGCCATCTGCGTCGACGGTCGCGCTTAGTGGGGCATCAGTTGGGCTCGATGAGGGCATCGTGAAGGTGGTTGTTAATGAAGATTCATGGGCGGAGAGTTGTTGGAGAAAATTCGAACAAGAGAGAGTAACATAGATTTTGGCCGTAGCTCGAGTTAGTTTTTGCCAACGGATATTTTTGACGGAGGCCAAGGTCTGGTCCCTCAGTGCCCTCACGATACTTCACCGACTGCTTCAAACCAGCGACCAACGAGCACGATAACAAACTCTTTTTCTTTTATTAATTCATTACCGATTACATCAAGAGGCCTAAGGTCTTTAAATAAGCCATAGAGAAGATAAAGACGACACTACCGAATTCCTTCAATTAGGGGATTGCTAATCATCCTAACAACCTGATTTATCCAAACATACTAGATAACTAATTCCTTGAATCATGGAATCGCTAATTAATCCAAACAATTTGATTTGTTCGAACATACTAAGTAAAATAATTACTTATTAAATAATTCAATAATTTTTTAATAAACAAATCTCCAGCTCATTTATTAAATAATTATTAAAGTACTAAATAGAATTGGTTGCTTTGAAATCCGTGCTAGTATGGAGCCATCTAGGGGGCGTTCCGCAACAAGAGCCAAGTGTGATGAGGCAAGGTTGGTATGTTCCATGTTTGAACGCTAGCTAGATCCAAATTACTAGCGCACATAATGATAATGTGACACATATTCACATCTCTTTTTCTTAAATATGACAAGATACATGGTGGAACTCATAAGGAACATGAATTGTTGAATATGTGGTTTAGTTGCTCTTTATTTGATCTATTTGTTTATGTATTGCCATGATACCTAAAATAAAATGCAACCCTACTACATTTGTGTGTGTGTGTGCTCCTGTGTGAGGGTGTATGTGTGTGGGGATTTAATTATATTCGGTACATAATGAGGCAATATGCATGTTGACTAGTTTGATCGGTTGTGGCTTGAAATACCATTAGAATAGGACTTCACCAACATGACTTACAGTCCATCGCAAAGAGGATTCTAACCCATTTTTTTAATCCAAAAGTGGATTGATTGGTTGTTTTTTCTTGTGACCAGTTTGAAGAATTTAACCAAAATTCAAAATCTAACGTTTGGACTCTTTCCTGTAAGCCCTATAAAACCATGCACTTCTTAGGATTTTGGATATTGTGAGAGAATTAAGCTTTACATAGCTGTGGGTTCTCTCCCTCTGTTTAGTGACATTGGGTGTGTGTGTGTGTGTCTGAGACAACATTACCTTATTCTCTTTCTCTTCTTTGGCCATTGTTGTAGAGTAAATGCTACCTTCATCTTCATCCATGGACATATGTTATCTTGCCACAAATTATTTTGGTCTTCGTTATGCATTGTTTTTTTAATTTTACATATTTCTTTTGGGATCAAAGGCTCATCATAGGGATCATGATGGTGATAAAGTTGTTGGGCACGAAATTCAAGGTTGAGAAGTTGGATGTGAACAACAACTCCCTGGGCAAATGAAGATTCATGATCTCTTGATCTAATAAGACTCCAACATGGTCTTAGATGGGAGATCAAAGAAGCCTGTTACTAAGTCAGGCAATTTGGGTTCAATATAAGAGACAAAGATTTGTTGATGAGGTTTGGCCGTAGCCTATGTCCCTGTGCGATAAATCACAACCATGAAATCCACTATTTCCGAAGTTGTAGAGCTACTTCTCGATAGATCGAGGAGGGCTTGTACAAGTGAATAGAAAATAGAAAATAGAAGATCGAGGGAGAAAATATGATCGGGGCTATAAGACGAGGTCTTAGATCCGATCGGCCAAAATTCAGAGCTCTGTTGTCCCAGAAAAAAAAATCCTCTCTACTGATGTAATAATGCCTATTTATAGGTGCTAGAAATGCTAGTATACTGCTAGGGCTGAGGTGGCGCCGTGAGACTAGTCCATGTGGTGGCCTGTGACCGGTCCAAGTGTCGGCTTCTGTGAATGGACTGATGGGCCTCCAAACGGGCCTCCAAGCGGGTTGTGTGCTGGCTCCTTCTTGATGGGATGCGTGCTTTCAATTCCTAGGATAAAGAATGCTTTCACCATGAGGAGGGGGGGAGGTGTAATGTGATTTACATATCTTAGGTGTTTGGTTGGGAAATGAAATATCATAAAAAGTGGGCTTTCATTTCTCAAGAAATCAACAAACATAATAGCCCAGTTATGGAAAGAACATGGGAATAGATTGATTTCCTGTGAATTTCAATTCCTAGGATAAAGAATTGCCCTACAGATGAAGCCATGAAGGTACTAATATCCATAACCACCTCAATCTATAAATAAAGTTATTTACCAGTTAGGTAGTATTGAGTTTAGGACTGATGAGGAGGACAAGATCTTGCTATTGTTGTTCTCTTTATTCTCTTCGTTTGTGCAGATCTATCTAATAAAACTATTTATCAGTTATGTAATAATGACGTTAGGATTGATGAAGATAAGGTCGTGATTGACAAGTCACTGATGTGGAAAATCGACACCTTCAACTTTGAAATTTAAGGCTCCTAGTCCGGCCAACCCATTGATTACTTCATATGAATCATATCAAAAGTTTTTGGTTGCACTTCTTATGCACATAGTAATGATAAGTTGTTACTATTATTAGTAAGGATACAGGATGTGGTGCATTGGTCCAAGGGCTTCAAAAACTATTATTAGTAAGGATGTGGCATTTAATAAATATATTTAATGAATATCTTGTGTTGAGAAATGATAAGAAGGTCGTGGATTCCCGATTAGATACTGATGCATGATAAATTGAAGGTGGAGTTGCGTCCATGTAAACATTTGCGTGATGCTATTGACAACGCATCCCTCCGGTAAGAGAAGACCGGGGAAGTTGACATCCATGATCCTCCCCAGGAATCAGCATTGGAACCGTGGTGGTTGAGCAAACCCTATTCTATCATTAGAAATAGGTCCAGAAGAACTATAATGCCACTAGTTAAGTATTGGTATGGGGACATGATGGCATATGTCTCTATTGTGGAGCATGGATGGCTGTCTGCATATGAGGAGTGGAGAAAGATGCCGATTTGAAGCATTATCCTTTAGGTCGCTATGGATGAAGACATGCAGACTTTGCATGAAAGAACATGAGATACCGTCCAATTTCCTAGTAGTAAAAGGGAAATCGGGTGTAAATGGGTATTTGGAAAGAAATAAAAGTCTCTTAGGTTGGTGGTTGTAGATTTAAGACTTGTACATATAGTCTAAGGTTTATACCCAAAGAGAAGGGGTGGACTATAACGAGTTTTTCTCTGCAATAGTCACATATTTTGTACACACATTTTTAGCTGCCCTCGCCTTGTAAAAATATGATTTTTACATGTTTACCTTGAGGAGTATTCTGCATGACCCACTAGGAAGGCTGAAGTCAAAGGAAATGACAACTAGGTCTGCATGTTGAAGAAGTCTCTTTATACCTTGAGGCAGTCTCCAGACAGTGGTAACTTTTCGGTATAAGTCATTCATGAAAAAACGAGGTTATGTTGGTAGTTCATATGATCAACATGTTTATTTGAAGAAACCTAGATATGGTTCTTTTATTAACTTGCTCTATATGTTGATGTTGTGTTGATTGCCTCCAAGAATATGTCCAAATAGCTACTTGGAGGCTCAACTGAGTAAAGAGTTCAAAATGGAAGGCAATGACATACATAATCTTGGGCATGAAGATCTAAAGAGATAAGGGCAAGTCCTGCCTATCTCAATAGAACTACGTCGAGAAGGTTCTGACTTGGTCCGGGATGGAGAGCACAGAATATATGAACAATTTTTTGGGTGTCGATTTTCATCTTTCTGCGTGTGTCACCTACTACATATGACGTGCATGAGTATCTGTCAGCGAATTCCTATGCCTGCATTGCCTGGAGTATCATCTATGCAAAGGTATGCATCAGACACTATATTTTACATAGGACTTAAGTGGGGTTATGTGGAAAATCCTTGAGAAATACATTGGTTGGCAGTGAATGAAATAATGAATACCTAGGTATTTGAAGGATACATCGAGGCTTGGTTTGGTGATTGTTATAGATAATGTGAATGGATATTCAATGGATATATTGCCTCAGGTTTTGTACTTCTAGATAATGTGAAAGGTGCATAGATAATGCTGTGTACTCATCATTGCCGGAGTCCCTATTTGTTGGAGTTTTGTACTGCAGTCTACTATCACTTTGTCAAGTACCGAAGCCGAATATTTGACCGCTAAAAGTTGTGAAAGAAGCTATATGGCTGACAAGTCTTGTAAGTGTATTCACTATACAGCACAATTATATCTGTGTGTGTTAGTGATAGTTAGATTACTGTTCATTTCACCAAGAATCAAGTTGATCATGCCAAAGTAAGTATTTTGATGTTCGCTACCATTATAGTCAAGAGGTAACAACTTAAGGTGGAGTTCAATTGAAATTCAGCATCAAGGCTACCATGCGGAAGTGTGGAGGCGTCGACAAAGGATTTGTGCAAGTTCGGAATTGCTTGAACTTAATTCAGCTTCATTAGACCTTGGAGGTTTCATTGACAGAGAAGGTCACTACTTGTGATAACTTTCAAGCCAAGGTGGAGATGTGGGTCGGGTTGACCAGTTGTGGCTTGAAGTCATGTTAAAATAGGTCTTATCCCAAAGATTTGCATGACTTATAGTCCATCCCTAAGAGGACTCTAAGCATATTTGAGCACTAAAAATTTGGTCATTTTGGTTTGGTTGCCTTTATCCAAAAATGGCTAGTTTGTTGTTTGCCTCTTTAGATTAGCTTTGAAGAATATGATACATGCAGACATGTAAATGACCTAGGATTTTTAGTTGGTCCTATGAAACCATACTCTTGTTAGGATATGTTCATGTTTTGAAGGAATCAAGCTTTAGAGAGCTAGGGCTTATGGATTTTGTTTGCAAATCTTAGGAGGTTGAGAGAAACTTGTGTGAGCGTGACAACAATCTTTCCCTCTCTCTTGCTTGGCCATTTGTCATGTAGTGTATACCACAGAAATTACCAAGTTCTTGGGTTTTTTGTTTTCGTTTGCATTTCTAAATATCAGTAGTACGTAGCCCATGGATTGCCTTTTTTTTTTGTAGCACGAAGATGATACTGATAAAGTGACAATGCTACTTCATTTTGTGATTGCAGGCAAGAGAGGGTGTAAAGATTGAGCATGAGAAGAAGCTTTCGACATTGCAAAGCCAGGAATACAAGGGGAGAGATGACTCGAAGCTGGACAAGACCAAGGCCTCGATCAAGAAGTTGCAGTCGCTGATCATCGTCACATCTCAGGCAGTCTCTACCACATCCTCTGCCATCATCAGAGTCCGAGACGATGAGCTCGCCCAGCAACTTGTGGAGTTCTGCTATAGGTATTGCATTTCTCTTATCGCAACTTCCAATTCTTGCATTTCAGTTTAGCACCAATTTTTTCCTTCAACCATGAAACAAAGAATAAACCCTAGTGGGTATCTAGATACTCAAAACACCTTCAGAAATCTCCAACATGTTTAGATGATGGTAGATAACATGTAAAATGCAGCCTTTTGAACATGTGGAGGTTGATGAACCAATCCCATGAGGTTCAGAACCAGATCGTTCAACAAGTACGCGGGCTTGTGAACAATTTTTCAGCCAGAGAGTCGACGTCCGACCTCCAACGTTTGGCAACCCGAGACCTTGAGGCTGCCATTTCATCTTGGCATTCGAGTTTCAACCTTCTCATCAAGCACCAGCGAGATTATATCTGTGCCCTCTGTGGCTGGCTCAAGCTCACCCACTTCCCTGTTAGCGGTGACGACCTCCAAAAAGACCACTCATCTGCTGTCTCAGTCGAGCTCATTGCCTTCTGCGATGAGTGGAAGCAGGCGCTTGATCGGCTCCCTGACACCGTCGCTTCCGAGGCCATCAAGAGCTTTGTGAACGTGGTCCATGTCATCTCCACGAAGCAGGCAGAGGAGCTGAAGATCAAGAAACGGGCTGAGAGCTACTCGAGAGAGCTGGAGAAGAAGTCCACTGCGCTGAGGGCCGTTGAGAAGAAGTACTACCAGTCCTACTCGATGGTTGGCTTAGGGCTTCCCGACGGTGGACACGATGGCAACGGGCAGGTGTACGACACGCGTGATCCACTGGCGGAGAAGAAGTCGGAGATTGTGGGGTACCGGAGGAAGGTGGAGGATGAGATGACGAGGCATGCCAAGGCGGTGGAGGTTACGCGGTCCATGACGCTGAACAACATCCAGACGGGCCTGCCGGGGGTGTTTCAGGCAATGACAGGGTTCTCCGGCTTGTTTGCGAAGGCCCTCCAAGAGGTTTGCCGACGAGCTGGGCACCCTTGATTATGATTTATATTGTTTCCTTAGCTAAAAATCAGACAAAAAAAAGAGGAAGTATATAGTTATTACTTGGGGAGAAGGAATATAACTTCCCATATTTTGGTGTGTGTAGACTGTAGATATATGAATCAGTTTTGCTGTAGGTGATTTTTTGGGGGGAGGGGAGGTGGAATGGGGATTGTATAGGAGAAATGTTGGATTGTTGGAGCAGTTGGGTGGTTTGTACTTTGAATAAAGAGCTTACCATAATTCTATAGCAGAGCAGATCTTTGCTTTCTTCTCTTAATCCCCCCCCCTTCTCCCTCATTGGTTTCAAATTCTGAGCCACTTACTATTCACAATTCCGCATCGACCTTTGCCTGTTTACCGTTCGTTTGAGGGTAAACTCTGCCATTCGACCTTCGTTGCGAGTCGAGGAGATTCAATTGAGAAGAAGAGGGTAGACCCGCTGAATCGCGAGCTTCGGAGGAATCTATAATTGAGGTTGTTGACGAATAGTCCCACATCGGTGAGGGTGGCACCCATCACCCACTTAATATACCCCATGTGGATCCTCCCTTATAACCCTGGTTTTGAGGTGTGAGGGTATCTAACATGGTATCAGAGCTGGCCCGTTTCCTGCTCTCGCTCCGGGTGCTCCCCACTGATCGTGCCTTGCCATGCGTGCTCCGCGTGGGAGGATCCTTGCAACGTGTGCTCTGTGTGAGGGGGAGTGACGGAGTGTTGACGAATAGTCCCACATTGGTGACGGTGGCACCTATCATCGGCTTAATATACCCCGTGTGGACCTCCCCTCTCCCTTAGCCCCCCACGACATTAGAAGCTCCTTTAGTCCAGCGAACTGATTTTGGCTCTCTAAACGGGGCGGAGCGAGGCTTGGTCCCTCGCTCGGCTGTGTCCCACATGTCAACATCACCCATGTGATGCTGCAGAAGCAACCAGAAGCATTGACCACCTATGGAAAAGCCAAGGGGGGGGGGGGGGGTGGAAAGAGGGGGATTCATTGGTGGAGACAATAGAGGTGGGTCCATTGTGGCAAAGATAAGGGTGGTATGGTGAGGGAAACCATAGATAGATAGACATGGATCACATGCAGTGTGGAAGAATTAAGCTCATGTTGTGGGGGGTTTGGGAATATTAGGATGCGAGGGTTGGAATCATTCATGCCATAGTGACACCGTTTTTGCTTGAATGAATGCAACTTTGCTGTTGTTGTCACTGCCACAGCTGCATGTCCGTCGTTCGTAGTTGTCGTGCTCGTCTTGTAGCACCTCCTTCACGATTTGCATGATTCCTCTCTCTCTCTCTCTCTCTCTCTCTCTCTCTCTCTCTCTCTCTCTCTCTCTCTCTCTCTCTCTCTCTCTCTCTCTCTCTGTGCTGGTTGGTTCAACAACAATCTGGCATCTCTTCGATTGCTTCTTTTATATAAAGAGAGAGAGAGAGATAGAGAAAAAGCACCCCCACTGCCCCACATGCCTCCTCTCCGTTGAGAACGATGGCGGTCCAAAACCACTAGCATGATGATGGACGGTGAAAGAAGAATCTGCGAGGAGAGAGAGAGAGAGAGAGAGAGAGAGAGAGAGAGAGTTGTGACGCAACAGGTCCTAGCCTTTTCCGGAGCGGACCACATGGGGACAACGGGTCAGCCGCTAGAGTACAAAGGGCACCTAAATTGTCTTTCGAAAGGGTTCGTCTTTGCTTATATTAGAACGCACGCTCTACGCACATTATGCACCAACGTTTCTAGTGTTGGCACCCAGCACTTTAAAAAATTTTAGGCAAATTTGATTTACCTCCCAAAATTATAAGCTAATTAGTAAGTCATCTTCCTTTTAATCAGTATTAGACTTACGCACTAGAAATAAGACTTATATCCCCATAACAATATGATATTTAGACATACACTCCCATAATTAAATGATATTTAGGCATACCCCCCCATTCTGGCTAATTATACTATAGGAATTTGAGGGTGTAAGTCAAATTAAGGGAGTAAGTCTAATAATGATTAAAAGGGGGTGACTTACTAATTAGCCTATAATTTTGGGGGGTAAGTCAAATTTGCTCAAAATTTAAAACCCTATACTACCCTCATCCCTAAACTAGGGCCCTCCCAAAATTATAAGCTAATTAGTAAGTCACCCTCCTTTTAATCGATATTAGACTTACCCCCTAAGAATAAGACTTATACCCCCATAAAAATATGATATTTAGACATTCCCCCTCATTCCGGCAAATTATAATATAGGACTTTGGGGGTGTAAGTCAAATTGAGGGAGTAAGTCTAATAATGATTAAAAGGGGGTGACTTACTAATTAGCCTATAATTTTGGGGGGTAAGTCAAATTTGCTCAAAAATTTTAAAACCCTATACTACTCTCATCCCTAAACTAGGGCCAACGTGGCCCAACCAACCCTCCCCCTCCCTTTCCGCGCCACTGCAACTCCTTTCCCTTTGCATACGCCTCTGCCGCACAGCCACGGTGCTATTCATACCGAAACTCTTACCGAATGACATGGCACTCATTCACAGCTCCCCTTTTTTTATTATTTTTCTGTCGCTTCAAGAAGAAGAGTGCGATCAATGTCTTGGGCTGGGTGAAAACGGGCGGCTATGATCACACCACATCATTCGGTAAGAGTTTCAGTATGAATGGAAAAAGGGGTGGGGGTGAAGGCCGACTCTCTTTCTTGGGACAAAGCATGAGAAACTTCCATGAGGAGAGAGAAATTGTTGGAATTCGTGCTTTGGTATGATTAGGGGGTGACAGTGGAGTCTAAAAGTCCAACGGAATCCAAACCTTTTGGAGTTCTTTGTCTCCGAATCAGATTTATGTAAGGTATGAGGATTAGGAGGTCTATCCGATCAACTTTTCCAGATCCATACCCGTTTCTTGATATCCAATTGCCTAACTCATATGTTGTCAATCCGATTCAGACTCTAAAATCCGAAATCGATCATACCCTACTAAATCTGATATACTATGAAACAATGAGCCTCTTAACACTGCAATGTAGTAGGGTGATTTTTTAATCAAGCAGTTAAATGTGATTTTTTAACCAGGGTGTCCTCAAGGTTAATGTAGATGGGGCTCTGAACCAAACGCAGGCTGCCGCATGGGATATCATTAGGGACAGTTCGGGCACTCGTGTCTACTCAGAAGGGGTCATTTTTTGGGTTTGTGATGTCCTCAAGATCGAGGCCAGATCCATTCTTCAAGGACTGCGGGCTCTGCATAGAGTTGATGCATCCTATGTTATCGTGGAGGGGGACAACCTAGTTGATCTCATTCACCTCCTATTGGATGGAGATCTTTCTCTACCAGAGCGGATACATAGTATTGTATCTGGCTGCAGGATGTTATCGCGTAGTTTCACCTACTGCCATTTCTATCATGTTTGGAGGAAAATAAACAGCTATGCTGACGCCTTGATGAACTATTCGATCTTTTCAGAAATGGAGAGCTTTAGGGTTTGAGCGTTATGAATAGAACCTCCTTGTTCCCTATAAAAAAAGAAAAAAAAAATTTATACTCGAGATCGGGCATGGACTATTAAGAGTCGGATAGGGACCTTGATACCAGAATCAGTGACGGATTCAGGAATCGAACCTTGGGAGGGCGAATGCTAGAAAAATCTTTGGGGGACAGGATCTTAAATTTTGTTAAAAATTCAGGAGGGATGAATTTATTTAATTTTGTAATAATCCTAGCTAATACTGCTATAATAAAGGATTCTCTTTCCAATATAAGGAGGCCCCCCCCCCCCCCCCCCCCTTGACCAGAATGACTTTGGGCATAGGTAGGGTCCAGCCCAAGACCAGCCCATTCCCACCCCTAGACCGTAGGTATGGTAGAGAAAAACAAGAATCAAGAAAAAGGACAAGGGGGCCTAGGGCTGGAAATGGGCTAGGGTTGGATCGGACTCAATCAATCCCTGGTCCGGGACCCATGCTTTCTTCTTTGGACCAAGCCTAGCCCATTTTTTAATCTGACGTTAGATACAAACTCCAAGCCCATATTTTTTTGTGGGCCTGAACTCGACCGAATCATGCCATGGTCATGGCACTATTTTGTTTTCCGGGTCTAAACCCGACCCATTAATCTTCAGCTGTAGAGACAAGGTCCAAGCCAAGTTTAATTATAATTATAAGGGTAAATTATAAAAAACTCCACTGAACTATACACGTTTCATATTGGTCCCTTAACTATTTTTTTGAACAGTTTGATCCCTAAACCGTGCTCCGTGTGCATTTAGCGGCCTCCATCAACATTTTATCCCAAAAATATCCTTATCAATTTCCAATAAGACTCAAAATTGTTTAAAAATATTTAATTTATGCTTCTAGGACAATTGTATTTTCAAAATAAAAGTTAACGGAGGGGGATGAATGTAGATGGATCATAGTTCAGGGATCAAATTGTACAAAAAATAAAGTTGAGGGACCAATATGAAATGAGGTGGATAGCTCAAGGGAGGTTTTTGTAATTTGCCCTAATTATAATTACTTTAACAAAGGGATAAAATTTTCAAATTTGTTAAATTGTTCAATTGGGAATAGCCAACCATATCCTCTATTTTATTTATTCTATACCTACATAAGTAACTAATTTAAAATTTGCAAAAAAAAAAAAAACTAATCTAACAAAGTGCTAATAGATCCACATCCATTTTAAAAATACTCAAGTGGACTCAAGAGAAACATACTCAAGTGGGGGAGCAGCTCAAGATCGAACTGTTGCATAATGATCTAATCATTTGTAATTTTATTGGTCGAATAAGGATGGAGGGACTTTTGAAAAAACATTGTTGAGAGAAAGTATCATAAGGTGAGTTGACAGCTTTTGACCTCCGAGGATGAGGATGAGGATGAGGATGAGGATGAGGGTGAGGGGATCATTGGAGATGATCTTACTTGGTGAATTCTACCCTTTCTGAAATCCTTTTTAAAAACAGATGTGGGCAATTGACATCTCCTGCTTGGAGTCCATTTGTCCAACCTTGGTTGGAGCCAAGTATTAGTCCAAATGTTTAGCTAACTTTTTGTTGCCCAACTTGACGTGGCTTGATCACAACCATTCGTTAAATCAGCAAGCAAAAAGATATATGTGATCCCCAGTCAAGCCAGGTTGGACTAAAAAAGTTGGTGTGGGTGCATAATCTGGCTAATGCTTGACAAGTTGGACCCGCCAACCTCGCCTGGGGCCCACAAAACTGACGGTGGAACTTGCCAGCCCTGCCTGAGATCCACAAAGAAGGTCTGGGACCTGGTAAATCCCCTCAGATATTTACCAAAACTTCAGATATTTTTGAAACTCTATAAATAGCAGATCCTGTAAATAATCCCGAACCACCGGAATTCATTATTCCCAACTTCACTTTCTGTTTTCAAGAGCTCTCTGAGACTTCTGGTAATCAGACTCTAGTCAAGCTTACTCCACCCTTTGTCTATTTGTATAAGCACTCCTTGACCTATCGAGAGTAGCACTTTTTCAGAGATAGTGGATTCAAATGTTGTGTCTTATCTCACGGAGACGTAGGCTTCGACTGAACTTTGTCACCACATCTTATGTCAACTCTCATTCTCTTTATCTCTTTCTCTGCTTAATAGTGTTTGTACGACAGCTCAATAGGCGACAACTAAGGACTCTATAGTGCACCACACTAAAATTTAGCTATCAATCGACCATTGGAGGGAGATCGTATGGTGACCGTAATTTTTCCCCCACAGTTTGGCGTCGTCTGTGAGATTTCCCTTATCAATCTGTGACCTCCGAGCTTCCGAACTCCTTTGGTCAAGCAACAGCTACCGATTGCCCGAGCAATCCATTTGTCTCCATCCCTATACCAGAATGACGAAGACATGACCTGTGGACCAATCGGAGGGAAGCAACATGCATCCAGACGTTCAGCATCCCATGACTCGCTCGATGATTCGTAGGGTTGTGACAAATCAACGCCTTGAGTAGCAACCTGTACGTTGTGGATTCAACAAGTCATCGGTCAGTCAACCGTGTAGCTCCGACTCAACCAAGGTAATCCCCTCAGTTTATTGATGCAACTCCTCAATGTCTGGGGAAAGCACACGTCTCACCCGTTGTCGACCCTCAGGCAATATATCAGATCACGGCGGTGGACTTCCAACTCCCGAGATCAGCAGTCGGCATCAATGATGGAGCAGACGTCCGCCGATTGCTCGACCCATCCCCCGCTCCTTCTAGACGATCCATCGTAGAAACCTCTTGATGGTCCCTCGATCCCCTTTCAAGGGGACCATTGCCGCCTCTCAGCTCTGAATCCTCCTCTGACCCCTACTATCGGAGGGAGATTTGGAACGATGGGCATCACCCCAGAACTCGACAGTACTACAATACTAACCGAACTCTAGCAAAATATCTCATAGGAAAGATGACTTTGGAGTTCTTTTTACATCCTTTTCCTCTGAAACACCTCCCTGACCAACGAGGCAATCGTAGGAAATACCACGCCTTCGAGGGACCACTTCATCGACTCCAAGCTCCTTTCCCTCGAAGTTGGAGAACTTCAACTCTCTCCAAGTTCAACTGCTTAATAGGAGACCTGACGCTGCATATCTTGGCCTTCAAGCAAGCATTGATGCAGTACGATCATGACAACCATGTTATATGTTGCACCTTTGCAGGCAACCTGGATGATATGTCGCTAGACTGGTATCACAACCTCCCGACGGGCTCCGTGAGCTAGACTCCCTCTACTAGCTCCGGATGGGATCAGATAAAACCCTCCGAGAGTTCACTCGGAGGTTCCGGAACGAGCACTCTGCACTCTCTGGACGTCACCTCAATGACGAAGCGGTCATGTTGGCATTCCAAAACATCTTGCGCTATAATCTTTACATCTACAACGACCACATCCATAATCTGCCTACCTCCCTCGGAGCCTTGTTTGATTGAATCTAGCGGGAGATAGAGGTGGAGGACGATCATATCGCTCATAAGGTGCATGACCTCAAGAAGCATCCATCTGACAAAAAGCCGATAAGATTGACAGCCCAAGTGCACAACGCTCAGGCCAAGAAAGGTGGATCCTCCAAGAGGCCGAAGCGGGCATGCGATAGATCCACGAAGCCTTAGAGTACCACATTCACCGACTGGAACCTGTCAATCAATATCATCTCAAGCAGATATAGTAGGAGGAATACCTCAGGAGGCCTGGCCCTCTTGAGCCCGGCACCAAGCAGACAAAGGACAAGTCGGTTTATTGTGACTTCCATAGGTGCCACGACCATCCTACCATTCAATGCTATCGTTTGAAGTACCACCTAGAGAATCTTCTGTAGGAAGGTCACCTCCAAAAGTTCCAGGAAGAGATTGGCAGAAGAAATGATTCACTTCCTTCTCCTCTCCCTCCTCAGAAAGAGAAGTAGACGTGTTGGATCCACTTGGTTATGGGTCAATCGACCCCTAGCGCCATTCGGGAGGAGATCTACGGTATTCACGGTAATCTCCGCTACCAAACTCCAACTCCGAAAGAAGTGGAACGCCAAGTACGACGTGTTCACTATGTGCGCACGATGGCTCAAGTCGAGGAGTCTTAGATCGAGAAGCTAATCAAAGGTCTCCCTTGGCCGACAATTATCTTTACTGACAAAGACCTCAACAGAGTCTGCACTCTATATCGGGACCCCCTTTGTCCTCCGGCTCGTTGTCGATGGAACTTCCATCAACCGAATCCTCATTGACACTAAAAACTTCATCGACATCATGTTCTCCAACAACTTCAAGCGACTCGGTGATAAGTACAAGAGCCTTGACGTAGTCCCCACCATCAACACCGGCTTCAATGGAGAACAGAGCATGACGATGAAAGAGGCAAGGTTTACGCTCGATCTCAGTAGAGAGATGCGAGCCTTCGTTTGCTTCGTCGTCGTCGAAGGAACGTCGAACTACAATGCCATCTCGGGCATACCCTTCTTCAACCAGATTAGCGTCGTCTCCTCCTCTTATCACCAAATCCAGTCTTCCATGCAAGAATGAAGCATATAAACATCAGGTACCACAAGATCAAGGACTGACTAGACGATGGCGAGATTGAGGTGACGAAGGTTCACATGGATGAGAACGCTTCAGATTTTCTCACAAAGTCGGTCACCAGGTAGAACTTTGAGCATTACTCAAGCTTGCACTAACTTATCTCCTGCTAGTGCAGTGGAGAAAGCATCTCACCACCTAAGATAGGATGAAAGCGAGTTGAGACTTGCCAAAGTGGATGTTCGTTGGAATGGGAGCATTGGCCAAAATTCAGCAAGTGGAATTTGTCGGAGTTTTGACTCAGTTTCGGCAAGGATAGAGCACATCATCGGAATCAACGCTGAGGACCTGGGCGTACTCGTCAGCCAGTTAGCGCCCTGGACGCCAATTGTGTAGTGCTCGGTCACTGATGAGCGCTAGCTATAGGGGCCAACCTTTGGTTGGCGCCCTAGGCACCAACCGTGTGATGCTCGGTCACTAATGAAGCAAATAACTTGGGCCAGTCACTGGTTGGCGCCCTGGGCACCAGGGAGAAAGTCTCACGTCCAATGATTTTTTGAGGTCCCAGGTCAATGGTGCTCTGGGCACCAGATAGAGCGTCCAAGGTGAAACAGGCACGTGTTTGCTCTTTTGATGCAAGTACTTCGGGGCTTTAAATAGGAGTTTTCACCCTAGGTTTTGTGATAGCTTGTCATTGTGCTTGACGGCTGGTTTTAGGGTCTTTCTTCAAACTTCTCCATCATGTTTGAGAGACAAATAAGATCGGGGATTAAGAAAGAAGATTTTTTTTTGGGTGGTAAATAAATATATTAAAACTGGAAAGAAAAGAAAAGAGAGTTATATAGTTCACAACTATACTCTGAGTGAGCAAGCAGAGACCAAAAAATAAAAGAAAAAGCTGTAAAAAGTGAGCAACACACACTCTCAACAAGCGAACAATCACATCCAAAGACACTTGAAGGCACACAACAACTCCACCACCTGTACTCGACAGCTCCACCACTTGCACTCGACTGCTCCTCCTGCACTTCTGAAGGCTCACACACTTTCTCCACCTCTGAATAGTCAAGGAGACTCGAGATCACTCAAAAGACTACTCCCTCGTAAGCAAAAGATCTCCACGTACTAGTTCCGGACTTGATACACCATGCTTCGAGAAGTCCGATTGCAAGGACCCTTTGGCCAGTTCTCCTTAGTCCACTTTTCAATACGAGAAGAACGAGATGCCATATCCCGCACCTTAGTCACAGCCTCTTTCTTAAGCTCCAGAGATGCCATATCAACTCCTCCATCTACTTCCCCTAACTCGTCTACTGCTCTATCAACAAGATCCCCAGAATCTGAAGGCTCCCCAAAATCTAAGGGCAAAACCGCCTTTTGCACAAGCAGAGCCTCCAAGGCCTCTTGCCTATTTTCCTCATCAAACTGCTCTTCCTCAATGCGAAGAAATAAAATATTCATAAGATCAACAACTAAATAATGGATTCGGATCTGAGCGTCACCAGGGAAATACTCATTATGGAAGTACCTTCTTTCGGAAGGATCCATGACAAAATCTCCCACAAATTGTCCGTGTCTCTTTTGAAGGTGCTCCAAGAGTAATTTAAGATCCACAGCCCTAGTCTTATTCAAAGAGCCCAAGTTTGCCTGAATAAATTTAAACCCTCTAGTATCATAACCATCGCAATCTCGAGGATCGCCAATCACTCCTATAGATCCCACCTCCTCACCACCAACAACATTCCCTTCATCATTGCCATCATCATGTCCATCTGCCATTGTTACAGTACCAACAACCACTGTTACAGCAGCTTTCCCATCACCAACAACTTGCATAACGTCAACAATATCATCAACGTCAGTTGCAGCATCATTCCCACCATTAGACACTATTATAGCAGCATCCCCACCATCAGCTTGCGAAGCACCAATAGTTGTAGCACCACCAGCTTGCGTAACATCAGCAGATACAGCACCACCAACTTGCGTAACATCAGCAGATCGTGTAACATCAGCAGTTTTACCACCAACAACAGCACCAACAGTCCCAACAACACCTTCACTATTGTCAACACCACTGATTGCACCAGCTCCTGCAATAACTTCTGTTACAGTTGTAAGAATCGCATCATCACCTTCTCTTGCAACTCCAACCATGGCCTTCCCAACATCAGCAGCAGGCCCCTCAACATCTACAGAAGCACCTACCTCGTATCTCCCCAAAACATAAAAACGAGAGCCAGTCCCTTGATTTGGAACACTAAAACTAGGGGGTCTTACCTTTTTCGTTTTCGTCACTTAAATCCACAGATTGGACTCCGGAGACACATGCATAATGGGAGAAAGTCTCCCTACATGATTATTTATCCCTGTTTCATGTGGACTTAAGATATTCCTAGTCGGTCGCCATCCCTGCTTGACAGGAATAGCCCTAGTCCAAGGGAATTTTTTAATTTATTGGAAATCTTAGGATGGACAACACAATCATATTCATTATGATTAAATGATTGATATGCTCGGCACCGAGGAGGCTTCCAGTCATACACGACCCTTTGCATAGAATGAAGAGTACCAACATCATTCTGAGCTTCAGCTTCATTACGGAGAGCATCCTCAATGTTGACCTCCATACAAATCCGTGCATAATTCATCCTTCCTCCTTCTTTAAGCACAACCGCAGCAGTCGTAGGGGCATCCATCCCAACCGGGGTACCCAACACACTTCCCATTCGACTGAGAGCATCAAAGGACCAAAGCTTTTTCGGAAGATTAGAAAATCTGACCCACAGAGGAACTTTAGACAAGAACTTCCTTCCATACTATTGATCACTAACCCACTTCTTGAGGACGATGGGTCTTCCTTGAAAATGTCACGACCCCCCATTCAGTATTCTATCATAGTCTTGTGCATTATCAAATCTAAAGAATAAGATCCCATTCTCACGGGAAAACAATTTCATGCCATTCTTAGGTTGCCATAGTCTTACCACTATAGCCTTGAAAAGAGGAAAAAAAAACTCTTCCCGAGTACAAATCCCACAAGGGAATGGGTTCATAAATACTCTGTCTTAGCAAGTTCTACCCATGGGCAAACAACTTTCTTGCCCTCGACAACACTAGGCTCTATAAAGATGAGTTTTAAATCATCGGCCAACAAAGCAAAGGAAGAGAAGGTAGAATGAGTTACCCAAGCATTCTCTACTGCACCGTGCAAATTAGTACCACCTGCAATTTCAGATTGGACACTAACTCCTGCAGTTTTGTTCTGACAGTTTAGGTTCAGAATGCCCATAGGATCCGCCTGGTGTCTCCATTCAAAATGCATTGCATTGGCTGCTGACCCAGTATGGTCTGTGCTTTCAAACAATTCCGTGAACACCTGATCAAGAAAGAAGATTTGTCTTCTTGAGATCCAGTGGAGTCATGAAAGAAGAAGATGGTTGTAAGCTAAATATAATTTCATATTTGCTCTAGGGCGGTGACCGACACACGCAAAGGTAGAGATTTTCGAACCGTGTGAACAAGCTTCTTTATGTCGTGTGGATTGATTTTCTGTATTATCTTTTCTCCGTGATTGTAATCATCATTAGTGAATTTGATCATTCTTTTTGGATCGTTGGAGATCTGAGAACCCTAGAGCTAGCGCTTTCACAAGCGTCTGGCGGCGAATCGAGATCTCTGATGTATTCCGGACCAACAGGGGTGGCTGTGATCAGGTGACAACAACAAGATGGCCTATCTATTCATCCCACTCAGGGATGAATGGTGTAGAGACTTGTAAAGATTATCACTATACCAATACTGTTGAAAAGGGACGAGCTGTTATTTTTCAATGTCCGTCTTTTTTTTTATCACTAAAAGAGATATGAATTGATCGTCGTTTATTAAAAGACAAACTTTATCCGTCGTTTATTTCTCAAATTGGTGTAGTGTATATGAGTGGAATTGCCGGTTTGCTACACATCTGACGCATGGAACCGAGCCCATTGTGCTTAGCCCATATCTTGTTCAAAATGGTTTTTGCTTCGAATAAAGGGTTTAGTGGGTTTCCACACTGTGGAAGCCCAAATTCAAAGTGAACAGGTTAAAGATGTGTATCTGTAGATGTCTAAGGGAGAGGTAAACAACATACATTGCCCTTATGGACAGAGAAAAGTTTGTTTTTAAATTTTCCATATGAATTTCATGGGCAGATATACTGGGTTTTGTTGGGCCCAACGATTGGGCTTATGTAACACACCATATGGGCTTTCACCAAAATCCAGTTCACGTTGCCATGGAGTTCTACTAGGGTAAGGATACTAAGGCTGTATTTTGAAATTATCGGGGGTTGCTCGGCCAGCGGTGGTTGGGCAGCTTAAGTTCCTTGTACAGTACTGTAGGCCGGATTTTTATTTTGCTAGTGGAAAGCCATATGGCAACAATCCAAAAAGGCCTTTCAGGACGCCTCCTTGGCTTGACGGGCGGTCTCCTAGCGGATGGGGGCGGCGGTGGCGGAGCGGCAGTGGTTGTGAATTTTGGTTTAGCCCGTGTCTCTTGGGTTTGTGGCCGATGGGCCGTGGTATATGTGGCGCCGATGGAGGCGTCCTCCCCTTTATTGTGATCTATGTGCCACCTTCTACTGGTGTTCTTTGTAGGTGTGCCAAGTGTGGCACTTTTGTCTGTATCTCAGCGGGTGGCGTTCGTTTTTTTCCACCTACTGGTGATTTCCTATACAGCGCCGGCATGTGACGCTTCCCGGAGGTCCGTTTGGGACCTCCCCTCTGAAATGTACTAAAATAAAAAAGTGGATACTTGGCATGTGTGATTTACAGCCAAGTAGTGCCCTAATAAATTTATGGTGGCACCGTGGTGGCTTCCTTACCCTAGTGGAGTCGCAACTCTCCTATAGTGTAGCATTCTATGGCCTTTGTTTGGCTTAACCCTTTTCGTTTCCGGTCTGAGTTGGCTCACAGACCATTTATAGCCTGTTTAGTTTCTTACAATTCGAAGTATACCGAGCAGTGAGGTCGCAACACATGTAGTTAAACACACATATTTAAAAAAAAATGACCGAGCGCTAGTTCAAACTGTACGTGCTGGAGGAAACTGCACTGAACCAAACAGATCTTGTCGTACAGTGTTGACGCTCGCGTTCCAACAGCACATCATCAAAGACTGTTAGTGTACGTCCACATAGTGGGGAACCGAGGAGAGTTAAATGCCATCACTCCTCTTGCATTCCGAAAAGCGACGAAATGGGCATAAAACATAGCCGGCTCACCAAACACAAAAAGCCGAAAAAGTATGGTCCGCTTAAGTGAAAGGCAGCAGTAGCAGGACGCAACTGCTAAACCAAACACAGCCTAAAACACGATAGAAAGGGATTACAGTTACTGTCAGTTATGTTAATAGGACGACTTCCCCCCCCCCCCCATCCGACCTCGTACGATCCTCCCATCTCTTGCCAAAGTTTTAAGGAAGGGAAAGGTTCTTCTGAGCTGGGCCAAGCCGGGTCTCGGGTTATTCAAGAGCTATCCAAAGCTAGCCTTATTTGAACATAGCTTGGGCATAGTATATCAACCTAATCCAATGTCTTCGCCATCAATATACCAAATTCGATTAAGTTGTGCATGTCCCTTAATTGTCCTTTCATTGATTTTTAAATTATTTGTTTCGTATTTTTTTTTGCTAGACCGGCTAGGCGGTCAGAGGACAGGGCACTAAAATAAGGGCTCAAAGATATCTGAGGATCAAATGGACGCACGGTGGGGGTAGGGGGCAGCTGCTATTTATTAATTTCGTAATCCCATGAATATAATATCAACGGCCAGGATTCACACGTGCAAAGAAGGCACAACAGCCTTGAGAGAAAGTTCACTCCAGGGTTTCGTATCGGTGATCGAACAGGGAACCTCTCCAATAGGGGAGAGAAGAAGTGATGGGTTTACCAGCGTTTAAATGGAGTGAATATGATTTACTTTGGTTTTGGATCTGTGGTCGCGGAAAAAGATTCGGGTCGTCTTTATTGCGGATCACACGAGATTACAAATTTTCTTTGATCAGGAGATTGTGGGAGAGATCCTCTGGAGGGTCCCTTTAATCCGCGTCTCCACGTGGTATTCGTGTGAGAGCTCTGAAGGGGTTGCCCAGGACAGAGGTCTTTACAGGGTGAGGGTTTTTGAGAGGCTAAGGAGTTCCGCCGTTGATCTTGTCCCGTCCGTGCTTCGCGCTTTCTCGGCTAGGGAGGTTTTGGGCTTTGTTCCTCGACCTTCGTGTCTTCCTCGATCCTTGCTAGACCTTGGCGTCCTTGATCGTCGGTTCGCGGCGTCGATCGTGTTTTTGGCTTCGGCTTTGGCTTTAGCTTTCGGCTTTGGCGTAGCTTTGGCGTGGCTCTGGCGTTTGCTTTGCTTTGGCGCTTGCGCTTGAACGTAGACGGGTAGAGACTTGCGATGCTTTAGTTCTTCCGGACTTCGCGTCGTATCGGCTAGAACGTGCGGTGCTTTGCTCGTGACCGTCGTAGTTGCTTGGCTTTGGCACGTGCGTTGCTTTAGCGCGGGCTTTACCGGTGCGTTTGCTTTGGCTTCTTGCGTCGGCTTTGACTTTAGCTTTGACTCGATCTTCTTCTCGAACGACTGGCGTTACTTCTTCAAGGCTTCTTTATTCTTCCGGCTTCCTCGACGGTTGTGGCGTCGGTATTGGCTTTTCGGCGGGGGTAGCACCGATCTTCGTGCGACGGTTGTAGCGTCGGCTTTTGTTGATGAAGACGGCGGGTGTAGCACCGGCTTCTGCACGACGGTTGTAGCGTCGGCTTTTGTTGACGAAGACGGCAGGGGTAGCACCGGCTTCCGTGCGACGGTTGTAGCGTCGGCTTTTGTTGACGAAGACGGTAGGGGTAGCACCGGCTTCAGGCCTTCTTCTCCCGGCTTTCTTCTTCGTGCGAGGAGTCGATGCCTTGATTGAAGACGACGGGTGTTGTCGGCTTCGATCTTCTTCTCCGGCCTTTGCTTATGGCGTCTTCGGAGCTGATGAAGATCGTTGGAGCAATCGGGTGATGACGGCTCCGGGTCTTCTTCTCCACGCTTTCTTCTTCGTGCGAGGAGTCGAAGCTTTGATCTTCGAGTGCAAGGTCTTCACGTTGATGAGGACTTGAAGGGCCAAGGACTCCCGTAGGATATGCTTGCCGTGCCTCGTGAAGCCTTCGGTCTTCAAGCGTTGGAGCTCGTCTTTGCAGAGCCTTTTCCTCTTCAGCTTTCGACCCTTGATGCCTTCCCCGACCCCTTCTATTTATAGGCAAAGGGGGGCGGTTGGGGGAGATATTGCTGAAATCTTTTTGTTTCCTCCAATATCTCCCCTCATAACCATCGAGATATTGTTCCCTTATTTGGGGAAACAAACCCGATTTCCTCCTTTTTAGTTGGAGTGGTTATGGGCTAGATGTGACTCGATCTTTAAAGATCGAGTTGTTATTCTTGTTGCACTTTTGGATCGGATGGCGACGCAACGTCATCTTGTCCGTTGGATCGAGGGATCGTCGCGGATCTACGGCTACGTAGACGTCCACGCCACCTCCCCCCGCATCGAGGCGGTTTTGATTTCTTTTTCCTTTCTTTTCTTTTTCTTTTCTTTTCTTTCTCTTTTTCCCTTTCTTTTAGGGCCGGCCCCACCTCTCCATGAGGAGGGGGCACGGTTTTCAAGAGGGGGGGGCCGGTGGGCCCCCCTCTTTGTGTTCGAGTCGCGGGTCCGGTGGGACCCGTCTGCTTTAAGTTGGGCCATGGTGCGCGGGTTGAGCTTGCACGCGGGCCGAGTTTCGCATGCGGGCCGTTGTGTGCGGGCCCAAGTTTCGCATGCAGGCCGTTGTGTGCGGGCCCAAGTTTCGCATGCGGGCCGTTGTGCGCGGGCCCAGTTTCGCATGCGGGTCGGGTTCAATCTGTGGGCTAATTTCGGTGCCCACAGGATCTTTTACAAAGCATGTGATGGGATTTCTCTGGACCCCGTGCGCTAAGTTTCACGCCCAGGCCCATTCTTTAGGCCCATAGGCCCACCAGACCTCGTCGCAGATTTAGAAGAGAATGGCGGAGCACTCACTACAACAAATCTGACCTAGTTCCAGAACAGTTCACTACAACAAAACTTTATTTCTTCTCCGTCAGCTCAACCTCTCTCTTAGATGGTGAGCTGACGGAACAGTTAGTTTTGGGGGGTAAAGTCTAATTAATGAAAAATATGGGGTGTAAAGTCTAATTCAAGTCAAAATATAGGGGGGAAAGTCAAAATAACCCTAAAAATAGCATTTAAATGGCACCAGTTAATTATAAAAGATATTTAAAAATTCGGTTGAATATAGAGTACTATAAATTCGCGTGCTACAGTGCATAGTGAAATCACTAAGAAAAAGTTGAAGGGTTTTTCAAACTACAGGATTAATTAGAGGTTTTAGGCACATTACCCATAATAAAAAAAAAGAAGATAAAGATAGCCGATGTGGCATGGTGTGGCGGGATGATTCGTAGTAGGGGTGCAACTCGGGTCGGGTTGATTCGGGTTAGAGTCAATACAGAACCGAACCGAACTAGTTCAGTTCTACCATATTGAAACCCAAATTATGGTACGAACCAATCCAACCTGGGTATAGACCCAAACCATACCAACCCACACTAAGGTCGGGTTGGTTTAGGTAGTACTCGGGTTAGGAGTTGGGCTAAAAAATAATAGTTATTGACTATTTACTAGCAAACTAAGGTCCATGTTGGGCTTTAGACTTTAGCCATCCATTGAGTTCTCTTGATAAGTGGTTCAATGTTAGTAAACAAATAACGTTTACTCGGGTGTTAGTGTGATAGAGCCCAAAAGTCCAAACCCGTGACATATATAAATGTGGACTAATATTATTATATGTGAATTCGGTTTTCCGATTGGGTCAGGTCTACTCGAGTCCCAACCCGAAACCGATCCGTATTTAGTCAGGTTCACAAAACTTAGAACCGAACCAACCCGTTTAGTCAAAATACCCGAACCAACCCGACCCATTTAGGTCGGGTTGGGTCGGTTCTCGGTTTTACCCGACCCACGTTGCACCCCTAATTTGTAGTGTTACCTTGCCACGTGGTTGTCAGATGATCATTTAAAAAAAATATATATTTTGATCGATATCATTTAAATAAAGATTATTTAAGAAATACTAATCACAGAGAAAAAACCACAGAAAAGTTAGGTTTAAAATTGAGATCAAAGGACAAAAGCACTTGGATGATGCAAGTAGACAGAATGATGCATAGCTGAATGCTAAGTTGACAATATGGAATCAAAAGTATGTCGAGACAAAAATGGAAAATGAAAAAAAAAAAAGGAAGTTCAAAACCAACCAATTAGGGTTACACATAGGGCACATATGAAGGTTACAAAATGGTTTGTATGGACCAAAAGGGCTATAATAAAGAGGAAAATGAGTTTTAAAGAAGATAGACTGAGCCAGAAATCCAACAATTGTCGGTATTTCAGCACATATTGGCGTATGAAAGTATGAAACAAGTGGCGTCCACGAAAACCAGGATTTAAATAAGACCTCATGAATCTTGAAGACTCGTAAGAAACCCAGATAATACTCGGATGAATTTGATGCACGCCACTTGGCACAAACAACATCATAGTCGTGCGAAGAAGTTTGCAGTGTAAAGCGAGTGTGATTCACTCATCGGGGTGAAATTCACTTGTTAGAGGGAGAGATATAGCACTAATGATTTTCTGATTAACATCAACTTATCAACAAATGTCATTGAATAGGTATTTATTATCTTTATATCAGGGTTTTAATTGGATTTATGAGAGAGATCGTTCACACACTGGAGAAGGGATTTTATCTCTTCAAATGAGGTCCATGTGTCACTAGACGGGCGAGAGGGCTCCCTTTTAGTATTATACTAGTAAGAAACTCGAGCAGTGCCCGGATGAACGGCCCTTGGCACGGAGGACATCACAGCCATCCACACGTCGGGGTGTGATTCACTTGTTAGTTAGAGAGAGAGAGAGAGAGAGAGAGAGAGAGAGAGAGAGAGAGAGAGAGAGAGAGAGAGAGAGAGAGAGAGAGAGAGAGAGAGAGTAATTAACATCAAATGATCATTAAATGTCATCGAACATGTATTTATCATCATTATAAAAGGTTTTTGGTAGGATTTATGAGAGAGAACCGTGTTCACATACGAGAGAAGGATTTAGGCTCTTCAAAAGAAGCCCACGTGCCACAACACGGAAGGCTTCCATTTTAGTATTATACTATTAGTCTACTAGTATCAAACCCAGACGATGCCCCATAAAATGGAAGAGCTAGAGAATTGATCAAACTATATGTCTCAAACCCTTAAAAAACATTTAAGGGTAGCTCATTCAAAGATTGTACATAGCAGAATGTCCAAAGAATAATCAAACATCAAGTCACGTGACTAATATCAAGACAGTAGATGAATGGAATCATTCAGTCATATAACTGTATAGATGTATAAATTAGTTCATATATAAATGTAGTCTATTCCTAAATAACCTCAACTTGGGACCTATATATTAATCAACAACATAAGAAAATAATACATTGAATGTTCAAAGTAGAACCACAATCTAGATGATAGAAGCAGACATAAAAAGTCATAGGAATTATGAAAAGATATACAACACTACAAATAGAAGGGTGAGGATAAAAGAGGAAGGTATTTGGAGCGTGCACAATAATTCCATCTGATATGCATGTTGTTTAACAGTCTTTGATCCACCACCTGTAGGCCTGTCAATCAGGCTGGGCTGGGTCGGTCAAGGTTTGTCCAAACCCAGCCCGAACTCTAGGTGGCCCTTCCAAACCCAAACTCAGTCCAAAGTTTTACCATCATGTTCAGCCCAAATCCAGCCCATTTTTCTTCTCGGATTTCAAGATGAGTTCGAGCCAGCCAAATAAGATCATTAATATGAGAAAAAAACTCATGAAAAAATGATATGCGCTATGCTCCTAAAATTTATAAGTAATAATACATCCCACCATTTCACCAAAACCTAACATCTTTTTATGAGCAATGTATATAAATTCGTACGCATACATAGAGAAACAAAAACTACTAGATTCTAAACAATAGTAACTCTCACCAAAAACCAATTTGTGCATAACTTTATCTCCTAAATAAGCCAAATATATCGAGAGGGGATTGTTCAATAAAGTAATACACCCTTACTATTTCAGGTTCGGGCCTAAACAGGCCGCGCTTAACATGGTCCGAACTCAGGTTCGGGCTTGAAATCATGTCCAAACTCAGCCCAACCCACACTCACATAAAGCTCGGCCCAAATTCTTTCGGGCCGAACAAGTGGGTATCGGGCTAGCCTTGCCCAATTGGCAGTCCTAACCACTTGCATCCATTGCCAACCTTTACAATCAATACCAATGGCATCACTATGTTATCATAACCCCATAGATCTTGATCAATTCCATTTAAAATTGTTATTGTCTGTTCTCTATCTTATATAATAATTAAATTTTTGTAATTAAATTCTTTTATCTTGTACCTGAAGAGACTCTTGGTACCAATGGGGTGCTTGGTGTCAGGTTTTGTTGATGAAGCAGTCGGGATTCCATTTCTTTCCATGACCAATTCTTATAACACGATTCATTACGTGGTAGCTCTATTGGGCATGCTAAGTCTTATCACTGCAATGATTGCAGGTTGAGGGAAGGACTATAGCATGAGTCTGGTTGATGGTGATTCTAAGGAGGAGTGGTGGACGATACCCCTTTGTTGAGAATCATGCAGAGAAACTATGGCTCGGATTATAGCACGGGCCCGAGGGGGTTGAGTGCCTTGAGTAAATGTAGGGGAGGAAGCCACGGATTTTTTTTTTTGGTAGAAAACTTGAACTAACCATACATTAAAGGTTCAAGTCAGATGAACAGAGCACCTAAGATGATAGTACAAACTATGGTTGAGATTGGCTAGAGCCTCCGCTTCAGAGGAAAAGTTTGAACTCCATATATGTAGTCGATTGGTCATGCGGCCATAGGAAGTGAACCAATCAGCCACCGAGTTTCCTTCTCGAAATATATGTGATATCTGTACTTGCGGGGCCCAAAGGAGAATGAAATGACAATCAGCAATGACTGGGTCTCGACTTCCTCGTGTGAGAGTTTGTTGATGATGCTGAGGGAGTCGCCTTCATAGAGTTCTTGAACCTATGTTCCATAAGGAAAAGGGGGGAAGAAGAGGTGATCAAGTGTGCAACTCCGGGTGATGCACTGGTTGTAGAGATATAGAGAGTAAGTCCGGCAGATCTTGCAACAATATCATAAAGAAGTCCGTTTCAAACACCCTTCGTATCCATTGCCTCATTGGAGAATAGAGTATATATCTGTTTCAAGGACTCTGTGTTCATAGCCTTGTTGAAGGAATAGCATTTCAAAGACCCTTCAGATCCATCACCTCACATAATATTATCGGTTACAATATCATCAGTCACGCTAATAACAAAGTTTATTGAGCATTTTTTTTTCTTGTTAAATGCTCACGTGCATTGTCCCGCAGGGTAATAGGTGCAATTAATTTTTTATTTTTTAGAGAGCGAGATATATTACTAATGATTTTCAAATTAACATCACATGATCATTAAATGTGTATTTATCATCTTTATAGTAGGGCTTTACTAGGATTTATGAGAGAAAGCGAACTGAAGAAGTATTTTGGCTCTTCAAAAGAGGTCCATGTGTCACAACACCGGGGGATAGGGCTCCATTTTAGTATGATAATATAATACTAGTAAGAAACCTAAGAAATGCCCAAATGAACTTGATGCACGCCACTTGGAACATATGATATCACAGTCGTTGAAAGAAATGTACAATATGGAGTGAGTGTGATTCACTTGGGGTGTGTCGACATCACAGCCGTCGAAAGAAATGTACAATTTTGGAGTGAGTGTGATTCACTCCGGGTGTGTTTCACTTATTGGAGAGAGAGAGAGAGAGAGAGAGAGAGAGAGAGAGAGAGAGAGAGAGAGAGAGAGAGAGAGAGAGAGAGAGAGAGAGAGAGAGAGAGAGTAATAATGGTTTTCCTAATTAACATCAAAAGATCATTAAAATGCCATTGAATGAGTATTTATCATATTAATTTATACTAGGTTTTTAATATGATTTATTTGAGAGAGCCGTGTTTATACACGGGAGAAGGATTTTGGCTCTTCAAAAGTGGTCCATGTGTCACAACATGGAAGAGAGGGCTCCATTTTAGTATTATACTACTAGTAAGAAACTCGAGCAATGCCCAGATGAACTTGATGCACGACTCGTGGCACAGACGACATCACAACAGTCCGAAGAAATGTGCACTCTGGAGTGCGCAATTTATTTGTTAGAATGTGAGATCTGATGATTTTCTTAATTAACATCAAATGACCATTAAACACCATTGAATGAATATTTATCGTCTTTATAGTTGAATTTTAAATTTTTAATAGAATTTATGTGAGTGAGCCACGTTCACATCTAGGATAAGGATTCTGGCTCTTCAAAAGAGATTCACGTGTCATGACACAAGAGGAAATTTTACTTTAGTATTATACTATTAGATTTGATTAGCCAAAAAGGTGGGTCAAAGCCACACTTGCTCTTCATTCTACTTAGCCACCACTAAACCGTTGATAGAGAAAATATTAAGTGGGATGGACGGACCACATTAGCCGTATACCCCCCACACCCAATGCACTATCAATCAGTTGCAATTCAACTTCCTATTTTAACTGTTGTTGTATATTGCATTGGGTGTGAGGGGTACACGATTGAGGTGGTATGTCTAATTATTTTCTTCCAATGATCGAAGAAAAAATAAATTAAATGGCGTACGATAGCGCTTAGTTCGAACCGGCTGTCAAAGGATCCTTGAACACTGTTTGTCTTAGACATATCCAAGAGTAAGACAGAGCATTAGACTCCATTTGAAGGCCCATCTAGAACATTCTGATTGGCTTCTTTGGTTTGGTTAGAAATAATATAATCAACCACAAAAAATCAAGTGTGAAAAGGAATAGTGGCTTTGTGTGCCATTTTCTCTCACTGTTTCACCTAGGGTTAGGGTTTCTTGCCGGGCTTTTTCTTGGCCTCCTCGGCCACCGCCGACGGATCCGAAAAGGCCGAAAGTTGGATCTGAGTGCCTGGGGGTGTGATTTGCCCCCCTTCCTTTCCCCTGTGAATAAGAGGTCTCTAGTGGTCGGCGATTTTGTGTTCGTAGCGCAGGCATCAAGGCTTACCCCCCCATTAGTTAGCGGTCGGCCCTCGCTCGTCGTCGGGGTTCGATTTTCCTGCCTAGTGTAGCAAGGAGGTCGGATCTGACCTCGGAATCGAGGTTCTCCGTAGGTGGTTTTTCAGAGCAAATCCTCGACAACAGTGGGTGGTCTCCTGATGGTGTTGTGGAGGCGGCGACGGTTGGTGGTGGTTGTGGTTGTTTCGACTCCAAATCTTGGTTGTGCTGTGTTGTTGGAGCTGGCGGTGAGTCACCTAGGTTTTGGGTTCTTTTTTGTGGTTGGATCCTTGCGGATTTCGGTCGGTGGGTCTCTCTCCGACTGTGCACCGGTGGTGGTGCCTCCCCCTTCTTCTCCCTTCTCTGGTGGTGATGGTTGTTTACAGTTGTTCGGATGTTTTTTTTGTTGTGTGTCATGCAGCGCCGGTGTGTGGCATCTCCCCCACCGACTGGTGGTGGTTCTCCTTGCCCTCGTTGGTCTCTTGTAGCGCTGGCATGTGGCGCCTCTCGGAGGTCAGGTGGTGACCTCCCCCTTTGAAGTACTAAAAAAAAAACTACTTCCGCAAAACTTTTTGGGGTAATGCGTGATAGGTCGCTTTCAAATTTAATGATAAAGACAATCAACATCGTTAATTAGCGTTAAGTCTTTCTGATAAAAAAAATATCCTTTTTACCTCTGCGACCAGTTGTACACGTGAGCAAAACCCTACGTGCAGCTGTACATGTGAGCACTGATCCTGTAGCAAAAAGAGTAACAATCTTCAAAAATTGTTGTCTTTTGCTACAGCGAAATCACTTTTGTAAAATCTTACCAATTTTTTTTTTCTAGAGTAAAATTACTTTAGCAAAAGAGGAACAATTTGTGCAGATTGAGTAACACTTTGTGCAAATCGCTACTTTTTTGCTACAGTTAAATCACTGTAGCAATTTTTTTTTTTGAGAAATCTTATCGGGAAAAAAAATTGCTACAGTGAAATCATTATAGCAAAAGAGTAACAATCTTTGCAAATAGAGTAACAATCTTTGTAGAGTAATGATCTGAACAGATTGTTACTCTCTTACTATAGTGAAATTACTATAGTAATATATTTTTCTGTAAAATGGTGTCCAAAAATAAATGTTTTAGTTAAATCACATTAGTAAATCTGCGGGTTGGAGTCCTATAGCGGCAAGGGGCGAAGGGGCATACATTAAGGGGCAATTTGGTCAATAAAAAAGGATAAAAGTAACGTGTGGGACTTGCTTTAGCTGGATCTTATCGAAAGAGACCTGCTCCAGCACCATCTTTTTCGATATCCTTACCCTTAAAGCGATCTCTTATCAGGGACCTCTCGCTAAGTTACCCAAACTTTTTTTATTTTTTGCGAGCAGAAAGTTCTTTGGTGACTTCAACAAAACTTTGGTACATATGTTAAACTAAAAAGTTGAGAGAGCTGATGATTGTCGATTTTTTATTAAGGGAAAAGTATGTTCTGGATAAGGATGGCAATGGGTCGGGCCTGGGCCGGACCCAACCAAGTTCGTGGGCCGGACCCAACCAAGTTCGGATCCAGGCCCATATCTTTTTCTTCGACCTGAGTCCAGCCTATTTTTTATCTGGCTTTAAAGACAAGTCCCAAGCCCAAGTCCGGATAAAAGATTCGGGCCTGGTCCTGGGCCGGATCCCGACCTGAAAGCCTTCAATGACCAACTTTTTCGTTGGAATTATTTGAAATTAATCGATGTTGTTAGCATAAATTTTTATTTTATAAAAAAATATATATTTTTTTTATAAACTATGTGACTATAAGAAACTCTGTTTTTTCCTAACATTTTGTTATTATCTAATCGAATAGGAAAGATGTTACAGCTATGGCCTGGTCGGGCTGTGGCCTGGCTAGACCGGTCATTGGAAGCAGCATGACAAAGGAGAGGAGGAACTCCTCTTGGTCGTGACCTCCAAAAGGAAAACATGAGAGATGGATGGAGAGAGATAAGGATTGGGGAAGGAGATAGGGGAGGTGAGGTGAGATGAGAGGTGGGGTGGAGAAATGAAATGGGGATTTATAACGGGAATTCCAATCCGAAGATCCTAGGTCCCTCATCTGTCACGAACGCTCCATGAGAGCTATGACAACCATAGTTGTCATTGAAGAAATTCTTTTATTCATCAAAAGATGCACTCTAATGAGGGTCAAGCAACATAAATAGCACCCATAAATATCTCAACCCTAATGGAGAAATAAAAGTCCTAAATGCCCTCATATATGGGCTTACATGCCAAACAAAAATAGACCCCATAATGAGCACGAAAATAACATAATAAATAGCAAAGCGAGGCCTGAATAATACGGGCGAAGTGGTTTAGCAGTCTCCAAGTCAAAGTTCCCTAGTGTGGCAAGTCCTCCTCTTCCTGCGGGTGTGGATGCGTATCGGGGTGGGTCGAGTCGAACCGGTGTCCCCACCAACTCTCCCGAGGCATGAGGAACTTGACTCCATCGAGTAAAAGTCCTGGGAGCTCGTGTAGTACTTTAGCAAATCTTGGTCAAGTCTCTGTAGCTCCTCACTAATGATCCACATGGCATCAGAGTCCGGGCGCCCTGTCCATCTGACCAAATACCTTTTGAATGCCTCCACCATGGTAGAGATTGCCTGCTCATCTAAGATTCGATCAATCTTTTCATAGTGAGGTTGCAAGACAAGTGGTGGTAAAGCAATGGGCACAGGGTCAGATAGAGGTTATGGGTCATGTGTAGGCTCAAGGAAAGGCTCATCAGGGAACACTGCTGGACCTTTGTAGGCCACCAGGTCTTCAACGTTAAACGTCAAACTGATTTCGTAATCCGGTGGAAGGTCCACAACATACGCATTCGATCCTACCCTTTTCAGAATCCGGAATGGCCCAGCCCTATGAGCATACAACTTCTTCATGGTCCCGATGGAAATCTCTCAGGATGAACCCTAATCATGACATAACCACCTTCTAGAAATTCTTTGTGGCGCGGTGTACATCTGCTAATGCCTTATATTTTGTTATTATTAATATCAATTCTTTGGCTTATTTCTTTAAGCAAATCATGAACATGTTGTGCAAGTGCATCAACAGTCTCAGACACCCTAACATGAGATGGTATGGGGAGGAGATCAATTGGTTTATTAGGATGAAAGAGATTGACAACTTCAAACAGACTCATAACAGTCGTCCTATTAACCGAGTTGTTAAAAGCAAATTCCGCAGTAGGAATGAGTAAATCCTAGTTCTTAAACTTGTTGGAAAGCTTGATCTAGAGAATTAACTTTGCGAAGCCTAAGCTCCCTCTGAAGCTCTTCACGTAATCCCGTACGAAAACAAGAGAGGGAACTCCTAGATCCTCTTAGACATCGCATCTCAATATATACTTATCGAATCTAGCGATATATTCAACAACATGCTTACCTCTTTGCTTGAGGGTTTGCCATTGATCCATCAACTTATTGCGGTAAGACACTGGAAGATATTTTTCCTTTACCTTAGCCTTTATCTCGTCACATAAGGCGATAGGCTCTTGATTGATTCTCTCAAGTTACCGTTCCACGTTGTTCCAATAGAGTTGATCTTGACCGGTTAAATTTATTTTTGCAAATCGAACCCTTCGAGGTTCCATCATGTCATACCACTCGAATTAGCGATCCATGGCAGTGATCCAATCTAGAAAAACCTTTGGGTCAAGCAGTCCCTCGAAGTCAGGAGCCTCAACTTTAATACTCTACATCATCATTTCTTCAGGATCGTAGTGATCAAGAGGATGGTAGTCACGATAGTTATAGTCATTGCGGTACTGATTGTAACCATGATCGTTTCCTTCCGTCCGATTGTGGTCCTAAGATGGCGCATCCTGACGCACTCGGTTGGCCGCTCCATTTTGGAAAGCGTCACCTCCGCCATTCGCCCCTTGGATAGACGCTTCTATATCAGCGAAACGATTGTTGAACTCCGCCTTATCGGTCATCCTATAGCTAGCTTCAGTCCTAGCGTCCATTACGTCTAAGCGGGTGACTAAGGTCTCAAAAGCCTTGGCTAAGTTGGGGTCCATTTGGTCTTGATGTATCCTTCCGCTACGGGTACACATGCAAGTAGGGACCTAATTATGTTGACTCTAATTGCCGACTCAAATGATGGAATACACTAAGGCTAGTTAATGGCTAAATGAAATATAAATGATATGAGTTTTTTTTTTTTATATACGTATGCAATGTGACTCCTAAGCCTAACAATGCTCTGATACCAAATATGATGTAGGACACCTATGAATCGAGTAATGATGCTATGATAAATAAGCCCTTAGACTTAATAATTACCTCTCAAAAATACAATTTGATAGGATTCTCACTTTGCTACTCGAAATTCAAATAATGATGCCTGTCCTGATTATATTTGTCTTGTATGCAGGTAGGGTCAAACGATTCAAGACCCCAAATTGGATGACGACCGTTTGGGTGTTGAGAAACTTCCGTAGGCCTGGGCAGTCATGACAATCTAATGCCGAAACCGGTAAACCCGTGGAGGGTTTGAAGCAATTTTTTTTAGGCTCGAGAATGTAATTTCAAGGAATGACTCATGTAATATTTAGATTCTTATCCAAACCAGTAGTGTATTAAGTATGAAAGAAATAACGATGCTAGATTTGTATGTAATCAATGAGTAAGGACATGGATTCAAAGGGAAAGAAAAATGATCGATCAAACCGAGATGTGTGGATGGCCGTCAAAGGCATGGCAGAGGACGATTTTCCCATTCTCGGATCCAAAGCGGGTAGCACGTAGAACAGACACGGTTGGGGTGGCATGTGCACCTTGCACCCACGAGTACTACGGATCGAGTCTGGCAACAGCTGGACCGAAGCCTGACTGGGTTGTGGCCTGGCTGGGCTAAGGCATGTTTAGGCTATCGCCTGGTCGGGCTGTGACCTGGCTGGGCTACAGCCTGGTCGGTCTATGGCTTAGATGGACTGCGGCCTGACAGGGCTGGTCGTTGGCAGGAGCAGGACGGAGAGGAGGAGTTCCTCTTGGCCGTGACCTCCAAAAGGGAAATATAAGAGATGGGTTGAGGGGGATGAGGGTTGAGGAAGGAGAGGTGAGAGGTGAGATGAGATGAGGGATGGGGAAATGGAATGGTGATTTTTAACGGGGATTCCGATCCGAGGTCCCTCACTTCTCATGAATGCTCCATGATTAATCATAGCCGTCGTTGCAGAAATTTTTTTATTTATCAAAAACTGCCCTCTAATGAGGGATCAAGCAACACAAATAGCACCCATGAATAACCTAATCCTAATGGGGAAAGAAAGGTCATAAACGCCCTCATATAAGGACTTACATGCCAAATAAAAAATAAGCCCAATAATGAGCACGAAAATAATATAGTAAATAGCAAAGCGAGGTCCAAACGATACGCGCTAAGTGATCTAACAATCTCCAGGCCAAAGGCCCCTAGCATTGGCTGCCCTTCTCCTCCTGCGGGTTTCGACGTGTATCAGTGTGGGTCGAGTCGAACCGGTGTCCTCACCAAGTTGGCTCCATAAAGAAGAGAGTGGGGAGAGAGATTTGAGGGAGCGAAGAGAAAGAGAAGAGATCATGGGAGAGGGGGGAGGAGAAATCGTGCCCTCCCTTCTCTCTTTACTCTTTTTTATTTAGTGGTAAATAATTTATTAAAAATAGAAAAAAAGAAAAGGGGAATTACAAACTGTGGCTTTGCTCAGAATGGGCAAAGCAGAACCAGAGGATAAAAGCAAAGGCTCCAACAGATGAGCAACACACATACAAAAAATGCACGAGGGGGAGATCGTGAAAAAAAATGCAACCCCCCCCCCCCCCCCCCATCCGACGGCAAAAAGAAAGGACGGGGTGCTCTTTACATGGGCTAGCTGTGGTTTTAAAGATCATGAGCACTTTTTAATTGGATTTTAAGGCTCATGGCCCCCCATTTTTGTTGGATATGAGCTAATAGGGGATTCCAGATGTTGTGCGGGGCTTGCGCGAGGGTGCGATGCATGTCACTAGCCTAGTTGGTATCTTTTTTTTATTAAACGTGTCATGGTTGGACAAACCTCCACACCTGGGTTTGCATACAAGCAAAAGCAAATTAAAAGCAACTAATTACATCATTTTTGAGATAAATAAGAAGGTCGCATCTAATTCGGCATTTTAAAAAAAGATATAGATACTTTCTTTCTCTTTCCTCATTTTAGATAAGACATTGTTAGATCAACTAATTATTCTTACAATGCAATATAATGTGTTTACCCATTTGTGTGGAGGTGGAACTGACAAATCTGAGGACAATTCTCATAAACAGATGACCAATACTGCCGAGCACGGGGCTAGAGGACCAACGTCGGTGGAGGGGTCGGTGTTTGGGCCATGGATGGTTGTTGCTTGCCGTCAGGGGCAGCGGTCCGATAACCCAGCGGCGGCGCAGCGGTGGAGCTGGAGGTGGATGTCCGGGCCTACAACGTGGGGCTACATCGGAGCCACATCATCGGGTGGACACTTCGTGCGTATCGGATCGGGGCAGACTCGACAGAAGGCATCTACCTCGATTAGCCCTGCAGAGATGGAACGGCCATAGGCCAGAGTTCAGAAAGTTCAGTGCCACCTGGAGGCTTCTGGTAAGTTGCTCAAGATCAGTTCAAGGTTTGTGTGAGATTTCCTCTATCCCAAAACCTAGGTATCAAGATAAGGTCCCATCATACATATAAGGATCGTTTCCGCCCTCTACTTTTACCGAGGTAGGACTAATCTTCCAACACTTCCCCTCACATGCAGGCCAATATTTTGTGGTCCTTGTCACGTGGATGATAGATGTGTGGGGACGACACTCGATAGATATGTGGGGACGACACCCAGTAGTTGAGTGATACGGTTAGGCTCTGATACCATGTGAGATTTCCTCTATCCCAAAACCTAGGTATCGAGATGAGGTCCCATTAAACATTTAAGGATCGTTTCTGCCCTCTACTTTTACCGAGGTGGGACTAATCTTCCAATAGTTTGAGCCTTTAGATTCATTGTTGACTGAGGAGGGGGACTATTCTCCCATGCATGGAAGGGTCGGTGGTGATCGTACTCCTGCATGTGATGAGGAAAGACCAGTGGGTGGTGAGTTGGTCGAAGGTGAAGCTATGGCGGTGGAGCAGGGTGAGATTTTGGCCTCGGGTACGTAGGTGGCAAGAGGGGAGTTTTGTGCTGATGGCGGTCGGCAAATCGGCTAAGAGTTCTTCTCCCTTCCATCATCAGTGAAGACCAACATGCTTTTATTCTGGGGCGACGGATACTTGATAATATGATGCTTGCTCAGGAGGTGTTACATTCTATGAATAAGGCTCCGAAGCGGATGGCTGGGATGGCTGTCAAAGCTGACTTGGCCAAGGCCTACGATCGCGTTCAGTGGGCGGCTGTGGAGGTCATCCTGGCCAAAATGGGATTCCACCAGGTTTGGATATCTTGGGTTATGCAGTGTATAAAAACGAAGTCTATCTGTCTGTTGATTAACGGGGAAGAAACGGAGGTGTTTCAACCTACTTGTGGGCTCAGGCAAGGTGACCTGTTGTCCCCTTACCTTTTTTTGTTGGTAGCACAGGTGTTTCGGTGGGAAATGGATCGAAGCCTACAGCGGGGGGACATTGATGGGTTCACGATACAGCGTAATCCTATGCCAATCACTACTATCGCCTACATGGATGATTTCTGTTGGTTATAAATTGCTAAAACAGAGATTAAGATGACTTTTATGAATTGTAAATACCAAATTTAAAGGGCAATGAAATGAGATGGTATTGACTATGTTTGATAGGTATCAAAATCAGCAACAAGCACAATTAAATTTTAATCTATGAGTAACCCATTTACCAAGCAGTTTTTGGTGATCACAAGTGCTAATTCTACAATCATACAAAAAACTAGTTTAGCATGTGTATGTATCGAGATCAAGGGAGAGGAAGTAGCCTGGGTCGAGGCGCAAGACGCTGTCCTTAGATTGGATTTGCCCTCCTCGGTACGGAGCTCCCGACTTTCGATCTTAGAGATACGACGACCCTTGAGTTCCCCCGTCGGCACGACTCCGAGGGAACGAAACGAACTCAGCTTCTACTCGAATCCGAAAAATGAAAACGGAAACCGAAACCGAATCTCCTCTTCAAATCAGGTGGGAAAATCATCCTGAGATTTGAAGAGGATGGAAATACTGCTCTCGGGTTTTTCTCACGGAGCTCACAAGGTTCAGCAATGGCAGAAAAAGAGAGGAGGAAGAAGGCTATGATTTTTCTCTGTTTTGAAAGGCTGAAGCCCAAGGCATTTAATAGGCCTTGGGAATATATTTTAATGGCTGTTGACAGGGGGAGCGGAGTGGCTCGAGGTGGCGGCTGACGTGGACAGGCAACTGCGACATGACTGTTGGGGGTCTGCCCGCTGTCACAAATGATGACTGTTTGGGTGGTTCCAGGTGGCGAAATGATGATGGTTGTAGGGGAAACAGCAAGCCCAGCCCAGTGACTTGAAACCCAAAAGAATAGCCCAACAAAATCTCACCCGAAGCCCGGAAGCCCATTCGCATCCACGCGGCTCGCGAGCCGCGGACCCGGGCTCGGCTCAGCTCGGCTCGGCGCGCGCGCGCACGTGTGTGGTGTGTGAGGCCTTAGGCCCATGTGAGCTTTACCATCCTCTAGGATGGACCACCCTTATAAACAATTTAGTGCCTCTTCCCCTTATCGATATGGGGCTAAACTTAGGGAGAGATAGTAAAAGAATGGTTGAGGCCAAGATTTGATCCCTTGACCTTTGCCAAAAAAGGAAGCCCCATAAAATCGACCTTATTAGCCACTTGGCCGACCAGTTTATTTGTTAAGAGAAGTAGATAATTAAGTTATATATTATATCAAACAATCCCCCACAAAATATGAAACTTATTTAAAGTAGTTAAAGATATCAAAATTTTGAAATCAAAATTTGGATTCTGGACACTGTGTAATAGGTAAGGTTACCTTTTAGGTTTGAACCCTTACTTAGTGACATTTACTTTCATATGTGAGGACTCGATGGACTACGTCTTGAATCGGCCTCGTGATTCAGATTTCCATAAAGCACACACAGTGTAGTATTAGCTGAGTTCTAAAGCGGGTTGCGCATTACGGCCGTGTGCAGGTATCTTTTATGTGTGTTTTAGGAGAACAACCCTCTTCCCATAGTCACGGCCCCACGACTCCACACGTATAGGTGATTCCTCCAAGGGTGTATGCAAGGAAACACCCTGCCTCGTAGGTCTTGGAATCATTAAGAGTTTATAAACTCATCCTAATCCCCTTGCATATGTAAGCACTATTGCCCTAGGGATGGGAGGAAACTATCAGTGCTCCTCGAGAGACCCATCCGGCTTGTTTCTACCCATTGGACCTCTTTGAGGTTGGGTTGCCACCGTTGGTATCTTCTTTATGGGCTTAATCCTATCCCCCTCGACGCTTCTAGAACCATGGTTCTAGATAAACCTTTTGTTAGCTGATCAGTAAGGTTTTTCTCAGATTTGACAAATGAAAATATTGCAACATTGTGTTTTAGTTTATATCGCAGTGATGTATGTCTTACCTTAAGGTGTCTGTTCATTTTTACATCTGCATTCTCTTGACTGCATTTGTCTATTGTAGCCCTACAATCACAATAAATGGAGATTGCCGGCAATGGGCGATCTCCTAAGAGAACATCCATAATTAAGTCCCTAAGCCACTCGGCTTCAGTACACGTGCTGTCTAGTGTTATCATCTCGGACTCCATGGTACTTCTAGCTATCACGGTTTGCTTAGAAGATTTCCATGCAACGGTTGCACCGCCTAGAAGGAAAATAAATCCAGTGGTTGATTTGACATCTACTGAATCGCTAATCCAGTTAGCATCGCTATACCCCTCTAGCACACTAGGATACCCACTAAAGTTTAACCTATATGTTATGGTTCCTTTAAGGTAACGCATTACCCTTTTTAACGCATTCCAATGTTCTTGACTAGGGTTACTAGTGTATCTACTTAGCCTACTAACTATATACGCTATGTCGGGTCTAGTATAGTTTGCTAAGAATCCTAGTGAACCTATGACCTAAGCATACTCCTTTTGTAAAGCAGGATTTCCAGTATTCTTTACTAAGTAAGTCTGTGGGTCATAGGGGTGGATACGGGATCATAATCAAAGTAGTAGAACTTCCTCAACACCTTCTCAATATAGTGAGCTTGAGACATCTTAATGCATCTGCCCTCTCTGGTGATCTTGGTGTTAAGGATCATCTCTGCCTCTCCTAAATCCTTCATATCAAAGTTCTGGGATAGAAATTCTTTGACATCGTTAATGATGTCCATGCAGGTACCGAAGATGAGTATATCATCGACATACAAGCATAAGATAACTATGTTGCCATCAGAGGCTCCATAGTAAACACATTCGTCGGTTTTGTTTATAACAAAACCATACGAAAGGACTACTTGGTCAAACTTCTCGTGCCATTGTTTGGGAGCTTGCTTAAGCCCATATAATGACCTAATGAGTTTACACACCATGTGCTCCTGACTAGGAACTACAAAACCCTCAGGTTGATCCATATATATCTCCTCTTCTAAATCTTCATTCAGAAAAGCGGTTTTAACATCCATCTGGTGGATGTACAATCCATGAACAGAGGCTAAGGCAATAAGAATCCTAATCGTGGTTATCCTTGCTACGGAAGCATATACGTCGAAGAAATCTATACCGGGTTTTTGAGTAAAACCCTTAGCAACTAAACGGGCCTTAAACTTCTCTACCGGTCCATCGGGTCGCAGTTTCTTTTTGAAAACCCATTTAGACCCAATGGTTCTAGCGCCTGGGGGTAGATCGGTCAACTCCCAAGTCTGGTTCTAGATAATGGATTGTATCTCATTATTCACTACTTCTTTCCAGAAGGATGAATCCCAAGATTTCATTGCTTTTTCAAAGGAGGTTGGAGTGTCCTCTACGAGAAATACGTAGAAGTTATCTCCAAAATCCTTCTCCTTCCTAATCCTAGTACTTCTCCTAGGCTGTGGTTCTGACTCGTTCTCTACAGGGGTGTTATCCTCAAAAGGATTAGCCCCACTAGAACTAGCACCTGCATCATAGTGCGGCTGACACACGGGTGCATCTATCCTAGTCCTAATGGGAAATACATCCTCAAAGTAGGTTGCGTCCCTGGACTCGATAACGGTATTAGTCGATATCCCATCGATATCAGATCGAACGACTAGGAATCTATTGGCATTACTATTAGTGGCATAACCTAAGAAAACGACGTCTACAGTCTTGGGTCCTATCTTTTCTCTTCTGAAGTTAGGTACCTTAACTTTAGCCAGGCACCCCCACACTCTAAGATGACTCAAGTTTGCTTCCTATTCTTCCAAATTTCATAGGGTGTGAGGTTGCTAGACTTGAGGGAAATCCTATTAAGGATGTAGCAAGCTGTTACCAGCGCTTCTCCCCACAAGTTCTCTGCTGCACCTGAGCTAATCAACATTGAGTTGGTCATATCCAACAACGTTCTGTTTTTTCTTTCAGCGACCCCGTTTGATTGGGGACTGTAGGGAGCAGTCATTTGATGGATAATTTCATACTCTTTGCAACAATTGGTTAATTCGTTTGAGGTGTACTCTCCACCTCGATCGGACCTAAGGATCTTAAAGGATCTTTGAAATTGGTTTTCTATCTCGGTTATATAAATCCTAAACTTACTAATGATCTTATCCTTAGTTTTAATAAGGTAGACATAACAGTATTTTGAGAGATCGTCAAAAAAGGTAACAAAATACCTGTTGCCGCCCCTAGTTAATCTACCCGAATCACATACATTGCTATGAATCAACTCAAGGAACTCAGAGTCTCTATCAACAGATCTAAATGGTTGCCTAGGTTGTTTCGCTTCTACGCACACCTCGCATTTACGGGAGGGAATGTCGCTTTAGGGATTAGGTTTAGGTTCATTAGTCGCTTAATAAAATAAAAGTTTGCATGACCCAATCTATGATGCCAAGTAGAGGAGGACTCAATATTCATTATAATAGAATCGTTTGTACAAGTGGGAGTCATGACATTAAGCTGAAATAACCCATTACATAAATATCCTCTTCCTACAAAATGCACACCTCTAGTAATTACAACTTTGCTGGCTTCAAAAACAAGCTTGTAGCCATGCAAAACTAAAAGGGAGCCACTAATGAGGTTGTGTCTAATATCAGGTACAAAATGAACATCGTGCAACGTGACGGTGTTTCCGGACGTCAGATGGAGATCCACACGACCGGTCCCAAGTACGTTTGCTAAAGAACTGTTCTCCATGGCCACAGCTCCTCCACACGATTCCTAAAATGTAGAGAACCAGGAGCGGTCAGAACATACGTGAATGCTCGCTCCGGTGTCAATCCACCAATCACAGAAATTGTAGGCCATATTAACTTGAGGGAAGTTAACAGACCTGAATCCATCAGAAGCCGTCCCACCAATCATCATGTTGGCCTGGGGACGAGGAGCAGAGGTAGGAGGTCCAGTCTTCCTTTGATTTGGAGGACCGGTATGCTTGTGGTAGCAATCTCTCGCCAAGTGTCCCATGCGCCCACACACGAAGCATCGACGGACACCATCATCCTCCTTCTTGTTGAAGTTGCCTTGGAAAGGCTTGCTTTTTCTTCTTGAACCTCTTGTTCTGATGGGGTTTTGGGTTATGGGGTTGGTTTCTTTTTTGGAACTTGGGCTTCTTGGGGTTCTCAACAAGGTTGATCTTAGGTTTGGGCTCACTAGTGGGCTTGTCCCTAAGGCGGTGTTGCTCTTCAATCCTAAGGGATGTGAGGACATGAGAGAGGGTAAGATCTCCTTGGGTGTGGCTAAGGATCCTACCAAACTCTACCCAAGAGGAAGGGAGCTTCTCAATCAATGAGGCCACTAGGAATGACTCACTAAGATCGGTTCCATCAGTCTTAAGGTCGGCTACTAGATTTTCAAATTCATGGATTTGCTCATTCATGGGCTTTGTATCCACAAATTTGAATTTGTGAAAATCCGCGGCTTTGAATATCTTCAAGCCCGCATCATCCGTACCGTACTTGCTTTCTAGGGTGACCCAAAGTTCAATGGCACTCTTGGCGGTGTAGTGGATGCCATATAGACGATCCGACAACATGCTAAGAATACGGTGTAGGCGATGGAAGTCAATTTCTTGAGGGCTTCTAGAGGTAGTGGAAGTGGAAGTGGATGGTGCCTCGGCTTGGGTGGTTTGGACATTGCGGTTTCGATCCCGACGTGGGTTGTTTAGAGGTGCTTCTTGAGTTGGGTGAGACCCATCACTCATTTCGGTGGTAGTACCACCAATGGCCGACACCAACCCTAGTGTAGTTAGCCAAAACCTCATTTGGTTTTGCCAACGTTTGAAGTTCTTGCCGTCGAATTTGTTGGGTTTAGCCGACATGGATTCGGTGTGGGTGGGATTCATGGCAAGAGGTCCGAGATGAAGTACAAATCTGAAAGTTGACAAGGCTACTGTCAAAACATAGTTGCAAGCATCTCTACAATTAGCCATAATAATCAATTTTAACACCAACTAGCAAAATCCAATCTTAGAATTTTGGTTATAAATTGCTAAAACAGAAATTAAGATGACTTTTATGAATTGTAAATACCAAATTTAAAGGGCAATGAAATAAGATGGTATTGACTATGTTTGATAGGTATCAAAATCAGCAACAAGCACAATTAAATTTTAATCTATGAGTAACCCATTTACCAAGCAGTTTTTGGTGATCACAAGTGCTAATTCTACAATCATGCAAAAAACTAGTTTAGCATGTGTATGTATAGAGATCAAGGGAGAGGAAGTAGCCTGGGTCGAGGCACAAGACGTTGTCCTAAGATTGGATTTGCCCTCCTCGGTGCGGAGCTCCCGGCTTCCGATCTTAGAGATACAACGACCCTTGAGTTCCCCCGTCGGCACGACTCCGTGGGAACGAAATGAACTCAGCTTCTACTCGAATCCGAAAAATGAAAAAGGAAACCGAAACCGAATCTCCTCTTCGAATCAGGTGGGAAAATCACCCTGAGATTTGAAGAGGATGGAAATACTGTTATCGGGTTTTTCTCACGGAGCTCACAAGGTTCAGCAATGGCAGAAAAAGAGAGGAGGAAGAAGGCTCTGGTTTTTCTCTGTTTTGAAAGGCTGAAGCCCAAGGTATTTAATAGGCCTTGGGAATATATTTTAATGGCTGTTGACAGGGGGAGCGGAGTGGCTCGAGGTGGCAGCTGACATGGACAGGCAGCTGCGACATAACCGTTGGGGGTCTGCCCGCTGGCACAAATGATGACCGTTTGGGTGGCTCCAGGTGGCGAAATGATGATGGCTGTAGGGGAAACAACAAGCCCAGCCCAGTGACTTGAAGCCCAAAAAGAATAGCCCAACAAAATCTCACCCGAAGCCCGGAAGCCCATTCGCGTCCACGTGGCTCGCGAACCCGGGCCCGGCTCGGCTCGGCGCGCGCGCACGCGTGTGTGGTGTGTGAGGCCTTAGGCCCATGTGAGCTTTACCATCCTCTAGGATGGACCACCCTTATAAACAAGCTAGTGCCTCTTCCCCTTATAGATATGAGACTAAACTTAGGGAGAGATAGTAAAAGAATGGTTGAGGCCAAGATTTGATCCCTTGACCTTTGCCAAAAAAGGAAGCCCCATAAAATCAACCTTATTAGTCACTTGGCCGACTGGTTTTATTTGTTAAGAGAAGTAGATAATTAAGTTATATATTATATCCAACAATTTCCTCATGTTTACCCGGGCGACAGAGCTGAACGCATGTGGCATTCGTGAGGTCTTTGCGAAGGTTGCTAAGTGTACCGGATCATGTGTGAATCCTCAGAAATCTAGCATTAAATTCTCTTGCAGTGTGTCAGGGGCGATCCGTAAGCGGATCATGCGAGCTTTAGGGATGGAATAAGCGGAAGGTCCTTGGACACATCTGGGTGTTCCTGTAAATGGGGGTGTGATTCCTGCTTCACACTTTCAATTATCTTAAGTCGGATGGAGACGACACTCGCGGGGTGGAAATGCAACTTATTGTCTCAGGTCGTGCGCATGGTGCTAATTCGATCAGTATTGGCTACGATGCCAATGCATTTGATGATTATGAGGTGCCTACCGACGGGGGTGTTTCACAAAATGGATAAACTTAGTTGTGACTTCTTTTGGGGGCACAAAGGAGGGGATCGACATCTACATCTTATGTCTTGGGAAGTGATCACCAGCGAGAAGAGGCTCGGGGTTTACAGATCCAAAGCTTCCTCACATCCTAGGTTCAACAAGGAATATCCGCCTTGGACTACAATTTGACGGATTTGAGGTTGGGGGCACGATGGATCCGAAATAAGTATCAGATAGCCTTGGATATATTTATGGAAACAATGGCAGGGGAGGAGGGCATCTTGCTGGCTGCGTGGGACCATCTCGAGGATATAGAAGGTAGAAGATGCGGATCCTAGAATTCGCCCGAAGTATCAAAGGATACTGGCAGAGGTACATGGGGGAAGGGGCGGGAGAGTGGTGGATGGCACCAAATGGCAGGGGGAAGCTATATGGTCATTGCGGATTCCCCCTAGAGTGCAATCTTTTTTTGTGGAGGCTACTACAAGGAGCATTACCGACGACCATTTTACTACGTAGGCGGCTCCTCTTAGGTTTTGGTAGTTTCCCTTGGTGTGAAGATCTCGAATAGGACATCGAACATGTGTTCTGGACTTGTACAAAAGCTAGGGAGTATTGGCGTCAAGTGCAGATTTGTACGGGGGTAGACTTCTATTGCGTGGATTTACTCGTCCCGGGTAATCGGGATGCGAGGAGGAGGGCTTTGCCGATGCCAGGGGAAGTGGTGGCGGTTGTGAAAATAGCATTGTGGGAAGGTGTTCAGACGAGAGTCCATGGACTGCTATTCGCTCGCACTCATCTCTGAATTTTTGCGAGCCACTGTGAGTAGATAACATGGTTCGAAGGACACAAACGGGGTGCAATTTGTTGTCTGGACAGATGGTTCGTTTAAGTAGACAGACGAGATTGCGAGTGGGGCTTGGGTGATGTAGGTCGACATCCGATGGGAGTTTGTGTGCTGTGATGGCGTTTCTGTGTCGGGTGGACTCTCCGCTCCTGGCTGAGTTATGGGGGATTAAGGCTGCTTTGGAAGAGTTGGCTCGGCGTAAGATTGGCAAGGTAGTGATTTTCACTGATGCCACTAGAGCTAGGGATGCTTTGGTGCTGGGAAGGGGAGGTGTAGGTCAAATTGGACCTCTTATCATGGATTGTCAGCAGATATGGGACAAGCTTCCTGTTGACGAATAGTCTGACATCGGTGAGGGAGGCATCCATCATCCACTTAATATACCCCCTGTGGACCTCCTCTTACAATCCGGGTTTTGAGATGTGAGGGTATCTAACACTTCCTAATGTCGAAGTGCGATGGGTGTCGCGGACTGCAAATAGTGCATCCCATTGGATAGCTACGGAGGCCCGAGTGACAGAACGTGATATGTACTGCGAGTCTGCTCTCTCAGCCCTTGTGGTTGAAGACATGTCGGTTGTAATGTTATGACCACAGTTCCAAGTACCCAAAAAAAAAAAGTTTTAAGAACTAAGAAGAAAACAACAATTTTTATAGATTGTTTGTTTTAACAAATTCGTGTTGTTCTCTCCTAAGTTTGTCGAAGCCGAGCATCAAGTCACCAACACGATGATGGTGGTCGGAGAAGACAATCCCCTCGCCCAACCCTCCATTTGATGCTTGTTATCGCCACATTGCAAACCGATCTCCACGAGCTTCTTCCTCCTCCGGAATGCCGAGACCCGGGGTGGGTATGTAGTATAGGTAGCGATTTGCGCACATGAGATTGATAGGGGCACCCAACTCACTATAGAGAAATGCCCAATGTGTCTCCGAGGACGCATAAATTGCTAGGGGAACCCACTGTTTCCACCCCTCCTACTCCAATCCGCTTTTCACGGCCTGATCTTTTCCCTTGACAAACACAAGAAGTGACGGTTGGAAGAGAACTCCCTATTGCTAGTGGAGAATTACACTTCTCTAAGGTGATCGGAGCAGATGAGACCTTCCCCCCTTTTTATAAGTTATAAGTATGTACAAGAGTGGGTAGGATTATGTCATTTGTTAGTACTAGTGTATTGAATGGAAATATTCTAGGATTCTCCACACATTTCTATAATAAAAACTCATAAATGTTATACAAGATATTTGACAATCTGTTGTAATATTCTAAAGAACTAGAGGATCTACGATGGCTCCATAGAATTCTAGAACATTCCAGGCGAACCTCCATCCTCCAAGCACCTCTCTAGTGCTTGATTGAATGTAGGAGGGGCAAAAAGAGTTTAGGCTCCCCTCTTCCCTGTTCTAATCTGCCGATCCTTTTTCCCTGGTCTAATCTAAAGCCATCCTCACCTTTCGGTCGCACGCATCGTCAATGTCATCGGGCAAGCTGACTTTGGCAACTCCTACGACTCATCAACCCTTGTCATGGTCGGAGATGAGGAAGGTGGGGGAGGAGGAAAGGAGTAGGTGGAGAAGGCGGATCAAATCAGCGGGAAGAAGGAGAGGATTTATGTGGGGTGACTCGATCAAAATTCGATTTTGGGCTAGGGTACTTGTATATCAAGATGGTGAGTGCACATAGTAAGACCCAAATTTTGTTTAAAAAATATTTAAAATCTATGGTCTTTCAAACGTATTTTCCATCCACTGATATTTGGGCCAACTTTCAACCAACCTCGAAGAATAGATAAAGACTACGTTCTGTCATCCCATCTACTAAGAACAACCACACAGGTGCACGCATAATCATTCTAAAACGTCTCAAACAGCCTCCTTTCTCCTTCTTTCTGCTTCTTCTCACCCGAGCACCTTCACACCCCTCCTCCATCTACCGTCTCCCTGGCCGCAACCACCACCACACCACCTCTCTCTCTCTCTCTCTCTCTCTCTGGTGGTGTGGATAACGCTAGGTTGTGGCGCTGGGTGACGACCTATGGGAGATGCAGTTGGGGTACTACGTTGGGTGCCCCTAGTAATTTTATTGGTGCAAATACCACCAGGTCAACCATCTTTTAAAAATCGAACCGACTCGAATGTTCGGAGCCGAGCAAATTGGAAACATGAAAATTTTCGTGGCAGGTGGCGGTGGGTGGTGGCCGACGGATGGCGATGGTGGGTTGCTGGTGTCAAGTGGTGGCTGATGAGGCAGCAATGATCGACGGGGATGGTGGCCGAGGGTGGCGGTATACATTGGCTAGCGGGGCGGAATCTATCAGTGGTGGTGGCATCCCCCTAGGGTTCATCCTACGGCCATTGTCCCGCCAATCAGGAGATGCCAGCGCTACTTGATTGTTGCTCAGTTTGTTCAAACAGCATTACCCAAAAAAAAAACGAGAGGAAACATGTTAGATATTTTCACATGGGTCTTACAACTTGTTAGGTAGACACTAGTGTCAATCATAAACAGAGGAATACAGAAAAGATATGCATCGAATGCCAGAACCGGAAAAAATTTCGACAATGACCTCCATGCTATCCTGCGCACAACGTGTTCGCGCTAGAGAAGGCCATTTGGGACTTGGGAGGCACGTTTCCATTACAAATTAACCCCCCCCCCCCCCCCTCGCTAAAACAAAAAAAAAATTTAAATTTTTTTTGGAGTTATTAACGTTAGCTTTTTAAAAAGATTTTCGTTTAACGTTATTGGTATGTAAAATTTTAACTTAATGTTAAGCCTCTGTTGTTGGACTTTGGCTAACGCGAGGTCCTTATCCCGTGCATATATAATAATAAAATATTTTAAATGATAATTTTACCATGACAAATAAAGTTTAACAATCGTAGCAAAAGAGTAACAATTGGTAAAGAGCAAAAATCCGTTAGTTTTCGCCAACGCACGCTCCTTTTTCCGTGCACGTATAATAACAAAAAAATTTAAATGACAAATTTAGCTTTATATATAAATTGTAACAGTCGTAGCAGAAGAGTAACAATTCTTTATTAGCAAAGAGTATCAATTTGATATGGCAAAATGTCCTAATTGTCGATTGATTGTAGAAGTATTTCTGCCCATTTGATCAGAATATGAATTTTTTTTTGTGACAAAAAATGCAGTTAACTATGCGAGACCAAACTGATTCTATCTCGTATATAAAGAGTAACAATTAAGTAAAAAAGAGTAACTATTTGGTCGGTTGACAGAATAAAATTTTTTTTTGATGAAAATATCAGGATTTTTTTTTTTTTTGGTTTTAAATCGACAATCTAGAGTGATTTTAATTGTTTTTCCTGCAGAAAATGGTTTGTATTAAGTTGATGGCAAGAAATGTAAATTTAATGAGCATGGGTTGGGCGACACTTTACCTTTTTTCTACTTGGTTATGTGGGATTTCGGGAGGAAGCTATTGCAATGCGAAACTTGTAGGAGGGCTTATTGCAAGTAGATTTCTATGTTATGGAGCTATCACTAAGTCCCCCAAATTGTTTTGCTCTAGCGAGGGGATGCTCAGTGATGCATCTGGATTGTTCCCTTATGTGCAAGGAGAAAGGGAGTAGTCTAATGCTGTGTAAAATGCATATGGGTGAGATGCGCGGGTCGTGGCTGGGTGTAAAGTTTAGATCGGACGGCTCCCTACACTTCAATGAATGGTGCGGATGCATCATTGATCATCTGGAGCAATACTCCGCAGGAACAAAAAAAATTCCCAACATCTTATTTTTCTTCAATGCACCACATAAAGTTCGCTCCCTTGATGGACACCGTGGAGCGAGCTTTCCCTCAAGACTGTTGTTGCATGTTTGCGTGTGCAAATCCTGGCCGTTGATGTCATATGCATGTCCAGGCGATTATGAAATTTAATAAGAATAGCAATTATGTTGCTTTCCAGTTTCGATCTTTTTGAACCCATGCCCTGTCCTCTAATTGCCTGGCCAGTCCGTCAAAAAAATAATTTTGCTTTCTATAACAAGATGCATAACTCCCAACGAAATGGACCTATAGCCTAGGGTTGCAATTGGGTCCTGTGTGATTTTAGTTTGACATTATCAAAATTGGAACCGAAGCGGGTTTGGTTTAGGGTTAAGACCCAAATTGGATGCATTCAGTTCATGGCTTGAATCTTGTCGATGTTGGATCGGGTGCCATATCCACCGGACCTGATATTGTGAAGTGTTTGGACAACGGTTAGTCAAACTTACTTAAGTCGGGTCCAATTTTGCTAGACACATGCCCAATCCGGTTGGGTGTTGGGTCTCGTTGTCAGCCATACTGATCCACCGGTCAGGAACTCGAGCACTCAAAGGTCAAAATTAATTTGTATCAAAGTCAAATCCGATCTAATCCGGCTCATCTATATCACAAGGCACGACGGTCTACATGCTGACTAGAAAAAACTGAACAAAAAACTGACTAGACAAAATGGAACAAGTTGACTTGACAAAAACGTCTCTCTCTTCCCCTGATCTCTTTCTCTCTCTCTCTCTCTCTCTCTCTCTCTCTCTCTTCCCCATATCTCTCTCTCCCTCCCGTATCTCTCTTCCCCCCTTATCTCTCTCTTCCACCGATCTCTCTCTCTCTCTCTCTCTCTCTCCATCTCACTCTCTTCCCCCGATCTCTCTCTATCTCTCTTTTTCTCTCTTCCCCAAATCTCTCTCTTTGTCTCTTTCTCTTCTAATCGAACAAGATCACAATCGTCCCTGCATACCCAAGAACCCCCATATCGCACCCCCTCTCTTTCCCTCGTGAATATCTCTTCTCTTAAAACCTATCGTAGTCGTCCAAGTACCTAGCCCCATCTGAGAACCTGAGTCTCCCCCTCTCTGAAAAAATCTACTATCTCATCCCACACACTCTCTCTCTCTCTCTCTTCCCCCACGATCTCTCTTTCTCCTCCCTCTCTCTCTCTTCCGTCTCTCTTTCTCTCTTCACATCTCTCTCTCTTTCCGTATCTCTCTGATCTCCGTATCTTTCTCTCTCCGTCTTTCTCCCTGATCTCTGTAACTCTGTCTCCGTATCTCTCTCCGATCTCTCTTTCTCTCTCTCTCTCTCTCTCTCTCTCTCTCTCTCTCTCTCCCCCGATCTCTCTCTCTCTCTGTTTTTCTCTGGAAAATTTTCAGCACATCTACGCTATAATCGTTGCCCATGGCCTATCAGCACACTCTAAGTGTTGGGTCCTGCAACTCCATGTCTCTTGAATTGCAGTGGGCCCCGCAGTTGTAGCGTACGCAGGATGTGCTAAAAAATTCCCTATCTTTCTCCTTCTCTCTCTTCCCCATGATCTGTCTATCTTCGTCTCTCTCTCTTCCCCACGATCTCTCTCTCTCTCTTCCCCTGATCTCTCTCTCTTTTTCTCCCGGCCTCTTTCTCCCATGATCGATCTCCCTCTTGGGGGGGAGGGGGGTTGGCGTGCCGGAGGTGCTAGCGCTACTATATAATTGATCGATGGTTTTACTAGGGTTGTCGGTCCACCGGTGCGGGGCCGTAGGAGCTGGGTGCTACCGTCGAAGGTAGCTACTTAGGTAGCAGCAAATGTCCCAACAGTGGTCGCTGTTGATGGTGTTGGGGTCGTCGGTCCGTCGGGGCGGGGCCACTGTAGGCCAGTGTTGCCACCGAAATTATTTTGTTGTCAAAAGTGATCGAGCGTGTTGCTGCCGAATATGACGGTGTGAGTGTTGGTGGTAATGCTCGGGAGATGTCTTCCCGCCGATGGTGGCCCGTTGCAGTGCCGACAGGCACGGACATGCACTACTATTAACACTTGCTATAAGACACATGAAAGATCAATGGACTTGTACGATGAGTCCGTGTGAGCTTGAGGAACATTAGGATGGTCTCACTTTGGAGTAAAATTGAGCCGAGTTAATTTGGAAGGATAAAGAATAACTGAGTTTAAATGAAGGGATATGCTTGAAGGGGAAAGTAAAATAGTGGGGACTGGAGTGTAAAAAAAATGGAGGAAATTAAGTGCAAGTCCTATGGATAGCATCAAAAAAAGGTACGGTACAATTGATCAAAGACTAGGTCCACGGAATCAAAGTAGTTTTTAAGGATGATCATCTCCCATGGTTTTGCATAGAATATATCTTTTGCCAACCGATTTTGATGATGTGCTTTTTTTAAATACTTAAATTGCCCAGGAGATCTTCCTACTTTAATTAATAGTATATGATTTAGAAATATGTTTTTTTTTATGAAAATAGTGGTACGGGTTGCTACAGTGATTTTATTGTAGAAACAACAGTGAAACCACTGTGCTGCTACAGAGTAAAATCAATATAGCAATGATACTTAATTTTATGCAAATAATACTCAATTTAATTGAGTACTATTTTATATATTTGATTACCAATTACAACCACTATAGCAGTTACAATGATTTTTACCGCGACTGTTTGCTTATAGACTTCTTAAAGTAAAATCATTGTAGCAATGATACTCGATTATATCCAAATAATACTCAATTTAATTGAGTGTTTTGTTGTATATTTGAGTACCATTTAAAACCACTATAGAGATTTTGAGTATCTTTATGTATAGGTCAGTGCCAATTAAATTGATAGTCAATTATATAAAAATAATACTCAATTGTTAACCATTGATGATGCGAATCAGAACCTACCTCTCAATATACTGGAGGATAACATCATTCTCGATATAGCTTCGTCGATTGGCTTCTCAACTCAGAGAGAGGGTAGGAAGTCCTTTCTAGCTCAAATCCATGAGTTGGAAAGGTCGAGAGCTTCGAAGTCTTGAGACTTCGGAACTTTGGCTTTTCTTGTTCTAAGCTTTAAACTTTTGGGTTTTTCTGGTTAGACCGTTATGGTCGGGGTTTATCTTTTTTGGGTGTTTGGTACCTTTTATGTATAGATTGTACATTCTTACTATTTTAATAAACTGGTAGGGGTCAAAACCGAACTCCTCCTCATCCACTAAGAGGGATTTCTCAAAAAATAAAAAATTATTTGAAAATAATACTCAATATGATAGTGGTTTTATTGTAGGAAATTGAGTATCATTTTCATATGATTGAGTATCATTTTAAATAAATATAGTAATATATTGAAATCATTGTTGTACTACAATGAAATCAGTCAATTATATTAAATTATATTCAACGCTTCCGCGATTTCAAAATAAAAAATTAAATATTATTTAAATAAAATTGAATATCATTGCTACAGTGATTTCATTGTAGCAAAGTTGTTTTTAACAATCATGACGAAAATCACTATAGCTGCTACAGTGAAATTACTGTAGCAAATATAGTGATCATGCTATCGTTTTTGAAACTATATCGATATTTTGTGGGGATCGGATGTGATTTATAGATTGTGGCAATTTAGTAAATTTAGTAAGTTATTCTTAATATTTTAGCCTTATAGCAATTAATTAAGCCGTTGCAATTGAAATGGTAAAACATGGACCTGGACTTAAAAGAAAAGGTTGTCAGGACCTATCCTAAAATGAAAAAGTTAAAAAGGATTGATTGTTATCCACTAAAAAAAAAACATTTTAGAGGCTTTATGTCAAAAATTGGGCACGTGATTTCTCGATTGAAAATTTGGACTTGACCACTCATTTGTGGGTGATATGTAGTCGCAACCTTGTGCGTAATGGAGTATTTGCATATGAGAGATTCGAAGGCTCTATTGTAAAAGTGACAACCCTCCCCCCCCCCCCCCCTCCTCTCTCTCTCTCTCTCTCTCTCTCTCTCTCTCTCTCTCTCTCTCTCTCTCTCTCTCTCTCTCTCTCTCTCTCTCTCTCTCTCTCTCTCTCTCTCTCTCTCTCTCTCTCTCTCTCTCTCTCTAATAATAGCATGGGGGTTGGTAAATCGGTAAAAATTATTTTCTCGTATAAATTGTATGATAACCTTATGGTCATTTATTTTGGTTGAGACAGTTTCACCTCATTTAAAGACGTAACTCGACAGCTACCAAGATATATGTATACCATGAGAATTAAGGAATGGTCCCATAAAATTGATTCCCCAAACATCAAAAAGTTTGACGACTAATACAGGGGAAAGAGAATGTTAAGCCGGGAGATAGTACTGTTGGAGGATTAGTCCCACCTCGGTAAAGTAGAGGGCAAAAACGATCATTATATGTATGATGGGATCTCATCTCAACACTTGGGTTTTGAGATAGAGAGAATCTCACATGGTATCAGAGCCTAACCGTATCACTCACTTGCCTAGTGTGGTTTACACACATCTATCATCCACGTGTCAAGGACCACAAAAAGATTGACCGACACGTGGGGGTTGTTGGTGGATTAGTCCCACCTCGGTAAAGTACAGGGCAGAAATGATCTTTATATATATAATGAGATCTCATCTCAACACCTGGGTTTTGAGATAGAGAAAATCTCGCAAATACCTATGTGTTGATAATGATCACAAGATTTACAGTAATTATGGGCATTCCGAATCAGTATTGTAGGTCAGTAAAAGACGCTTTGAAGGACTTTGTCAATGGTCTTTCTACTACCAAAGTGTCATCCTCAAGCGTGGGTGTAGGGCTAGCAATTGGTCGTGTCGGGTTGTCTTCGTGTCGGGTCTAGTTTGAGGTCTTGTCCAGAACCCCTAGACCTAGACTCGACCCGTTTAACTAATCGTGCCTAGGCCCTAAAATTGTACCCGACCCGCTTATAAACGATTAGACCCGTTAGACTTGTTTACCACACGGATTGTATTCAGTTGACCCGACCCAATCCGACTCTACCAGACATGACCCGATAAGACCCGCTGGAAACAAGACTACAATATTAGCCTACTTAATACATACTACATACTACAATATTAGCTTACATACTAAAGTATCGAATTGCAGGTAAACACGACCCGACCCGACACGATCTGTTGAATTTTAAACGGGCCTACTCGTGTTTACCATGTCTAGACCCTAAACCCGGACCCGACCCATTTATTAAATGGGTTAGTCGTGTCGACCTGTTTACGACCCGAACCCGTTTAACCCAAACCCAGACCCGCTAATTTTGTTTTGGGTCGTGTCAGGGTCCAAAATTGATAGCCCTATTTGAGTGTGACAAAAGTTGAGAATACTACGATATTCGCTTTCGGGAACACAACGTTGAATGACCTGATCGGAGCAATACTTAAACAATTTAGGGTATTCCCAAAAAAAAAATAACGAACATGCGAAAAGAATCGATCTTTATCTTGTTTAGACCAATGTGATGGAATTTGACTGATGGTAAGATAGTTGACAATGTGCGCATACCAATGTTCTTTATCCTCGGACACAATCAGGAGTTGCTCATCAGGAAATGTGAGACGAGAAAGATGATCAGCTACAACGTTTATAGTTCCTTTACGTTCCTGGATTTCATAATTGAATTCCAAAAGTTAGAGAACCCACCTCATTAGCCATGATTTGGTATCCTTTTTAGCTAATAAGTGTCATAAGGCAGCATGATCATAGAAGACAATAACCTTAGAACTTAAAAGATATGGTCGGAATTTATCCAATGCTTAAACTATGGCTAAAGACTATTTCTCTGTTGTTATATAATTCAATTACGTACCACATAGAGTTTTCCTTGCATAATATATGAGTGTTGTAGGCGATTGGTTCGCTGACCGAAAACCAGGGGCGGACCTACATTGGGCTCAGGGGGGGCTCAAGCGCCCCGTCACTTTGGGAAAAAAATCAAAAAAAAGTTACACTTAGGCCCCTTGAAGTTTAACTCAAAAACACTTAACCCTCATATAGTTTATTCTGTTCAAAATCACTCCCTAAAGTTTGAAATGTTAGCACAACACCACCTTTTGTCAACTACTTGTTTTCCTTTTTTTTATATGATAGAAGCTGAATTGAAGGGGGGGAAAATGTTATTTTTTAACTATAAGGGAGTTATATGTTTTTTTAGCTAAACATCAGGGGGAGTAAAGTGTAATTTACTCAAAAAAACAATTATAGCCAACTTGTCTGTCAACTTTTGGTTGCCAATTTCATGTGGAGGTGGCCACCACCAGCCGCCACTGTCCCGCCGGCCACCACCACCCGTCAGTCAATGTCCACGTACCGCCATGCCGCTGAATCTGCCACTGAATCTACCATCGCCAGCATTGGCGACCCATGGCCGACTTCGCCATTCGCCGGCCACAACCCATTGTTGGCTACCGACGCCCACCACTGGTCGGCCGACATCCACCACTGTCTGCCACCACCCATCCATGTGGCATCCCCTTAAAGTTCATCACATGGCCCTTAGTGAATAAAAATCGAGTGGGAATTGGGGCCTATTTACAGGTTTTTGGGGGTATATATTAAATCACCCCCCCCCCCCCCCCCCCCCCCCCCCCCCCCCCAAATTTTTTTTTTTTTGAGGATCTGGTTTATTATTCATAACCCATGCACCCCGATCGAATCGGCCAGTTATAGGTCCAAAATTTCAAAGGACTCCGATGATCGAAATCCTCAACTTGAAGCAAAATCGTAATAGACCTTTTGCTACGCGATCGAAAGAAGGGTAGGGACATTGTCACGCTGCCAGCCGAAGCCTTCAACTGTGATGCAATGGCTATAGTTACTTTTTAATAATTAAGCCCCCCTTGAGAAAAAATCCTGGGTCCGCCACTGCCGAAAACCACACCGATAGCGTAGTTTAATACATCACACATAAGCTCAAAAGGTACCAACCAATATGGAGTGAATAGGATAGGAGCAGTGGGTAAAAAGGCAGATTGAAGTTTCTTAAAACCATCTAAACATGCTTGATCAAAGAGGAAGGTGTATCCTTAGAAATCAAGTTGCACAAAGGTTGAGAGATCAAACTAAAATCCTTAATAAAGCGACGGTAAAAACCAGCATGGCTTAAAAATGCTCGTATTTGTTTTACCGTAGTCGGTGGTGGAAGTGTTGCTATACTGTTGACTTTAGCTTTGTCAATATTCATGACTTGTTTAGATATAACGTGGCCAAGGACAATACCTTCTTGAATCATAAAGTGGCTCTTTTTTTAGCTCAGTACTAAGTTTGTAAAACTTCTAAAAATTTCTCTACCATGTCTGAAAAGATAGACATCATGCATCTTTGGATAGTAGGCATGCTACACAACCCGAACGACATCCGTTGATAGACGAATGTACCATATGGAAAAGTAAATGTGATTTTCTCTTGGTCTTCTAGAAATACTGGGATTTGATTGTATCTAGAGTAATCATCTAAGAAACAGTAAAAGTCTAGGTTCGACCCGTTCGAGTACTTGATCGAGGAATGGAAGTGGAAAGTGATCCTTCCATGTTGTGGGAATTAACTCTCCTTGTGGGTTTTCGACTACGATGATTTTGGATTTTTTATGGAATACTTGAGTGGGACTAACCCATTTACTATCCGAGATCGAATATATAATACCTGCATCAAGAAGTTTAGTGATCTCCTTAAGAACAACTTCCTTTATATTTGGGTTTAGTCGGTGTTAAGGCTCTTATGATAGTTTTACATCCTCTTCGAGATGCATTCGATGCATACAAATCGAGGGATCAATGCACTTAAGATCGGCGATGAACCATCCTATTGCTCCTTTATGTCTTTTTAGAAGGTCAAGAAGATGGGTTCTCTTGGTCAGCCAATAAATTGGTTGCAATGATTACAAGGAGTGTGAATCTGGGCCTCAAAACATGTACTCCATGTTGGATTGTACAGTGAGATTGATTTCAGAATTGGAAATACTGACTAGCGGGTTGATCAATGGTTGGCTTGGGAGTTTTTCTTTCTCATGTTGGTTTAATGCAGTAGCGAGTTGTCCCATTTGAGACTCAAGTTTAGATAACGACCGAGTATGAGAGTGCAGAAGTTAGTGTGTTAGCCTTCCAAGTTTGATGTGCACTCAACTCCTTATCCTAAGTTTGACGTGCAGTCAATTCCTCATCCTCAAAAGATGGAGTTCATTGGGGAGGAGGAATAGAGGGTTGATATTATTGATTAGATGAAAATTGGGGAGACCTATTAGTTGATTGATAGTTTTGGAATGTGGGCATTTGATTAGAAGTGTAGGAGTTATTAGGGGCTTGTGAACACCATGCAAGATTTAGGTGATCTCTCCATCCAAGATTATATGTGTCTGAGTAGGGATTATTTCTCGAATTGGGGAAGAAATTTCAGGCATTCATTTGCTCCTGAACAAACTCAGGATATTGAGCTCCCATATATAAGACAGACACTCATAGGTGAGTGGGGAGTGAGCACAACTAGGGATGGCAATTGTCTGGGTTTACCCGGTTACCCGACCCGATATTGGGTCGGGTTTGGAATGCTCAAAAACAGGTTTGGGACGGGTTTGGGATTTGAATTTAAAACCCGATCGGGTTCTGGTTTTACTCCAACCCGACCCGGGTATATAACCTATCATATCTTCATATATCTTAAATATTCTTTGATATGTTGGTTCTCAAGATCATATAAAAGTTGACTTGTAAATATAACTGTGTGATCGTAATATAAGAAAAACATTTGCTCTGTACTTTTCTCTATGTAGAGCTACGATTAGATAAGCCAAATAAGCTAAATATATAGTTTTTTGTGAAGCCCATCCGATCCGACCCGTATTGCATAAACGGGACGAGGCGGGGCGGGCACGGGTTTTTCCAATGCTAATTGGGACGGGTTTGAGAACTATCCTCAAAACCCGACATGGGTTTGGGACGGGTATAGAACGGGATAAAATATAATGAGGCAGGTTCGGAATAGAGCCGACCCATCCCAAACCCGACCCGTTGCCATCCCTAAGCACAACGCACAAACCTTTGGTGGAGGTGGGGGCTCAAGGGATGGGTTTGGAATTTGTGGAACTCCTACTGCGAGAAGTTGATATAGTTTACATGCAAAGGCATCCACCATATTGGAAACTTTAGTCGAACTATTCAGTTCATAGATGCCTCCTTTCTTATTGATAGTTCTAGATCGATTTTCTCTTGCAATAGACGTATTTGAACTCGGGTTTGAACTCGGGTTTCACCAAAAACTTCGGACTCCACAAATATCGGATTCGGGCCCAAATTGGATTTTGGCACACACTGATGTTCCCAGAATTCTTGGTCACGTGACCGGCGTAAACCCCACGCGGACTCCCGTTCTCGTTTTCGGACTCGGAGTCGAAATCTCGGTTTCCCCGCCGCCCCAACTTTTCCACTGAGAAAATATCTACGAGCCACGTGGCGGAATGAGTGCAGATATTTTATTCTCGCTGAGGCCGCAAAGGCCATAAAGTGAACCCGAGACCTGAAACCTCGAGAGCTCCCCCCCACCCCCTCACGCCCGATCAAAAAGCACCCTCGATCGTCCGATCCAATGGATCTGAAGACGATGACGGTCTGCTCCGGCGAGTCCTGGACGGAGGAGCAGCACGCCTCCTTCCTCAACTGGATGGAGGAGTCCTTCGTCAGGCGAATGATCGACCGAACCAACGACGACGGCGGCCCCAACCGGTGCCCGACCACGTGCGACCGCCGGCCGCAACGCCGCCGTCGCCTCGATCGCCGCATCCCCGATAGCGCCAACGATTCCACCCGGGACTTCCGCCGCGCCGTCCCCGGGGGCAGCCGGAGGCATGGCACCGGCCGGTCGACGAGAGCTACGGCGGCAGCAGCAGCAGATCAAGGTAGGCCCGGTAGGGTGTTAGGCGTACGTTCTTGGAGCCAATGATCCCTATTGTGCTCGATGTGGTGACGTGGACGCTTAAGGATCGTAGGATCTTGTCCCCCTCCCGCACGTGCCCGGTAGCGCCGCCACCAACCGGTGGGCTGCTGGCGGTGTCTTGTTTATGGCCGCCGATAATGAAAATATCGGCGATGTTTTCGCCTAATCGGAGCTTATTTATAATTTATTTTGCTTTTTCCAGAAACTGCGGACTTGGCCGTCCGGCGTCGCAAACCATCGCCCCCGCGGTACGATGCATCGGGGGATCAGGTTTGTAATGTTTGCTCCTCGCCCTTTTTCTCTCTTTCCTCCCCAAGTGGGGCCCGCAACCAGTCACGCCTTAGCTGGATGATATCTGAGGGTGGCCGCTGGCCACGGATCCTCTGAGGCTGTAGCCTCGTGTTAAAGAGATAGATCAAACCACAGCCCTTCGTTTGGATTCCGATCAGAGATGAGTCTAATGGACGGTGGTGATTCAGTTTTGACCTTAACCATCTCCAGGAATATGAGGATTTTTTTTGGGGAGACTTAGTGAGAGGTCCCTGAGAAGAGATCGATTTAAGGTTAAGGATACCAAAAAAGATAGCGTCACAGCAGGTCTCTATCGAAAAGGATCTAGCTAGAACAAGTCCCACACGTGACTTTTATTCTATTTTAATGGTCAAATTGCTATGGATTTACTATGGTGATTTTACTGTAGTAATTTTTTTTTTGACTCGATTTCACATAAAGATATATTGCTACAATAATATCACTTTAGCAAAAGAGTAACAATATATGCAAATTGTTACTCTACAAAGACCGTTACTCAATCTGTGCAGATTGTTACTCTTTTCCTACAGTGATTTTACTATGGTAATTTTTTTTTTCCGATAGATTTTTCAAAAAAATTTACTACAATGATTTCACTGTAGCAAAAGACTAACAATTTGTACAAATTGTATACAAATTGTTAAAGTGATTTAACTATAAATTGTGTACAAATTTACTACAATGATTTTGCTAAAGTGATTTTACTATAGTAAAAAAAATGATAATATTTTATAAAAAAATTTGCTACAGTAAAAGAGTAATAATTTTCGAAGATTGTTACAATTTTTGCTATAGGACCAGTGCCCACATGTACAACTGCTTGTAAGGTCTTGCTCACATGTCCAGCTGGTTGCAGGGATAAAATTGATATTTTTCTACCAGAAAGACTTAACACTAATTAATGATGTTGATCGTCTTTATCCCTAAATTTGATCTGTTAGAGGGACCTATCATCAATCCTTCTCTCAAAGGTGGACTCTCCTAAAATTATGGTTTGATTGCTCGTCAATCACGGGTTAGGAATGCCTACAACCTATTCTTAGAGCTTTTTCTTATGTTCAGGATCCGACTTGACTTGTATCACCTGATTCGTATCATGCACCGTTCCCCCTCATCGAGGTATTTCTCAAAAAAAAAAAAAATTTATAACCTCAGATGATCCCGGGCCTTTGTGTGCACGTAATGTATTTCCCAAATTGTTGGTGATTTGCTTATAACATTTGGAATTTGTTGTTGTATGTAGGTGGTTCCACAGCTTGAAGGTCAAGAGATGGGTGGTGAGTGAGACGCTGGTAACGCTAACAAGAGGCCGATAGGAGAGAGAAGAGGGAGCCTCACCCCGACAATTGCGGCTGAAATGAAAAAGGGTCATTTCATGCACTAGGGTTTTAATTAGCTGATGAATAGAATCTTGGCAGTTGCAAGCTTTCACTTTTGCTAAGGTCGATCGATCGATCCACACTCCTCGTCTCTAATTTGAATTCTGCTTGTTGTAATCAGTAGGTAATCAAAAGGACATCTTGGAGATGTTGATAGGCCTTCACCATGCAAATGTTTTTGGATTGGATATAATTTCACATTGGTCCCTCAAATATTTTATTTTGAAACCACTTGACCCTTGAGCTATGCTCCGTCTGTATGTTCACCCCCTTTGTCAACTTTCAACTGCTGATCCTAGGTATCTTAGTATGCATAAGATATTTCTAGTCTGGTTGGGAAGGGTATAAACATTAGGTTCAAAGGTTGAAAGTTGGCGGAGTGGGTGGACATGCAGACGGAGCATAATTTAAGGATCGTGTTGTTGAAAATAAAATACTCGAGGAACAATTTGAAATTGTGTGTATAGATTGGGCGAGATTTTCCTAATTTTTTTTTCATTAAATAAAGCAAGCAAAGGATATGTGTGATGCACATGAACCCAATCCAATTGATTGAGAGAAAGAAGGATGGTTGGGTCATGTGCTCTCTCTCTCTCTCTCTCTCTCTCTCTCTCTCTCTCTCTCTCTGATTGATAATAGGAATTGATGAGTGAAGAGGGAACAAATATCTAGTTTAATTAGGTCCCACCTAAGATCTAGTTGGGTGCAATCCAAGTTGTCAATTTTAGTGCTTATAAGACTGGGGCTCCAATTGGTGTGAAGGGCAGAGAGATTTTTATTCGAGTAAGCCCTTGATGATCTCTTTTAATGCACTAATGGCGCTTGATTTAAGAAAACATTCCAAGAAAACGTATCAGAAAAGAAAAATCAATCTTGAGTTCGAAAGTATCTATCTAAAGTATGCAATGTTTAAAAAGGCGAAAGGCGTACCGAGGCGTTTTTCCTCTAGAGAGGCGAGGCGTAAGCCTCAAGGCGAACCGAGGCGAATGCCTCAAATTTTATTGAGGCGTTTTGGTAAAAAAAAATTAAAGAAGAAAAACTTCAGAATAAATACTATTATTGAATGTGTAATAATAATTGAACTATATATGCATAATAAATCACAATGTATTAGAAAATATCTTATATAACACGATTGAGCACTCGAGCAATCTAACAACAAAATAAAGTCAAATTGCTCAAACACGCTTAATTCTTTAATATTCAAGATAATAATTAAAGTAGCAATTAACAAGTAATAACAAACAATAAAATACGAATATAGGACTAACATTGTCAAGATTCAAAAAAAAAAAAAAACAATGATACAAATATACATGACAATGGTAAAATACAAAGAAAAAATCATAGAAAAAACTAGTAGAAGAAGCAAGATCATGATCTATACCTTTAAAGTTGAAACAAATCTTGATCTCTCACTTGTAGTTAGTAGACAATTCACAAAGAAGAAGAATACAACTTTGGAATTAAAATCGGAAAAGAAATGAGCACTAAATCTTGGTTTTGGGTTTTTGGAGGCAAAGGGGTTTCAAAACCTAAAAAGATCTAAAATAGTTTAGGAGGTTTCAATGGGTGAAAAAGGGCCCATGGGGGCGATTTACATATCAAACCCTTTGTGCCTCTTCCACACCAAACATTGGTTTTAACTCGTCCCTGCCCTATGTTTCATGCTTGGAGCACGAGACTTACGTCTCGAACGCTTTGAGACGCTCCTCGGACAAAGACATACAACTTTTGATGCAGGGGTGTAGGTTTTTTATATGTGGCTGTTGAGGCGTACGCCTCGAGGCAACACAGGACCGCCTCACTTCGAGGCGGGCCTCGAGGCGTAAGCCTCAAACACCTTTTTAAACACTGAAAGTATGATTATTTTTTTATGCAATGCTTTAAGCAGTAATCAATCTTGTACCATTGCGCAATCTCACTTTAAGCAAAGAAGGTTTCAGGGGCTTGATTTAAATTTTGTAATTCAAGCAAGCTAGGTGTTTTAGGGCATTAAGAGCATCTCCAACGGGTTCCTAGACGAGTGACCTTTCGGAACTGTGGTGAAATAATGTAGGCCCCAGGTTGAAAACGATGATACAACGGGCTCCCCCACCATTTGTCGGAGTTGGTTTCTCCCTACTCTCACTGGTGCTGGCGAGAGTAGTAGGAATGTTGGAAGACTAGTTCGACCTCGGTAGAGTAGAGGGCGGAAACGATCCTTATATGTATGATGGGACCTCATCTCAATACTTGGGTTTCAGAGCCTAACCGTACACTCACCTGTTGGGTGTGGTTCCCGAACATCTATCATACACGTGACAAGGACCACAAAAGATTGACCTGCACGTGGGAGGGAGTGTTGGAAGATTAGTTCCCCCTTGATAAAGTAGAGGGCGGAAACGATCCTTATATGTATGATGGGATCTCATCTCAATACCTGAGTTTTGGGACTGAGGAAATCTCACAGGGAAGAGATGTGGTGAGTCCTTCCTCTGGTTTGAATAAAACAAAATATCAAGAGTGCTTTTATTATTAATTTTCAAAAGTCTTGTTTTTGGCACTTGCTGCGTTGGCATGCATGTTAGAAGCATATGGCACTTTTCAAGAAATATGGAGAAATTGTGTGGAGCCCATTGGAGTGCACTTTTTTTCCCACTCCTTGCATATGTGGCATCTATGAGCCCCAAGAATAGGAAAGGATAATTAGGGGGTGTTTGGTATGTGGAACAGTTGTTCTCCTTAATCCTCTTCCAGAAGGGGTTATTACTGTCAATTACTATTTTCAATGCAATTTGATGGTTCAGCTCTCTCATTGGTACAGAAACAGCGGGAGTGAGATTTTTTAGTTCCCAAGTCCTTCATTTCATCGGAACAATTACTAGCCGTTAATTTCAAATCAGGAAATTCGGAATGGAAATAGGATGGTCCAGAATAATGCCAAACACCCCCTTAGCTGCTGCTACCTCCTCTCGTTTCGATCTTCGGACCTCCTTGAGCCCTTGCTCCATCGCCCTGCCTTTGACAGCTTGGCCGGTCCAGCAAAAAAAAAAAAAGGCAAGGAATCTGGGAGACCATTAGAGATGCTCTAAGAAAGATAAATTCCTAATAAGAACATGCGTAGTTGGATGTTGTATGTGATCGATTAGTTTGACCCATTTTACATAGAAGTTGTAATTAAAAAAAAATTTGATGTGATTCTCTCTTTTTATGGGTACAAAATATGGGTAATTGCTAGCAAAGGTCCTACCTGTTTGTTGAAGTAGCAGGCAGTAGGGCTGCAACTCGGGCGGGTTGGGTCAGGTTGGGGGTCAACCCAAGTCCAACCTAAATACTAAAACCTCCAATCCTAATCCAACCCAACCCAACCTACAACCCGAGATGCCCAACCCAAGTCCAACCTAAGAAAAAAAAAATTATACTCGGGTTGGGCTCGGGTTAGCCTGAGTTGGTAGGACGGGTCAGGTTGTGCAAGTTCGGGTATACTTATTGTTTAAAATTTTACCCTTTGGAAATTAAAATCTAAAAAAAACTTAAACTTGCTAACACTACTACCATACAACTTTTTTTGCATATCTATCCATGCAATTTACTAGATCATTAAATAATGTCTTTATTTGATAAGCAAGAAGCAAACAAATAGTATGGCTACTCAGGATGCTAGTAATTGTTGTCTATATAACAAACTCATGATATGAGTACTCGAGATGCTTGTAATTGTTACCTATATATAACAAACTCATAGATATACATGAGTACTCAGGTTCGGGTTGGGTCAAATTGCCCGACATACCCCTCAACCCGAGCTCAAGCCCGACCCAAATTCAACTCGGGTTGTATTTTTCAACCCTAACCCAACCCAATCTTTAAATGCATTAGCCCAAACCCACCCAAAATTTGGATTAGGCTCGGGTTGGGTTGGGTTCAACCCGCCCAAGTTACAACCTTAGCGGGTAGGTCTTTTTTTTTCACCCCTGCTGACAACTTCAACGGATAGGACCTTTTTTTGTAAGAAATATTCTACACAGAAGCAGACAATTGTCTCTATTATCGAGAATCAATAGCTTTGAAAACGATAAACAAAGAGACCGTATGCGGAAACGGTGGATCGAAACGTACCTCCCGCCATAATTTGTCGGGTGATGACGATTCACAATTGAATTGATGCAGACAAGTCTTCTTTTCACGAGATTCTGATTGCGATGGAGGAAAAAGTAGCTAGCGACGAGATCCGATGATCCCAGGTTTCGCCTTCAACTCTGGTTCTTCTTGGCGATCGAAAACCCGTGAAGACCCATAAGATCGACGAAACAAAAGAGGAATCGGGATGTCATAAATCCTCTCTCTATTGTGATCTAAGGGGAGAACAAAACCTTGAAAGGGGGAGAAGTGGCAACCGTACCTTCTCTCTCTCTGTGTGTGTGTGTGTGTGTGTGTGAAAAACTAAGAGCACCAAAGGAGAGGGGGGCTGCGATTTTTGCAGTCCTCTCTCTCTCTCTGTTTGGTTTCGGAGGAGAAGCGAACGGGAGAGAAGAAGGGGAGAGGGGCTGTACTAGCCGGCCCCTTTCTATGGTACCTGCGGACGGACGGAAGAGAGGGGGAGGGTAGATCGTACAAATTCGCTCTCTCTCTCTCTCTCTCTCTCTCTCTCTCTCTCTCTCTCTCTCTCTCTCTCTCTCTCTCTCATCTCGGTTTCTGCACGCCAAGCTCACCCCACGGACCGGATGGCAAGGATTGGCAACCCCCCCCCCCCTAAATCCCTGTAGACCACAACTCCCATGTGTTTTCTCGTTTCCTCAAGAGGGTCTCCTATAGAGTTTGTGTTAGCTAATGAGATGCGTTACGTGTGACGCATTCTCGTTACACCGGAGTTGGGATTAGGGTTGACTAAGAGGGATCCGAACGCACTCAAACCCTAAAACTAATCCTGACACCTATAGGATTAGGGTTAGTTCAAGTTGACTTAACCACATAATTCTGAGTCCGACCTATTACCCACTAAACCAACCGAGTCTAAGACCAGCTGGGTGAAGTCGAGCCAAAACCCAATATTTTTCACAATGACCCATGTTTTGTATCCTTTTAACCTATTATGTTATTTGTAAAATTGTTGTTCTTTTTATTCTCAACATAGTAGTTCCCGGATATTCATCCTATAGATGTCATGATCAAGAAGCATAGTGTGTGTGTGTGTGAGAGAGAGAGAGAGAGAGAGATTTTAGTTTTACTTTGTTCTGGCATTTGTATTAAGAGATTTTAGTTTTACTTTGTTCCCGCATTTGTATTAAATGTAAAGACCTTAACTTAGTCGCCGCGAACCACGATATCCCCTTGGTTCAGGGTCCAGTCTTCGACACCTGTTATTTTCGTCCATTTGAAGGGTTTTGAATTGTTGAGATCTACATGCCACCATGAGAATCTTAGGGGGATCCCATCATAAGGACCGGTTGATCAAACGGGTGGAGACAGATGTCGATGGCTGGATTGGTGATTCCGTGGTTCGGGACGACTATTTTAAGTCGTTCGTATTAAATGGGGTTGGTGTGCTACTACTCTTCATGGTTCATTTATTGGGAATGCCTTCGTCTCTTCACGTTTACTTTGACATTTGGGGTCCAGGCCGAACCCCCCCCTCAGTCTTCTCTTCTTTAATAAACAGGTAGGGGTCCAGGCCGAACCCCCCTTCATTGATTTCTTAAAAAAAAAAAACTTTGACATCTTGGAATGACTTGAAAAGGTTGGTGATGGTTTATATAGAAAAATTTGACGATCAGCTTTGACGATCTGTAACTACGACTGACCAGTAATATTGTGCCACATAGGGGTAAGGAGGTAATTTGAATCCTAATATAAAAAATTACCTCCTTAGTCTCTTCAAATTACCTCCCTATGTGATGCAATGCCACTGGTGGTCAAAGTTACCGGTCGTCAAAGCCTGCTGTCAAATTTCTTTTCATGGTTTATATATCTTCCCATGCATTGCAAATGAAAACTCATAATTTCTTCGAGTACTCACATGGTTCCTTCCCTGAAATTTTTTTTTTTGGAGAAGATGACATATTGGAGGGATTTCTCAAGCTATGGCTCATTGGTTTGTGAAGAACATTGTATTTATTTTTGCTACAAAATGGTCTCTCTCTCTCTCTCTCTCTCTCTCTCTCTCTCTCTCTCTCTCTCTCTCTCTCCCTCCCTCCCTCTCTCTCTGTGACACGTGTTCTTCTACACCCTTTCAGTCATCGTAGGTGTGTTAGGAATATCCCGATCTCACTTTGACTAAGAGAGTAGTCGACCTCCATTAGAGACCTAGCCCATCAAACACCCATTAGATTTTTATTATTAATTTGTTAGTTAGTTTGTCATTTTCACCGCATTTATTAGGATGCAAGCTGGTTCATTATATAAGAACATTTCCCTTCTCTTTTATGGTTATGAACGATATTAATAAAATTTACTTGATTGCATTGATCTTGGATCTGATTCCATCAGAAAAAGATTCCTCGAATCCGGTGGAATAAAGAATCAAAGATTCACTCCTTCTTGTCTTCTCCCCGCTGTTAATTCTTCCAATTTTAAATCTTGGTTGTTTGAGCATCATCAATGAAGAACGAGAAATAAAGAATCAAAGAAGAAGTTGAGAGCAAGAAAGATGAGAAGAAGCAGCTTCAAGGTTTCTTTTCGTTCTCTCATTCTCTCTCTCTTCTTCTCCCGTGAGCAGCCGCCCCACTTCCACTGTCCGTGTAACAAGAACGACCCCTGCGGGCACCTTATTACAGAAATAAACATCAGCAACCATCAAGGGCACCCCCAACTTAGGACATGACTTCAAAATAGAAGCTGTACAACTTCCCTGTGCTACCAAAAAACTGCACATAGGTCACAAGATCATCATTAGTAACAAACTGGCCAATGGAGGTTAAGGCATTAGCTAGAGATTTTGCGTGAAGGAGATATTGAGAGATGGAGCGGTTGTCATGTTGCAGAGATAGGAGACGGATGCGGATGGTGTAGGCGTTGGTGACGGACTGTTGGGTGAAGTGATGTTCAAGGGAGGTCCAGATATCATGGGAAAATGGAAGACCAACAACTAACCCTAAAATGGGTTCGAGAGAGCGGCGTTAATGAGAGAGTTTGGTCAGTGCGATAGCTGTTGGAGAAATCCAATGATAGAGACTCGTAATGGAAGCGATTTGCCTGTCAAAAGGCCGTACGTGGTGCACGTTACACGATTAAAACTTTCATTGAAATTAATCTATATGTGCATGCACATGAATCGAACACTCTAATGGTAATCTAGCATGTATACAATTGAATCTATGCTAGAACTACATGTTAGAGTATTACATACCTTTCGTGCGGATCTTTTAACCGTGAAGAATTGTCTTCTTTGTCGATGAAGACAGAAGATTGTCTGCGAAGAAACTGACGATACACGAGAGGATAAAGCCTTCTTTGTTCATCTGATCTCACACGATGCATGGCACGTCAACGAAGGATCTTTAAGTACCTCCTTACTTTGGCCCTTCTCTGTCTATGAAACACCATGCAAGGAAGACATGTTGAGATCTAAGGTCGCAAACGAGGCTAGGAGAGAGAAGAGAGATGGAGAGATAAAGAGAGGGCCAGTCAAGGCTTGCACTAGAACCGCCCCCCCTCTCCCCTTGCTCCTTTTATAAGGTCGCCCCCCCCCCCCCCCCCTATGTAGCTTGTGCAACTTGATCAGGTCGGCCCTCCTTTTACCTCTCTCTTTGTCTCTATCTCTTCCTAACTTCTAGGGGTTGAAAACCCTAAGTCAAACCCCTCATCCTTATCCTCTTTGACCAGCCCCTATTATGGAGGTAACAACCTTCTATAAACTAGGGGGCCGACCTTGTTAGTCTTACAACACATAGGGCTGCCCCCTAGTCCATGGTGACGCTTAGTTTTCCAAAATGCCCTCATGGCACTAGTTAGTCGTCCTACGTTTATGAGAACTTGCACGATACACACAAGTGGGTTTCACTAGTGATTTCACTATTTACAGGGGTGCCCTTAGTAAACATATAAGTTGCCCCTAGTAAAGTCAACTAGTCAACTCACAACATGTCCCAGTGCATCGCAACCATGTGGCGGAGTCCACTTATGGTAAGGGATGATTATGTGTGTCTCTGTATCACTATAAGTGGAAAACGCACAAACAGAGTTATGCATCTACCGGCACTAGTGTGATACATACACAAAGCGTAGGGTTGAACTTTTTTACTTCTTCTAATTGTGTCCTGTGTTTTGAGAAGATGGTTCAAGGACCGTACATAATGTAGATAACGTGAAACCTTCACGGTCCAAATTTTATGGCTTCCAACTCAGACTTGATTGACACACTATCCGAATATACCATCGATCCTCCGAGTTCGTATTAACCTACGTAGGCACTCAGAGTGTGACACAGGCTACACTCTAATTCACCCAGATGTTTTATGTTCTCTCGTATACCCTGCTCTTCGCTTAGTAATGGTAAACTCATTGTCCCTTTACTTGGTGTCATGATACATTTCAATCAGTGTAGAACATCGTCAGACTCGAGAGCTCATTTGAGTTAGTTTCTTCTTGGTTGACTACATACGTCATATCTTCGATTACCCTATCGAGTAATTAGATCTGGTCAATAGTTCAACTGATGACCACTAGGCCAGGATTTAATACGACGTAAGTCAAACCAAGGAATGCACCTCCTGTTAGGGATGTAGATGGCCTATAGGGGTGATACATTGATGCGACACCAGTCAGGTAACCCAGTACATCGTGGTTTTGGGTCACGTAATTGAACCCTTACATATTGGTACAACAAAGTACCACACAACTAGTTAGCCCACCGGTCGTGGTTCCTAAGGATTTAGAACCGTTTTATTCTAAACAGAAACATGGCTTAGTGCACTAGTGTCTGCTCACTGATTTGTGCACCGTGTTGGTTTTGTTAGGCCATAGATACTGTACTTGGTGATGACAATGGCGAAGACATCCATTCTCTGTTATCCCAACAGCTTAACATGATTAGGCGACCAACCTGATCATAGTTGCGAACTGATTTAGATTATATAGGACCAATTCATTTAGTCTCCTACTTAGTAAACTATCATATAGTCATGGTTCTCTGTTCTATTAAGAACACTCAATTGTGTTACGTACCAATATGATCTCATATAACATTCATCATTTATTAATAGTTTAAAATAGAGTTTTACAAACTTAGAACATACCAATTCCAATAATCTCCTACTTGGTCTAGTGAAGTAAAACAGTTTTGACTCCCATCGCGTCCATATATCGCTTGAATACCTTAGTAGGTATCGTCTTTGTAAAGGGACCGACAATATTATCTGCAGATGCAATCTTTGTCACCTCTACTCGCCTTTGCTTTTGAAACTGCCAAATCAAGTAGAATTTGAGCTCAATGTGTTTCCCCTTCTGGTGGTGCCTTGGCTCCTTAACCTGTGCTACGGCTTCATTATTGTCGCAATAAAGCATGATAGGTAACTGAGCTTCTGGTACGTTCCCTAAGTTGGTAAAGAATTCCTTGAGCCATACCTCTATTGCTGTTTCTGGTACGCACCCGAAGTCCATAAGAAATTTCTTGAACCATTCCTCTTCATAAAGTCAAAATCTTTATATCCAATCGGCGTTAGTTTCTCTGAAGTGTAAACGGACTTATAGTCCCATATCTGAAAAAGATACTTGTGTATACACTTCATAGCTATCCAGTGAGCTGGATTTGGATTAGACTAAAACTGACTCATCATGCCTACTACGAAACATATATCTGGTCTTGTGCAATACATAACATACATTAGGCTACCCACTACCGAAGTATAAGATACCTTTTGCATTTTTGATCTCTCCTTAGATATCTTAGGACTTTGATCCTTAGACAATTTCAAGACATGTCTCAATGGCATGAAAACCTTCTTGGTGTCTTGCATGTCAAATCTAGTCATACCTTATTTATGTGTGCGGCCTATAACAACGAGAGAATCATATTTTTGACGATCTCATGTTATCTTGATCCCTAAAACATAACTTACTTCACCTAGGTCTTTCATATCGAACTGTGTTGACAACTAGACATTTACCGTTGATAATATTCATATATCATTCCTAATAAGCATAATATTATCTATGTAAAGTATCAAATACACCACTATAATTTTTGTCACTTCTCTTGTACACACATGGTTCATCCTCATTTTGAGAAAATCCATATGGCTGAACTGCCTAATCAAAACTGTATTCTAACATCTAGATACTTGTTTCAGTATATAAATAAACATTTAAAACTTGCAAACTAGATGCTTATGAACCTCTGATTCAAAGACTGAAAGATGTATCATGTAAGTATCCTCTTCCAAATCCCCATTGAGGAATGCTGTCTTGATATCTATTTGCCAGATCTTTCAATTATAATGTGCTGTAATAGATAGAAGAATCTGAATAGACTTAATCATGGCTGCCATCGAGAAAGTTCGTTAAAGTTGATTCCTTCTCTTTGGGTATAACTCTTGATAACTAATATACCTTTATAAATCTTAACAGAACCATCAGATCCTCTCTTCGTCTTTTACATCCACTTATACCCAATATGTTTAATATTAGATGATAGTGTAACAAGAGTCAAGACATCGTCATAAGATTTAAATGCGATATCTGCCTCCATAGCCTTTTACCAATCAGAGATGTCAGAAGCTCAGTGGATCATCTTCCTGACCCTCTGGATCAACTAATAAGGTTTTTCTATAGTATCTGTTAGGAGCTCTGATGTTTCTTCCACTGTGACGAGGTGGTGGTAGTACTAAGTGATTAGGTTCTACATTATCTGGTATATTAGTGTCTGTAATGTTAACTCCACTATGCTTTCGGATGTGTATTCTCCATTAGTATCCAGTAGTTCGTCCAGAACACCTTACTAGTAGGATTGTGGTATATAATATAATTTGCTATAGAAAGATGATATTTATAAAGATGATTATCTTATTGTCCTCGGGATCATAAAATAGTCTATCGTTGGTCTTCAAGGGATACCCTACAAACAGACATACTCTGGATTTAGATTCCATCTTATCCCCCTTATCCTTCTGCACATGTGCAGGATATCCCCATTTTATGAAAAGTTGTACCATTGGCTTTCGCATCGACTATAGCTCTATAGGGGTCTGAGGCACGGACTTAGATAGAATGTGGTTCAAAATATATATTGTTGTCTATAAGGCATATCCACAAAAGGTCGTTAGTAAACTGGAGTAACTTATCATGTTGTGAACCATGTCCAACATGGTTCGATTCATTCTCTTGAAAACTTCATTCTGTTATGGGATTCCTAAAGTAATTGATAGGGATATATATAATCCTATGCTCCACTAAATATCCAAGGAACTCGTTAGATTGGTACTTGCCACCTCGATCAGATCAAAGAGCTTTAATATATTTGTCTGTTTGTTTTTCTACTCCGATTTTGAATTCTTTGAACTTATCAAAATACTTTGACTTTTGATACATCAGATAAATGTAACCATATCTTTGACTTTTGATACATCAGATAAATGTAACCATATCTTGAGTAATCATCAGTAAAAGTGATGAAACACTCATAGCCTCCTATCGCATTGACGCTCATAGGTCCACAAACATCTGAATAAATTAATGCCAATATCTCAATGGCTGTTACTCCCTTGGCTTTAAAGGCCTTTTTGATTATTTTGCTCTCGATGCAGAACTCTGCTGTAGGAAGGATCTTCAAATGATCTGTTTCTAGAAGTTCGGCCTTCACTAGTCTATGGATCCTGTCTGAGGTAATATGCCCAAGTCGTAAGTGCCATAATTAAGTTAAATTTTTTAAAGGTTTCTTATGCTTAAATAAATTAGTATGGAATACTGAATTCATTATGTTTTCTTTTTCTAAATTAGGATTGAAATTATAAAGATTATTTTAACTATTTCTCTTAACACAAAAGTTTCATTCAGGTTAAATGACACATCAGAAGTGTCAAAATAATTTGAATAACCTTCATTAACCAAAGAGAAAATGAATATAGTTTTGTCTCATAGAGACGATTCATAGAAAACACCTCTATGAGTCACAATCTTATTATTAAAAAAATTGAGAGTAACATCTCCAACGGTGTCAACAGTTACCACAACCTTAGTTCCCATCCTCAAAATCATCTCCTCATCAAGCAAGCTTCTATTTTTCGGAAACACTGAAGAGAGTTACAGGTATGGTTAATGGACCAAGAGTACACAATCCAACTAGCAAAAAACTGTTACTTGAAAGAAATGATTTAACAATGAAGAGTTGTAGATTACCTTCCTTGATTTTCTTAGGCTTCTTACAGCCCTTCTTCCAATGCCCTTCTCACTACACCGAAAGTACTTGGTGCCTGATTTCTTTGATTCACCAAATCTAGAGGTCCCCACAGAGTTCTGCATAGGTGCTGACTTAGGTTTCTTCTTGAGTTTCTTACTCTGAGTTTTATTAGTCTTTTAAAGGATCTATGTTGCACGTGAAATGCTTCTCCCTTCTACTTAAAGCCATTCTCGGCTACCTGGAGAGTTCCCAAAAACTTCGCATTTGTCATCCCCAACTTATTTAAATTAAATTTAGTGACAAAGCCTTCAAAGACTCTAGAGAGTGACGAGATGAAGTTGTCTGTTATCACCTCGTCATCTAGTACAATGTTCATAGGTACTAGTTCATTATGAAATCCAAACATTTTCAATATATTCCAAACCAGCATCTCTTCGGACATCTTTGTGCCAACGAGTTTATTGATGGTGAGGTATCGTGTAATACAATTGTGACTCTCAAACATCTTATTCAAGTACAACATCATGTCAGAAGCATCAGAAATATCATCGACTTGCTTCTGTAGAGTTATTTGCAAGGATGTTATTAGCACTTACATTTTTTACTAGAATCTTTCCAGTCAATGAACACCTTAATCTGTGCCTCTTTGGCATTGGGTCCCGGTAAGTTTGACTCATGGTCATTAAAGGCTGCTATATGTTTATCAATACTCAAGACCAAATAGAGATTATACTTTCAATCCTTATAGTTAGGACCAATAAGTTTTTAGTCATTCATGATAGCGGACAGGGGGTCTAACTTGTTTATCTGAAAACAAAGGATTGGATGATGAGAACACATGAAAATTTATTTTATAGATTTTTAAAACAAGCCAATTATATCCAAATATCAGTACTACCGTCAAGTAAGATCTCAAAATCGGATACACCAGCCCAAGAGGGCAATGCGCAACATCATTCATTCACACAAGTCTTTTTTTGACCCAAGCCAAATCTGCCAACTAAGGGGTTCATGGACCTTGGTTATCTTTTAGCTAGTACCACGTGATCCCAATGCGAAGTACCAGAAGCCTCATATGCACTTCAGATGCTTAACCACAAGCCTAAGAAATTACGACACGGGAGTTCATGCAACCCCAACGAGGGTGGAAAAAACTCTTCTCTTATGGTCCCATAATCGCCATATCCCGAAGGAGACTGTTAAGTCATCCAGCATAAAACGACACAACTCTTACCTAAGGGCATATTGACTTACGCCTTTCCACCCGAACATGAAACGATTGTCTGTGGAGGTCAAAGGATCTCTTAATGTCCTATCTTGCATTCCTTATTAATTTTGAGAGATTTTTTGTGAGTATGTGTGTACACTAAGGTTGCGACAACATATATACTAAATCCTGATTACTCCATACACCCACTAGCGCTTCAAGCCTTTCGCGAAGTACTAATCGAACTCAGAATATCATAGTCCCTATCACAAGTGGATTTCTCTACTCAAGAACCATATTATATATGTCGAGAATATCAATGCTCCGCAAAATCAGCTATCACACAAGTGCTCTAGAGCCTAGCCTAAGGTCAGATTGATGGGAAAAGACTCCCATTACCATGGCGCCTCGCTTATAAATTTGATGATTAATATCATAGTAGATTTTCATCTCATTATTGGTTTCGATGCTGGCCAAATAGAAACACCCGACAAGTCAAGCATTGACCTAATAGTGGCATAACTGAATGTGAGGAGGTCACACTATCATCAAAGGTCAATTAAATAATAGACGTTACTAGTGAAGTCCTATCATAACAAAGTCACTTGGACCCGAGGAAAAAGTCACCCCTCTAAAACATAAATAACTAGATTATCTCATCGAGGTTCGATATGAAAATATAAAAAACAAATAAAAGAAGCAATCAAACAACTGAATTAAGTTCAGGGTCCAACCCCTGAACCTGACTAGCTCAGCGCAGGCTTTTCGACTTCCTTTTTAAGGTTCCTTGCCCCGACTTCCTTCGTCACCTTTGCGAACACTTTACCCAATGACTTTTGTCCTCCAGGGTTCTTCTTATCTTCCCAGTGGTGGATCCTGCCGTAAGTTCTCTATAACCTAAAAGGTTCTAGTACACTTCGAGTAAGTGCTCGCTTGTACACAATTTTCTAGAAAAGAAAGAAAACATGCCTAGCAAAAAACTTGGGATTCGAGGGTGGTCAACCTCCACCACTCGCCCGACTATAGCTCTAAAACCTATCTACAAATATAGAGAACAAATCCAGACAAAGGCTAACACGGGGTCCGACCCCCGGTAGCATGCAATCGTACATCTAGATTTATTATATAGCGGTGCCCTGTAAGCACGATCATCGAACAAGCAATATATATACTTATGCATGATCTAAGCATAGGAACCCTGATAAAATCTCACGCTCACCATGTGCGCACATGATGGCTTCATAAATAGCCATGAAACGCACACCAATAGCGTGTATCTAATACCAATTATTAGAAGAATCCAATGGTAGAGGCCTGCAACAGAAGCGATTTGCAGATCGAAAGATCATACATGGTGCACATTACACTATTAAAACTTTCATTGAAACTAACATATATGTGTGTGTGCATGTACAAGTACATGAATCGAGCACCCTAATAAAAATCTATCGATATGAATATCTAGCATGCATGCAATTCGAATCTATGCTAGATGTACGTTTTAGAGTATTTCATATATTTTTTGCGGATCTTTTAACCGCGGAGAATTATCTTCTTTGTCGATGGTGACAGAAGATTGCCCGCGAAGAAGTTGACGGATCACGAGAGGATAAAGCCTTCTTTGTTCACGAAATCTCACACGATGTGTGGCACGCCAACGAAGGATATATAAGTGCCTTCTGTTGGAAAAATCTTATGGTAGAGACTTACAATGGAAGCAATTTACCAGTCGAAAGAACATGCGTGATGCACGTTATACGATAAAACGTTCTTCGAAACTAATGTGTGTGCACAAGTATGCACGAGAATCGAACACCCTAAGGTCAATCTAGCGATCCGAATGTCTAGCATGCATACAATTCGAGTCTACGCTAGATTACGTGTTAGAACGATGCATACCTTCATGTTGATATTTTAACCATAAAGAATTATTTTCTTTATCGGTGAAGACGAAAGAACGCCCATAAAGACGAACGATGGTATACTAGAGGATGCAGCCTTCTTTGTTCTTCCGATCTCACACAATGCACGACACGTTGTTCTTGGATCTCTGAGTGCCTTCGAGAAACGATCATTTTCTGCCTTCGAGTCAACACGCGAGGAAGATGACGGAATCCGAGCTTCGTACGCTCACACGAGGGAGAGAGACAAGAGAAGAAGAGAGACGGGGGTCGGTTATGGCTTGCACCAAGAGGTCGGCCCCCCTTCTTCTCCCCTTGCTCCTTATAGTGGTCGGCCCCCCTCTTGCATATGCAAACTGCAGGAGCCGGCCCCCTTGTTTCTCTCTCTCCTAGCGTAATTGCATGGGCCGGCCACACACTTGCCTTGTGTGGCCAGTCCCTAAAGTCAAAGCCCTTTTAAAAACCGACCCCCATTCCTAGAAGTTTGCGAGCCAACCCTAGAAGCTAGGGGGCCAGCCATGTGTATTCCCCTTTGCTAGGGGTGGCCACCCTAGCGGATGGTGTTGTTTTGATTTCCCAAAACACCCCTATACCTCTAGTTGTTGCCCCTCACATACGGGAACTTGCATGGCACACCCTCGTGACTTGTGACTAGTGTATTCACTATTACAGGGGTGCCCTTAGTGAAATCAACTAGTCAACTCGCAACATGCACAGTTGCATCGTACCCGTGTAGCAAACTTCAATAAGGTTAGGGATTGACCTCGTGTGTCTCTGTACTACTCCGAATTTGCATCCTAGTACACAAATGCGTATACACAACTACCGTGCATTAGTGCAAAGCACATACAGAGTGTATTACGATTAGACTGATTACTTCCTCTTACTGTATCTCGTGAACCGAGGTGATGTTTCGAGAATAATATACGATGTGTATAAGGTGGAATTTTCAGGGACCAGGGTTCATGGCTTTTAATATGGACTCAGTCGACACACTACCTGAGTGTACCATCGACCCACTGAGTTCGAGTTAACTTGCGTAGCCACCCTGAGTGCGATGCATATTGCACTCTAATTCCCCTGGACTTACTATGCTCTCCCGCATACCCCTGCTCTCTACAGTAGTAGTAAACCCGCTATCCTTCCACTTGGTGCCATGATACAACTCGAGCGGTGGAGAATACCATCAGACTTCAATGCTCATATGACTCAGTTCCTTCCAGGTTGACTATGTACATACCTTCGATTACCCCATTGAGTAATCCGATCTGATCAATAGTCCAACCGATGACCACCGGGCTTGGGTTTAATACGATGCAAGTCAAACCAAGGAACGATCTTCCATTAGGGGTGTTGATGGCTTGCAGGAGTGGCACGCTGATGAGATGCCAGCCAGGTACTCCAGCATATCGTGGTTTAGGATTATATACATGTGTGCCAAAGTACCATACAACTGATTAGCTCACCAGTCATGGTTCCTTAGGGTTTAGGACTGTTTTACCCTATGCAGAAATATAGCTTAGTGCGCCCATGTCTGTTCACCAATTTGTGCATCGTGTTGGTTTCGTTTGGCCATAGATACTGTACCTGGTGATGACCATAGTGAAGACACCCATGCACTGTCATCTCTAACAGCTTATCATGATGAGGCGATCAACCTGATCATAGCTACGAACTGATTTAGGTTACAGAGGACCAATCCACTAAGTCTTCAACTCAATAGACTACCATGTAACCATGGCTATTTATTCTAATAAGAACACATAACTATATTACGTACCAACATGTATCTCATTAATAACATTCATTATTTATTAATAAATCAAAAACAGAGTTTTAGAAGCTTAGAACCCACAAAATTCCAACACCTCCTTACGTTGGCCATTCTCCATCTATGAAACACTATGTGAGGAAGATGCGTTGAGATCTGAGGAAGACATATCGAGATCCGAGATCCCCTTTGACCAGCCCCTATTATAGAGGTAACAACCTTTTAGAAACTAGGGGGTCGGCCTAGAATTGAAAGCTCAAAAAGAAAGTGAATGATCAGTTCCTCTCGGCCTTGCTAATCTCCCAACACATAGGGGCGGCGCCCCGAGTCTATAATGACGCTTAGTTTTCCAAAACGTCCTCATGGCACTAGTTGGTCGTCCCATGTGTATGAGAACTTGCACGACACACACAAGTGGGGTGCACTAGTGATTTCAATATACACTGGGGTGCCCTTAGTAAACACATAAGATGCCCCTAGTATAGTTAACTAGTCAACTCGCAACATGTCCCGGTGCATCACACTAATATGGAGGAGTCCACGTATGGTAAAAGATGACTACGTGTGTCTCTGTACTACTCTAGGGTTTCCCTTTAAAGTTACACATGTACCGTATACTATTACGACACACACACGGAGCGTAGGTTTGGATTTCTTGCTTCCTCTAACTGCATCTTGTGTTTCGAGGAGATGGTTCAAGAATAGTGCATAATGTGGATAAGGTGGAATCTTCAGGGTCCACGTTTCATGACTTCCAACTCGGACTCGATCTACAAATTACTCGAGGGTACCATCGATCCTCCGAGTCCGTATTAACCTGCATGGCCATCCAGAGTGCAACGCAGGCTGCACTCCAATTCACCTAGATGTTCTATATTTTCTCACATACCCTGCTCTCCGCTTGGTAATGGTAAACTCGTTGTCCCTCCACTTAGTGTCATGATGCATCTCGAGCGATGGAGAACACCCATCGTGGTTTTTGGTCACATAACTGAACTCTCACACATTGGTGCGCCAAAACACCACACAACTGGTTAACCTACCAGTTGTGGTTCCTCAGGGTTTAGGATCATTTTACCCTAAACAAAAACACGGCTTAGTGCACTGGTGTCTGCTCACCGATCTGTGCACCGTGTTGGTTCCATTCAGCCATAGATATTGTGCATGGTGATGACCATAGGGAAGACATCCATACTCTATCATCCCAGCAGCTTAACATAAGGAGGCGATCAACCTGATCATAACTGCGAACTGATTTAAGTTACATGAGACCAATCCACTTAGTTTCCTACTCAGTGAACTACTATGTAGCCATGACTCTCTGTTCTATTAAGAACACGCAATTGTATTATGTACCAATATGCATCTCATATGATATCATTCTTTATTAATAGATCAAAACAGAGTTTTACAATCTTAGAACACACCAATTCCAACAATAGCAAGCGATGTAGTCTGGAGTTGGTGCGGCAGTGGGAGGGGATGGTGGTGGGGGGAAGGAGCCATCAATGAAGCATCGGTAATCTTGGCCGATGAGGAAGGGCTTCATCTGCGAACATAATAAAAGGTAGCTCGAGTCGGTGAGTTTGAAGGTGATAATATGGTTGATATGCGGGATGGTGAAGGCCGGAGCAGGGTTGGCGACGGGAGGAGACATCGTTGGGGAATCCGCAGAGGAGGGTGACATGGTTCACCATGAACTTGCCGGAGGGGATACTCGACAACAAGAAGGGCCGGAGGAGATGATAACTCACTCAACAGCAGATAGAAGTTGTATGACCCTCTGATACCATGTGAGATTCTAAAAACCTCTCCTATTTCTCTTGTATTGATTACAATATATAGAATATTTATATGATCTTTCAATTAGGACAAAATAACAAAGTAACAACTTCTATCTCTGTTGTTAAAGCCAGATGGGTATGTGCTTATCCACAGGACTGTTAAGCATAGCCTAAGTATGGCCTCAAATATAAGGATTTAGACTTTCCTAATCTAATATATATCCTAAAATGAAGCCCTCTCTTATGTGTTGTTACACATGGGCCTCTTTTGTAGAGTCAGAATCCTTCTTCCGTGTGTGACACACAGCTATTTCGCGTAAATCCTATTAAAAACCATATAAACAAATTCGGTGTTCGGAAATAATTCAATGAAGGGGCAAATTTCGGAGTTCGGAAAATATCCGAAAAATTCAGAAAAGGTTCGAGAGAAGTTCGGAAATACAAAACATAAAATATATTATATTACATTACTAATTTTATATTAATATATATATAACTAAATTAAATAGGTGGCACAAAAAAATAGAAATTTATAAATTATTTGTAAAATTCATGAATTATTCGTGAATGATTCGGGAGTTATTTGGGCATGACTCATGTTGCCAACTACAGAGAATAATTCGTTTGCCTTTGGGTTCACGAATTATTCATGAATTTTTTAATAATTCGAAGAATATTGTTACTACATTAAAACCAACTATAAAGATGATAAATACTCATTTAATGGTCATTTGATGTTAATCAGAAATTCATTAGTACTCTCTTTCTTTCTCTCAAGTGAATCACACACTACAAAAAAAACAGTTATTACCGACGGACAATATCCGTCGGTAATATTAAAATTTCGTCGGTAATATTATATAGCGACGGAAGATATTTCCGTCGCTGGCTGTCGGGAAAAAAGGCGTCGGGGAAAACAATACGACGGACCAAATATTACCGTCGGTATTAATAATTAATACCGACGGTAATTAGAACACCGTCGGTAATATTTAACAAATTTAAAACTAATATAATATAGTATTGCCGACGAACTATAAGAATCCGTCGGTAATACTATATATATTACCGACAAATATATATATTACCCGTCGGTAATAATATATATATTACCGACCAAATTAATATCACCGTCGGTAATACTATATATATTACCGACGGATATATATATTACCCGTCGGTAATACTATATATATTACCGACGGATATTATATGCCGTCGGCAAATCATTAATAATTTAAAAAAAATAAAAATATTATTACCGACGGAATAATTCATTTCCGTCGGTAATAAGTATCTTTTTTTTTTTAATAAATTTACCTAAATAATGTTATTTAATTCCTGTGATTCAATACCACAATATATTACCACAATTTATCAAATATTACCACAATTTATCAAATATTACCACAATTTATCAAATATTACCACAATTTATAAAATATTACCTAAATTGATAAAAAATTACAGCAAATTATCAAATATTACCACAGTTCCCGGCCGACAATTATAGATAGAAGAAAAAATAACCATATATTACAAAACAATATTTACACAATCCAGAACTGAGAGATGATACATGTCCTATCTCAACCACCCCCGCCCGCCACCAACGCCGGTGCTCTCATCGATCCCCTGACGCCGCCCTATCTCAACCACGCCCGCCCACCACCAACGCTGGTGCTCTCATCGATCCCCTGACGCCGCCCTGCTCCTGCAATTAACATGTATTTGTTAAAAAAATGGTTTATATCTATAACTGAGTCTAAGCGTTAAAAAATGATAAGTTAGCGTGTTTCGATTTTGAAATAGGTTTGGATTCGATCCGATCGTCATCGGCTCGGCATCCGGTAATTTGAACTTGGAATTATTCCGTATTTCGGACTTGCGAGCGGGTTCTAATTGGATATTTGACCAATTTACGCTCCGATTCACCGATTTAGAGTCTAAGTGTTGGAAAATCATAAGTTAGCGTGTTTCGGATATGAAATAGGTTTGGATTCGATCCGATCGTCATCGGCTCGGCATCCGGTAATTCGAACTTGGATTTATTCCGTATTTCGGACTTGCGAGCGGGTTCTAATTGGATATTTGACCAATTTACGCTCCGATTCACCGATTTAGAGTCTAAGTGTTGGAAAATCATAAGTTAGCGTGTTTCGGATATGAAATAGGTTTGGATTCGATCCGATCGTCATCGGATCGGCACCCGGTAATTCGAAGTTGGAATTATTCCGTATTTCGGACTTGCGAGCGGGTTCTAATTGGATATTTGACCAATTTACGCTCCGATTCACCGATTTAGAGTCTAAGTGTTGGAAAATCATAAGTTAGCGTGTTTCGGATATGAAATAGGTTTGGATTCGATCCGATCGTCATCGGATCGGCATCCGGTAATTCGAAGTTGGAATTATTCCGTATTTCGGACTTGTGAGCGGGTTCTAATTGGATATTTGACCAATTTACGCTCCGATTCACCGATTTAGAGTCTAAGTGTTGGAAAATCATAAGTTAGCGTGTTTCGGATATGAAATAGGTTTGGATTCGATCGGATCGTCATCGGCTCGGCATTCGATAATTCGAACTTGGAATTATTCCGTATTTCGGACTTGCGAGCGGGTTCTAATTGGATATTTGACCAATTTACGCTCTGATTCACCGATTTAGAGTCTAAGTGTTGGAAAATCATAAGTTAGCGTGTTTCGGATATGAAATAGGTTTGGATTCGATCCGATCGTCATCGGCTCGGCATCTGGTAATTCGAACTTGGATTTATTCCGTATTTCGGACTTGCGAGCGGGTTCTAATTGGATATTTGACCAATTTACGCTCCGATTCACCGATTTAGAGTCTAAGTGTTGGAAAATCATAAGTTAGCGTGTTTCGGATATGAAATAGGTTTGGATTCGATCCGATCGTCATCGGATCGGCACCCGGTAATTCGAAGTTGGAATTATTCCGTATTTCGGACTTGCGAGCGGGTTCTAATTGGATATTTGACCAATTTACGCTCCGATTCACCGATTTAGAGTCTAAGTGTTGGAAAATCATAAGTTAGCGTGTTTCGGATATGAAATAGGTTTGGATTCGATCCGATCGTCATCGGATCGGCATCCGGTAATTCGAAGTTGGAATTATTCCGTATTTCGGACTTGCGAGCGGGTTCTAATTGGATATTTGACCAATTTACGCTCCGATTCACCGATTTAGAGTCTAAGTGTTGGAAAATCATAAGTTAGCGTGTTTCGGATATGAAATAGGTTTGGATTCGATCCGATCGTCATCGGCTCGGCATCCGGTAATTCGAACTTGGAATTATTCCGTATTTCGGACTTGCGAGCGGGTTCTAATTGGATATTTGACCAATTTACGCTCCGATTCACCGATTTAGAGTCTAAGTGTTGGAAAATCATAAGTTAGCGTGTTTCGGATATGAAATAGGTTTGGATTCGATCCGATCGTCATCGGCTCGGCATCCGGTAATTCGAAGTTGGAATTATTCCGTATTTCGGACTTGCGAGCGGGTTCTAATTGGATATTTGACCAATTTACGCTCCGATTCACCGATTTAGAGTCTAAGTGTTGGAAAATCATAAGTTAGCGTGTTTCGGATATGAAATAGGTTTGGATTCGATCCGATCGTCATCGGATCGGCACCCGGTAATTCGAAGTTGGAATTATTCCGTATTTCGGACTTGCGAGCGGGTTCTAATTGGATATTTGACCAATTTACGCTCCGATTCACCGATTTAGAGTCTAAGTGTTGGAAAATCATAAGTTAGCGTGTTTCGGATATGAAATAGGTTTGGATTCGATCCGATCGTCATCGGATCGGCATCCGGTAATTCGAAGTTGGAATTATTCCGTATTTCGGACTTGCGAGCGGGTTCTAATTGGATATTTGACCAATTTACGCTCCGATTCACCGATTTAGAGTCTAAGTGTTGGAAAATCATAAGTTAGCGTGTTTCGGATATGAAATAGGTTTGGATTCGATCCGATCGTCATCGGCTCGGCATCCGGTAATTCGAACTTGGAATTATTCCGTATTTCGGACTTGCGAGCGGGTTCTAATTGGATATTTGACCAATTTACGCTCCGATTCACCGATTTAGAGTCTAAGTGTTGGAAAATCATAAGTTAGCGTGTTTCGGATATGAAATAGGTTTGGATTCGATCCGATCGTCATCGGCTCGGCATCCGGTAATTCGAAGTTGGAATTATTCCGTATTTCGGACTTGCGAGCGGGTTCTAATTGGATATTTGACCAATTTACGCTCCGATTCACCGATTTAGAGTCTAAGTGTTGGAAAATCATAAGTTAGCGTGTTTCGGATATGAAATAGGTTTGGATTCGATCCGATCGTCATCGGATCGGCACCCGGTAATTCGAAGTTGGAATTATTCCGTATTTCGGACTTGCGAGCGGGTTCTAATTGGATATTTGACCAATTTACGCTCCGATTCACCGATTTAGAGTCTAAGTGTTGGAAAATCATAAGTTAGCGTGTTTCGGATATGAAATAGGTTTGGATTCGATCCGATCGTCATCGGATCGGCATCCGGTAATTCGAAGTTGGAATTATTCCGTATTTCGGACTTGCGAGCGGGTTCTAATTGGATATTTGACCAATTTACGCTCCGATTCACCGATTTAGAGTCTAAGTGTTGGAAAATCATAAGTTAGCGTGTTTCGGATATGAAATAGGTTTGGATTCGATCCGATCGTCATCGGCTCGGCATCCGGTAATTCGAACTTGGAATTATTCCGTATTTCGGACTTGCGAGCGGGTTCTAATTGGATATTTGACCAATTTACGGTCCGATTCACCGATTTAGAGTCTAAGTGTTGGAAAATCATAAGTTAGCGTGTTTCGGATATGAAATAGGTTTGGATTCGATCCGATCGTCATCGGATCGGCATCCGGTAATTCGAAGTTGGAATTATTCCGTATTTCGGACTTTCGAGCGGGTTCTAATTGGATATTTGACCAATTTACGCTCCGATTCACCGATTTAGAGTCTAAGTGTTGGAAAATCATAAGTTAGCGTGTTTCGGATATGAAATAGGTTTGGATTCGATCCGATCGTCATCGGCTCGGCATCCGGTAATTCGAACTTGGAATTATTCCGTATTTCGGACTTGCGAGCGGGTTCTAATTGGATATTTGACCAATTTACGGTCCGATTCACCGATTTAGAGTCTAAGTGTTGGAAAATCATAAGTTAGCGTGTTTCGGATATGAAATAGGTTTGGATTCGATCGGATCGTCATCGGATCGGCATCCGATAATTCGAACTTGGAATTATTCCGTATTTCGGACTTGCGAGCGGGTTCTAATTGGATATTTGACCAATTTACGCTCCGATTCACCGATTTAGAGTCTAAGTGTTGGAAAATCATAAGTTAGCGTGTTTCGGATATAAAATAGGTTTGGATTCGATCGGATCGTCATCGGCTCGGCATCCGGTAATTCGAACTTGGAATTATTCCGTATTTCGGACTTGCGAGCGGGTTCTAATTGGATATTTGACCAATTTACGCTCCGATTCACCGATTTAGAGTCTAAGTGTTGGAAAATCATAAGTTAGCGTGTTTCGGATATAAAATAGGTTTGGATTCGATCGGATCGTCATCGGCTCGGCATCCGATAATTCGAACTTGGAATTATTCCGTATTTCGGACTTGCGAGCGGGTTCTAATTGGATATTTGACCAATTTACGCTCCGATTCACCGATTTAGAGTCTAAGTGTTGGAAAATCATAAGTTAGCGTGTTTCGGATATGAAATAGGTTTGGATTCGATCCGATCGTCATCGGCTCGGCATCCGGTTATTCGAAGTTGGAATTATTCCGTATTTCGGACTTGCGAGCGGGTTCTAATTGGATATTTGACCAATTTACGCTCCGATTCACCGATTTAGAGTCTAAGTGTTGGAAAATCATAAGTTAGCGTGTTTCGGATATGAAATAGGTTTGGATTCGATCCGATCGTCATCGGATCGGCACCCGGTAATTCGAAGTTGGAATTATTCCGTATTTCGGACTTGCGAGCGGGTTCTAATTGGATATTTGACCAATTTACGCTCCGATTCACCGATTTAGAGTCTAAGTGTTGGAAAATCATAAGTTAGCGTGTTTCGGATATGAAATAGGTTTGGATTCGATCCGATCGTCATCGGATCGGCATCCGGTAATTCGAAGTTGGAATTATTCCGTATTTCGGACTTGCGAGCGGGTTCTAATTGGATATTTGACCAATTTACGGTCCGATTCACCGATTTAGAGTCTAAGTGTTGGAAAATCATAAGTTAGCGTGTTTCGGATATGAAATAGGTTTGGATTCGATCCGATCGTCATCGGATCGGCATCCGGTAATTCGAACTTGGAATTATTCCGTATTTAAAAGAAAAACAGAGGCTACATCATTACCATGAGAGAAAGAGAGACCATTTACGATTCGATTTACTGATTTATAGTCTAAGTGTTGGAAAATCATAAATGTGATAATATGATCTAAACTCAAATTAGTAAGATTCATATTTTTTGCTAATATTATAAAGATTAGTAAGTACCTGATCATGAGGATGAGCCACCGCTAGACCGGCTTATGAATTCATTAAATTTACGCTCCAGTTCCCTGCGAGCTTGTCTTTCCTCATCGAGGGCCTTCTTCTCCGCCTCAACCCTCTGCTCGAGGGCTTGCCTCTGCTCTCGCTCCACCTCCATCCTCTGCTCGAGGGCCTGCCTCTGCTCTCGCTCCGCGTCTAGCGCAGACTGCAGCTGAGTGATAGCACCGGTCTGGGTGTCCCGTGCCCTCGAGCGCATACCCTCTCGTCCAAAGTAGGAGGAGGGCGTGACTCCAAGGCCCGTACAGAGGACACGGCCGTGCGTGGCAGGTCTCAGCACAGTATCCATCGCTGAGTCGACAGATACTGAGCTGGAGGAGGAGCCGGCCTCGCCCGACGGGGTCACCAGAAGTCGCATCCTCTCCTATATAAAAGCAACCAATGATATTCAATGATATTTTATGGCATATGTATAAGAATATATTAACAGTAATTTAATTACTTACCACTTGCGAGGCAACCCTGTCGTCCAGAAATGCCCCATCGACACGCCGCCTCCTAGAGGCCTCAAAAAGGTCAATCCTATTAGGCTCGTGGCCCAAGGACTGTGTCTGTTGGACATATAAAATAAATAGACGAGTTAATATAACATGTATAGAGCTTTAAATAATAACAATGTTTGTATCATTTACCAGCTGCTGGGCAAGCTGGGGCATGGAGGTCCTCCCCTTCACTGGAGCAGGTGTCGTCGAGGCACTTCTATTCTGCTTGCCTATAGCAGATTTATTCTGTGCAATCGATTAAATTTTGAAACATCAATACAAATTTTTAGTATAACATTAAAACAAGTACGAATCAACAAAATTATAATTATACCTGAAAGTTAGGGGTGGCCCAGTGAGCGACCAAAAACTGTAGAATGTGTAGCGGTGGCGCGTCTCTCGTCCCAGCCGCAGCCTGTACCTCCTCAGCCGGCTGGCCGACCAAGTAACCGTAGAGCTTGTAGAGCTCGTGACGGTAATCCCTGTACCGCTCACCCATCGTCTTCCACAAGTCCTCCCGATGGGTGTCGGTTTCCATGTTCTCCCATTTAAATTTCTCCTGCAAAATCAATTTAGAAACAAGTCATTTTATCAAATCAAATTATAAAGAAGTACGATATTATTCTAAAATGCTTTAATGAAACTAACGTACCAAAAACTGCTGATACATCCTCTCCTTATAGGATGCATCAATGTTCTTCCACCCCCTTAACCCCACAATCGGGGCATTCCTCTCCTCCCGTACTATCATGCCGACCCACGTGGCGGCGTCAGAAGCGTGCTCGCCCACAAAGGTATGGCCGCTCCACTGTAGGGACAGCGGCTCGCGTAAGGCCGACAAGCGCCGGGCCGTCGTCACGCCCCGGTCGCCTACGTACCTGGTCGACCCTGCAAATAAAATATACATCAGTACTGAAGAAGTATTTACAACATGTATAAAACGTTAGATCTAAACATTACCTGTGGGCGTAGACGCTGCAGCCGAGTGCTGAGCAGTGCTCGAAGCTCCGGAGGCTGCGACCACAGCAGGAGCTGGTGTGGAGAGAGGAACAGCACTACCAGATCCGGACGGCTCAGCCTCGGACCCTGGGGTGGCAGCCGGAGCGCTCTCAGCTACCCTACCCCTGCCTCTGCCTCTGCCTCTACGAACATATGACCGTGATGCCATCTGAAACAATTTAATTTACATATGAAACAGTAAGATTTAAGATTTACATATGAAACAATATGAAACAGTTTGATTTACATATGAAACAGTATGATTTACATATGAAACAATATAAAACAATATGAACCCGCTCGCAATATGAAACAATATGAAACAATATGAAACAGTTAGACTCTAAATCGGTTAATCGGATCGTAAAGTGGTCAAATATCCAATTAGAACCCGCTCGCAAGTCCGAAATACGGAATATAATTCCAAGTTCGAATTATCGGATGCCGATCCGATGACGATCGGATCGAATCCAAACCTATTTTATATCCGAAACACGCTAACTTATGATTTTCCAACACTTAGACTCTAAATCGGTGAATCGGAGCGTAAATTGGTCAAATATCCAATTAGAACCCGCTCGCAAGTCCGAAATACGGAATAATTCCAAGTTCGAATTACCGGATGCCGAGCCGATGACGATCGGATCGAATCCAAACCTATTTCATATCCGAAACACGCTAACTTATGATTTTCCAACACTTAGACTCTAAATCGGTGAATCGGAGCGTAAATTGGTCAAATATCCAATTAGAACCCGCTCGCAAGTCCGAAATACGGAATAATTCCAACTTCGAATTACCGGATGCCGATCCGATGACGATCCGATCGAATCCAAACCTATTTCATATCCGAAACACGCTAACTTATGATTTTCCAACACTTAGACTCTAAATCGGTGAATCGGAGCGTAAATTGGTCAAATATCCAATTAGAACCCGCTCGCAAGTCCGAAATACGGAATAATTCCAAGTTCGTCCGAAATCTATAACCGTTCACGATATAACCATCGTACGATATTGCGTCTTGCAAAGGACTACAAGATAAGCGCCAGAGATCCTCATTCATCAGCGGATCGTGGTTGTCGTGCAGCTCCTGTGCCTATAATAACCACACGACATTCATGATATGAACACATAATTATTGTTCGGTAATGGATGTCAATGAAATTCAGTAATGATGTGAATACTTACGTGTTTCTCGAACCACGATGGGAATTCACGATCATGAATTTGGGGAGCATTTCGAATACCCCGATTATTAATGATGGCTTTATGCTTCCTGTTTTACCGGTTATGAATTAGATTATAATTAGCACATATACTTAATGAATGGACTGAAAGAATGAGTAAATGATCGTAAAATGCTTACTCAATGAATGGCCACACTTCATCACATTGGCGCAACACATACATATGTGCCTGTTGAATCTCATCTACAGACAATCGACGGGTTTTGCCTCCTCCTACAGGTCTACCCATTTCGGCAAATATAGACAGACCCCCATCGAAGTCTATTGGACCACCGTCATAGTTCCGCTCAAGTTGATTGAATCGCGTGTCTATACCATGTAGGTATCTTGAGCAGAATGTTAGACATTCTTCTGCTAGGTATCCTTCAGCAATTGATCCCTCCGGACGACTTTTATTACGAACATATGATTTCAATGTTCGCAAGTACCTAATTTGAGAAAAAAATATTTGTATGAATATATCAAGAACGATCAAATACATTGTGCGAATGAGACGAGACGATTACCTCTCGATAAAATACATCCACCGGTAATGAACTGGGCCGCCGAGTTTGGCCTCATTTGCCAAGTGAACGGTCAAATGCACCATGACATCAAAGAATGAAGGTGGAAATATCATCTCTAACTTGCACAATGTGAGCGCAATATCCCTCTCCATCTGTTCAAGTTGGTCCACTCTAAGTACCTTCGAGCACAACTGTCTGAAAAAAGTGCTGAGCTCAATTAACGGACCGGACACCTCTTCGGTTAAATTCCCACGTATAGCAAGAGATAACAATCGCTGCATAAGAACATGACAATCGTGGCTCTTTAATCCAGACAACTTCCGGCCGTTCTCTTGCACGCATCGTGCGATATTCGAAGAATAACCGTCTGGCGTTTTCACAGACCGTAGGAATGCACATAAGGCTGCCTTTTGCTGTGAGCTCATGGTGTAGCATGCAACTGGCAACACATACTTATCCCCAATCTCTTGGGGATGAAGTGATTTTCGGATGCCCAACTCCTTAAGATCGAGACGAGATTTAAGATTATCCTTCGTCTTACCGTCGAGATTCAGCAGTGTTCCTATAATGTTGTCACACACATTTTTCTCAATATGCATGACATCCAAGTTATGCCGCAAGAGTAGGCTGCTCCAGTACGGTAGTTTAAAGAAAATACTCTTCTTCTTCCAGTTATGCTCACGCGTTGAATCTTCATGCGTTCTCTTCTTTTTACCTTTTCCAAGTGCCACGGCATCAAGCTGATCCAATTCGCACAAGACTTCTACCCCCGAAAGCTGCTCCGGGGCCTTTGCAAGTTCCTTCTTGCCGTTGAAAGCTCTTTTGTTCTGCCTCCACTTATGGCCGTCAACAAGGAATCTTCGATGGCCCATATAACAGAACTTGCCTCCGTTCTTCAATCGTAATGAATCTGTCTCCTTATTGCATGTAGGGCACGCCAATTTTCCTTTAGTACTCCACCCGGATAAGTTGGCATATGCAGGAAAATCGTTGATGGTCCATAGAAGTGCCGCATGCATCCGAAAATTCTGGCGCAACGAGGCATCATACGTATCGGCCCCAACTTCCCATAACTCGTTCAACTCCTCAATCAACGGCTGCAAGTAAACGTCAATATCATTACCAGGCGACCTGGGTCCGGGAATGAGCAAGGAGAGCATTGTGTATGGCTTTTTTAAGCACATCCAGGGAGGCAAATTGTATGGAACTAGGACAACTGGCCAAATGCTGTACGACACACTCATATTCCCAAAGGGATTGAAGCCATCGCTAGCAAGCCCTAACCTGACGTTGCGAACTTCACATGCGAATTCAGGATATGTATGATCAAAATCTTTCCACGTCAGAGAGTCGGCCGGATGTCTCATAATCCCGTCATCTGTACGTTCTCGTGCATGCCACCTCATGTGCTCAGCAGTCTTCGATGACATAAACAACCTCTGAAGCCTGTCCCTGAGCGGGAAGTATAGGAGAACCTTTGCAGATACATTTTTCTTCCTTCGACTGGTACTAGACTCGGCATCCGTCTCTTTATATCTCGTTGCTCCGCATATGTGGCATGACCGCGCATGTTCGTACTCTTTCCGGTACAACATACAATCGTTCACGCATGCATCAATTTTCTCATAACCCAGACCGAGATCTTTAATTGTCTTCTTCGCCTCGTAGAATGATTTCGGTACTGTCTCACCCATAGGAAAAGCCTCTTTCAGCAACTCTACCAACATATTAAATGACTTATTACTCCAACCATTGAGGCACTTCAAATGAAGAAGCTTTACAGTGAAAGAGAGTTTTGAAAACTTCTCACACCCCGGGTATAGAGGTTGTTCGGCATCTTTAAGCAATCTGTAGAACTTGTCCGCTTCGATATTGGGCTGATCACCTGACGGTGTTTCCGTGCCTATTCCACCTTGCAAATCATGTATCATACCCTGCATGTCATCGTCATCGTCTGTATTAATATTATCATCAGCGATCACTGTGTTTGAAGTTTCACCGTGAGCTGCCATGGGGACTGCATCTAGCTCCTCACCGTGCGAGAACCAACGGGTATAGGTAACGTCAATGCCACGCATTACCAGATCAACCTCACATTCCTCTCGAACCTTCCTAATCACCCTTCCGCAGTCTATACAGGGACACACAATTTTTCCATCAAGCGGTGCAAGACGCTCAAATGCAAAATCCAGAAATTTCCTGACTCCTTCTCTGTACTCTTGGCTCATGCGATTCGAATTACGCATCCAACTCTTATCGATCGAAGACATCTTCGTCTATCTGGCTATACAACACCTGACATATAATTTCAAACAATGTTATAAGACTCCGCACAATTTCGGTTTCGGTTCCCGGGTAGGTGGAGAATTAAATAGATGGGGTAATACTGAAATTAACAAATGGAGGCAACATAATTTGAACCTAGGACCTCGCAGAAACCAAAACTCTGATATCACGTGACCATCTTAAGCTTTTGGGTAAGATAGTTATCTAACATCTAGCTAGGCATTCCCTGTGACCATGACCTGACTGTCGAGCTGCTTAACTATGCTCATGAGTCGTCTCTAGCTTAATTAAGACCACTTACGTACAAACCCAGTTAGCCATATGCGTTTGGGACATATCCAGAGTTGCTTGGCTTAACCAACAGCCCTTGATAGCATCCTTTTGGGTTCAAAATTAAACGGGAACAACATTGGCTGCACACTTGCTGCACCTGTTATTCACGTTTAAATGATCCACATGGACCGTCCCGATTGAGCCATAAGCAAGTACAGTGTACCAGTCGGGAAGTAAAAATGCTCTTGTCCTTTCTTGGGAAAAAAAAAATTTTAATTTCTTTTAACCATAATGATGCGTCCCGATCACAGCCGTCCGTTGCACAAAACCCCAATTGGCAGGCTGTGATTGGATGACACGCCATTCTGGTTAGGTATTCAGGTTAGAGGTTGGGGGTGAAAAGTAAACCTTCCATTGCGGTTGGTTTGTCGTGCATTCTAGAGGTCATAGGTCTGAGTCCACCAACAAATTGGCTCTTGTACGAGGGCGTCAGATGTTTGGCCGTCCAAGTGGACCTACTTGGCCTTGGTGAGCCAAATATTCAGCCAGAGTCTGATGCTTGACTCAACCCTGATTCAGACTCAGGTGCGCCCCTCATTGTGACCGGTGGTACGGGCTTCCTGGTCTTGATTTTGGATCGTTTGTTTGGTTCTACAAAGGCACGTACAGTTCGGGTGCATGGCACGCGCACATCTCGAGCTAGTTGACCGCGGTCCCAACTATTAAACAACTACCACACAGAGGCGGAGCCAATATAGGCCCAGTGGGGGCAGCTGCCCCCACTGAGATTAGCAAAAAAAAAAAAAAACTAATGCTATTTGTACAGTGTCAACAACACGTTGATAATCAACCAATGAAGTGGAGTTGGTTCAGAGATCTGATGGGTCTGATTTGTCAATGAGTAGTACACTTTGCCCACTGAAGTTTAGCTGAAAGACACTTAACCCCCCAATAGTTTAAGAACTACATTTTAACCCTTTCAATTAAGTTTTCATCAGATAAAAGATTACCAAATGAGAAAATAAAATAGTTGACAAAAGGGTGTATATGCTAACATTTCAAACTTTAGGGAGCCATTTCTTTCTCTTTCTCTTTCTCTCCCTCTCTAGATAGTTATTCACGATTTTTTGTGTAATATTTTTTTCAATGGGAGATTTTTGCATGCCTATGAACTGAAAGCGGAATTTTTTTGTAGTCCATTCAAATCCTTTGTTAGTAGAAATTGGATAAAACTTTTAAAGCCAAGCAAAGGTTGCCCCCACTGGAGTGAATTTCTGGCTCCGCCACTGCTACCACACATCAATGATCACCCACGAGGAGGAGGAGGAGGAGGAGGAGGAGCTCACCGGGGGGAGGAGGAGGAGGATCTCACCGGCCGGAGCCCACGAGGACGAGGAGGGACGACGGATGCCCACGAGGAGGAGGAGGGACGACGGATGCCGGATCTCACCAACCGCCGGTCGATCGGTCGGCCGGAGGGACGCGACGGGGCCGGGGAGGGGGGGAGGGAGGCCGGGGAGGGGGGGAGATGGGGGGGAGATTTAGAGAGAGAGAGAGGGCCGGGGGAGAGTTTCAGATCGAAATAGAACAGAGAAGGCTAGGAGGGGATCGCTGAAATTAACTTATGGCAGGCGTTTTACCGACGGTAAATTTTACTTCCGTCGGTAAAAATATCTTTTATCGACGGCACAATAATATCTGTCGGTACAAATCCACCTTTTTACCGACGGATACTTAATGTCCGTCGGTAAAACTCCACGACTAACAAACAAGTTCAATTTTTTCCAGAGGCTCGGTTTGGCACCCTGAGAACTGTCGGGACATTTTACCGACGGCAATTTAATTACCGTCGGTATTATACCGACGGATAGATAAATTCCGTCGGTATAATCCCGACCAAACTTCAAGCTCAATTTTTCCCAGAGGCTCGGTTTGGCACCCTGAGAACTGTCGGAACATTTTACCGACGGAAACGTAATTACCGTCGGTACAGTGCCGACGGAAATATAATTTCCGTCGGTCTAATTAGTTATACCGACGGAACTTTTAAGTCCGTCGGTAAATAGTACGACGAAACTCTCCCTTCTATTTTTTTCCAGAGGCTCGGTTTTTACACTGAGTTTCGTCGGGACAATATTACCGACGGAAATTTTATTACCGTCGGTATATGGCCGACGGAGATATTATAGCTGTCGGTAACATTGTTTATACCGACGGAACTACAATGTCCGTCGGTACAATATCACGACGATGACATTTTGCCGACGGTTTATATGTTACCGTCGGTATAAAGTATATTACCGACGGTAAATATGTATACCGTCGGTATAAATATGCACAGAAAATTAAAAAAATTGAAGTTATAATACCGACGGATATTATTGTCACCGTCGGTAAAAAGTGTATTATTACCGACGGTGATAATAATGTCCGTCGGTAAAGACCCTATTTCTTGTAGTGACACTTGAAGACTAAATCGCACTCATTCCAGATTGTAGACCTCTTCGGACGGCTATGATGTCGTTTGTGCTAAGTGGCATGTATCAAGGTTATATGGGCATAACACGGGTTTCTTAGTAGTAGTATAATACTAAAATGGAGTCCATTTTCCTGTGTTGGGACATCGAGACCACTTTTGAAGAGCCGATATCCTTTTCACGTGTGTGAACGCGACTCTCTCTCGTAAATCCTATTAAAACCATACTATAAAGATTATAAATACCCATTCAATAGCATTTAATGTTCATTTGATGTTAATTAAAAAAAATCAATAGTACTCTCTCTCTCTCTCTCTCTCTCTCTCTCTCTCTCTATATATATATATATATATATATATATATATATATATATATATATATATATATATATATATATATATATATATATATATATATATATATATATATATATATATATATATATATATATATATATATATATATAACAAGTGAATTACATATGGACAAGTGAATCACAATCATGCACACTTGTTCGGATGACTGGTTGTGTCATCTGTGATAAGTAGTGTGCATCAAGTTCTTCTGGGCATTGCTTGGGTTTCTTACTAGTAAAACAAAGGCATCTCTCCTGTGTTATGACACGTGGACCTATTTTGAAGAGCCGCAATCCTTCTCCGGTGTGTAAACGCGGCTCTTTATCATAAATCCTATTAAAAATCTACTATAAAGATGATAAATACCCAATCGGTGACATTTAATGGTCATTTGATGTTAATTAGGAAAATCGTTAGTTCTCTCTCAGCCGTCTGTTGCATCCATATCCGACCCGTGTGCATCGCACTAAGCCCCCTCTAAGGCCTACATTCGAAAACAATAAGTAGAAGCATATTTTGTTGAAGGTCGTGGGCCTTTGCGATTGGCGCATTATTCTCTTGTAAGTGTGGAAGATGGCTTCAAACGATTGCATACGGTTGCTGCCCATCTGAGTGGGCACAAACTCATGCTCCATGTGTCAACCCACCCGAGATTACTGCACCACCAACTATGTCGATCATGACATGTAGAGCTGCAACTCGGGCGGATAAAGGGTTGGGGGTCAACCAAAGCCCAACCCAAGTACTAAAACCCCCAATCCTAATCCAACCTAACCCAACCTCCAACCCGAGATACCCAGCCCATGCCCAACCCAATCAAAAGTTTCTATGCTCAGGTTGGGCTTGGTTTAGCCCAAGTTGGTAGGACAAGTCGGGTTGTGTAAATTGGGATATACTTAGTGTTTAAAATTTTATCCTTTGAAGATCAAAATCTAAAAAGACCTTATGCTTGCTAACACTACCATACAACTTTTTTTGCACTTCTATCCATGCAATTTACTAGATCATTAGATAATAACTTTATTTGATAAGGAAGAAGCAAATAAATAATATGAGACTGGATGAAATGGATGACATTGACTGCGACCCCTCGACATATGAGTACTCGGGATGGTTGTGATTGTTACCTATATATCACAGACTCATACATATATATCACAGACTCAACCCGAGCCTAACCCAAATTCATCTTGGGTTGTATATTTTAAACTCTAACCCAACCCAATCTTCAAATACATAAACCCAAACCCATCCAAAATTTTTGTTAGGTCGAGTCCAACCAGCCCAAGTTGTAGCCCTAATGATATGTCATATCCTGACTTCTGTGCTTGATTGTGATTTCATGCGCAACCACTCTCTGGTTGTTGGCATGTTTATTTTCAGACTATTTTGAGTGAGGTTGATAAAACTTGCTCACATGTTTGCACATCATCAGTCGAAAAGGGGGGTAGGGGAAGATATGATATATTAATAGCAATGAGTGTGTGTACAAAATCTGGCTAAGAGCATGACAGAGGGGCCCACCAGCCCCACTTGGGGCCTGCGATGACACTTCGGGCCCCTCTAGCATTGCTTGGAGTCCCCGACAACTATCCAGGGATCAATAATCAGTCTACAGAATCTGCCCATGGACTTGGTTACTTCAAGATCACTATAAATAGTAGACTTGACATCAAATCCAGGTCAAAAATTTCATTCCAGAGCTAATTCATTTGCTCTTGAGTTTCAGAGCTCAGCTGAAGAACATATAGGTTTTTGGAAACCACTTTCACCTCCTCCACTTCGCCCTATGGATACTTGTTTAAGCACTCTTCGGTATGTTGAGAGTTGCTCTACTTTTCTCAGAGTTAGTGGATTCAAGATTGCGCCTCACTGCACATAGATGTGGGCTTCAGCTAAACTTCATTACCATGTCATTGTGTTAACTCTACTCATTACTCTCTACTCTAGCTCTATGTACAACAACGCTACGTTACAGTTTAACACGCTACAGTGGACCACACTCGAATTTCATTGACTAATGACCGTACGAAGGCAAAAGTCCCCCCCCACAACGAGCGTCGGTACAAAGAACATTATAGACCCCAAGGGGGTACTGTAGTATATGTAAATTGATTAAATACATGATTGATACGAGTATTGATTCATAGAATAAGCCGCCTTGTGACAATCCCGTGGAGCATGTTAGATAACAATATCCGAAGTTGACTATGTCAAGACCATGTAGTCATGGAGGATAGTGTGATTGCGCCATGGAGGATCCAAAGTATTAGTTGGAGATGATTGGCAATCTCTAAAGTTCCCCCCTCCACTATGCAGCTAAGAGGTTGCATGGATTGAGCAAGAGCAGCCCCTTCTCTGAATGCTTCCACCTCGGCCACCATGTTTCGATTTATTGAAGAGACAAGAAACTAAGTGTTATCTTGAGTGATAGTGAAGATGTCGCACCATCAACATTGATTTTTATTGTATTAAGTGGAGGGTGTATACTCATGTTGGGTAAAAACACACATCCGCCATGGAAGATTTATAACTCTATTATGGAATGCAAGAGACTCACCCATGCAGTTGTTTGCTATTTGTGAGCGGAACCATGTCAATAGAAATGGCAACTAGGTGGCACATGTCTTAGCTTCTAATGTGCATTATTGTAACTCAAACTTCTTCTTATTCTCTTCCCTTGAGTATATCTCACCACTATTTGAAGAGGTGCTATATAAGGATATGATTGAAGATCATTAATGAGATTGTTCCACTGACCCATTACTCTCTCCATTCTCTACCAAGGCCTGTACTGGCTCTGGGCAATCTATTGGGATTGGTACCCAGTGCCAGCATAGATAGTGATAGAGAGTAGTGAGAGGTTGGTTTTTAATTGCAAAAAAAAAAAGAAGTGGAGGGTCTATCAATGCTGCTATGTAGTTAGATCCATTGGACGAACTCTCATAATGTCACATGAGTAGAAAGTCTCATTGAAAGACTAAAACGGTGCGATATTTCTCTTAATTGTATTCATCTGGGAGATTTCTGGAAATCTTCTCAAATACTCATGAGCACCAAGATTTCCTTATGTTCCATAGGATAATGGTTCAATTATTGAAGTCATTTACGTGTGATATCTAGATAATCCAATCTGTCATTGATTTATTGTATGGTCTAATGTTCAGAGCAGCATTCCGAACCAAACCGTCGATACTATCGAGCATTGGAATAGATGAGATGAGAATGAGATTCTGAGTGTTGCTCGCATGTAGGACACATTGCATCAATGAATGAAATTCTCCATGAAAGTAAATAATGAGTTAGAATGCTACTTACGTTTTTTTGAATGACCACTATAGTGGTCAATACATCACTTGTTAGTGCGCCAGCACAAGATATACCAGGGTCGCAACTCGCCACAAAAGTAAGAAATGTCTCAATTTTTGAAGGCACATATTCTCTGAGGTTATGACCTCAGTTTAAGAGATAGGTTAAATTCAAAATTGAATCACATCCGTTCTTTTACAGGCATGGTGGTTGGGGATGAGTGTGATTCCCCGGTTAGGGATGGGTGTAACGGATGGTTGTGATTTAGTTTTGTCTCTAACCTATCTCTTGAACCGAGGCAGCAACCTCATAGGATCCAGTAAACAACTTTTAATAACCCCACAGGTAGGAAAGCTCTCCACAAAAATGAGAGAGAGAGGCCCGCCTCGTACTACATAGGGGAAGGAAATATACACTTATTCGAATCCTTGACCGAGGCAACGGGTTTCATGTCTTACGAACTAAGCTATCAGTTGGAGGGCCTTCAAATAAACAAATGGGTTCTCGGTGGTCTAGATTTAGAGGACTAGAGCTTTCGCTAAAGAGGATCAACAAGCCACTCCCATGAAGGGGGACTTTGATCAGCATGAATTGTATGCCAATTTATTAAAAAGATACCACACACACACACATGTTACAAAAATTGGTTTTGATAGAATAATGAAAAAACCGGTTTTTGGTTTAGTCCCATATTGCCCGTGGGGAGATCTTTTAATGCGTTTTTTAATGGAACTCCTTTCATTGGGCTTTGTAGCTTCCCAAGAGCCAGGCCATAGCCCACCACACACGCGCGCGCGCGCGCGCCGAGCCGAGCCGGGCTCGGGCCGAGGCCGCGGCTCGCGAGCCGCGTGGACGCGAATGGTCTTCGGGCTTCGGGCCTTGTTTTACACTGGGTTTTAATTTTTTAATGTTTAATGGAGATTTATTTCTTCCGTTACACTATTCACGAGGCTGAGCTAGGTTCATTGAACCTGGACCTCTGCACTGTCACATGCAACCGTTTCACTTGACAGAGCAGTGAATGCTCATCAGTGCGTTGCATGCAATGGCTGAGAGTGTGGGGACGTTATGGCTAAGGACCTCTATATAAGAGAGGGTCCGGTGAAGCCAGAAACACACCAAGCTAAGAGCTCTCTCCACTTTCTCTTTTCTTTCTCGTTCTCTCTTGTCTGGAGTGTCTGGAGTACGCTGAGAGTCCAAAAGGGGTTCCCTTCGGTGCTGAAGAGGAGTCCAGTCGTTGTACCCTGGGGAGCGTTCGTCGGAGGCCTTGAAGCACCTACCGAGGTGGCGAAATAGCTTTCAGGGCATTGTGCTAGCACAAGCCTCGACAACTGCTAAGTACCTTGTTCTTCTTCCTTCTTCCACCTCTTTGCCATATCTGTAGACAACCTTAGGACAACCTAAACCTTGTTTGATTGTTGTGTTCAACCTTGCATGCTAAACCCCTTTAGATTGTTCAATTTGTTTTGCACTAGATTTGTTTCATCTCTATATTATGTTAGTCATCGTTTGATTGTATTCATAGAGTAGAATACCCAACAACTGAAAGCTATTTTCTTTGTTCTATTCTATTCCGGTTAGATCTAGATCCAATACGAGAGTGTTTAGATCTAGTCTCTTGTTACCTGTTAGAATTCATTTGATTTTTCATAAGTTTGACGGTGTCGAGGAAAGCTTGACAAACCGGCATTAAATTGCCCTAGGAAGCTTGGTACTTAAGCGAGCCAAGTGCTCCACCTCCTTCCTGGAGCTGACCTGGCAGTCAAATTTTTAAAAATTCAAAAGGAACTCTTCCTAGATGACTACTGAGATGGAGAGGAAACCTAGCAAGTCTAGTGAGAAACCTGAACCATTCGATGGGAAGAACTTTAAGAGATGGCAGATGAAACTTAGGTTCTATCTGACTGTCCTTAAGGTTGTCGACCTTATCTCTTCCGAGAAGCCTACCCTTATCTCTAAGGATGATGGCTCATCTAACCAAACCGACTTAGACTCCTGGGAGAGGCAGGATTATCTGTGTAGGAACTATATCCTCAACTGCCTTGTCCCCGACCTATATGATGTTTACTTCACCTGCAAGTCCGCAAAAGACCTGTGGAACTCCTTAGAGAAGAAGTACGCCACAGAGGACGCCGGGTCGAAGAAATTTGTGGTCGGGAAGCTGCTAGAGTTCAAAATGGAAGATGGGAAATCTGTAGTCTCCCAACTTGAGGAGATACAGATTATCATCCATGAGGTCATTGCTGAGGGGTACAAAATCTGCGAGGGATTCCAAGTTGCAACTATCATAGAGAAGTTGCCTCCCTCGTGGAAGGAATATAAGAACAGTTTGAAGCACAAGAGGAAGGAGATGACCCTGGAAGACCTTGTTGTCCGAATCCGTATAGAGGAGGACAATCGAGTGTCTGAGCAAAGGGAGCGAGCCTCTATGATGAAAGGAAAGGCCAACCTCGTGGAGGGAAAGTCTTCCAAAAAGAAGGCTCTTGCTCCTAAGCCCTGGGAGAAGAACAAGCAATCCAAGCCCCAGTTCAAAAAGAAGCCGAGGGGAGACTGCTTCGTTTGTGGCAAGCCAGGTCACCTGGCTAAGGAGTGCCGCTTCAATGCAGCTAATCGGCCGAAGAACAAGTCCGAGGTGAACGTGGCACAGAGCGGCTACTTCTCGGCAGTGGTGACGGAGGTCAACCTAGTCAGCAACCTTGCAGACTGGTGGGTGGATACGGGAGCTACCCGACATATATGTGGGTCGAAGAGCTGCTTCTCCACCTACACACCTGCAGAAGAAGGCGAGTCGCTGTACATGGGGAACTCCTCAGTTGCTCAAGTTGCTGGGAAAGGGAATGTGACTCTGAAGTTCACCTCTGGAAATCTTCTGACTCTGAAGGAGGTGCTTCACGTCCCAGACATCCGGAAGAATCTGGTCTCCGGAGCAATGCTGAGCAAGAAGGGCTACAAGCTTGTATTTGAGTCGGACAAATTTGTCCTGACTAAGGGAGGGTCTTTTGTGGGAAAGGGTTATCTTGATGAAGGCTTATTTAAGCTCAATGTAACCTCTTTCAATAATGATAATAAAATATCTTCTTCTGCTTACTTGTGTGATTCTTTTGATCTGTGGCATGCTAGACTAGGACACGTTAACTCTAAAACCCTTAAAAGGTTAGTTAACTTAGGTAGTGTACCTAAATGTGTTCCATCCTCAAATGGAAAGTGTGGCATATGCGTAGAGGCTAAATATGCCAAGAAACCTTTTAAGAGTGTAGAGCGTAGCCTAGAAACCCTAGACTTGATCCACTCAGACGTGTGCGACCTTAAAGGTTACACTACGAGAGGAGGGAACAAGTACTTCATCACATTTATTGATGATTGTTCCAGACATTGTTCAATCTTTCTCCTTAAGAGTAAGGACGAGAGCTTGTCCAAATTTAAATCCTATAAGTCTGAGATAGAAAACCAGTTAGGGAAGAGGATCAAAGTCCTTAGGTCGGACAGAGGAGGTGAATATGAGTTCGGAGAATTCACTAAATTTTGTGAAGACAACGGTATAATTCATCAGACCACTGCTCCATATTCCTCTCAGTCTAATGGAGTAGCTGAGAGGAAGAACAGGACCTTAAAGGACATGGTCAATGCCATGATGATCAGTTCAGGGGTACCTACGAACCTGTGGGGGGAAGCTGTGCTCTCAGCAGCACATGTTCTTAATAGAATCCCATTTAAGGAATCTGAGCAGACTCCTTATGAGATTCTGAGAGGTAGTAAGCCATCCTATAAATACCTCAAAGTGTGGGGTTGTTTAGCGAAGGTATCCATACCTAACCCTAAGAGGACCAAGCTAGGTCCTAAAACAGTTGACTCTGTATTCATAGGATATGCCCAGAACAGTAGTGCGTATAGGTTTTTAGTAATCCATTCTGAAAACCCATACATAGATGATAATACCATCATCGAGACTAGGGATGCCGAATTTTTTGAAAATCGGTTTCCTTATAGAGAGAGGTCTGAAAAACCTCAAGAGCCCAG